>JAUCMS010000022.1:7472174-7489694 GCA_032357445.1 Enteromius radiatus | reverse complement strand
ATTCCCTGATTCTTTTCACTATGTTATGCACTGTAGAGGGAGAAATGCCCAAATCTCTTCCTATCTTTCTTTGAGAATTTTTTTTTTTTTTCCCATCATTTCAAAGATTTTTGCCCGCACTCGGTGGCAAACTGGCGATCCTCTGCCCATCTTTGCTCCTAAAAGAGTAGGCCTTTCCTCGATGCTTATTTTGTACCGAATCATGATTGCAATCACCTGTTAACATCACCAGTTTGAAATCACATCATTATTTGGTTATTATACCTCATTACTACTCGTGAATTGCCCCCTTTTTGAAATGTGTTGCAAGCCTGAATGGCAAGAATGGATGTTTATTTACAAATCAAATGATGTTGACCGAAAAGAACATGAATTATCTTGTGTTCATACTGTCTGCAATGAAATAAAATTTTAGGAAAATGTATAACTTTATTTTATTTTATTTTTTATTCACATTTTCCACCCTGTCCCAACTTTTTCTGATTTGGGTTGTACTTTCCAGAGAAGATAAGCCAATGATAATTTTCCTATTATGACTGATAACTAATGAATGGCAGATATTGAAATTATTTACTATTTTGACTAAATAGCGGGGGGAAAATATATATACACACACACACACACAAAATCTTAAAATGAATATGCTGGAAGTAAATTAGGCATCACAAGATTATAATTTACAATAATAATAATAATTTTAAATCTGTATCTGTGTTGATCATCAAAGAATATATTTTGAAGAATGCTGGTAATTAAACCATTGATGATCCTAAATTCTTCAAAATAATATCTTCTTTTGTGTTCAATATGAGAAAGAAACTCATACAGGTTTGGAATGACATGAGGCTTAATAAAATTATGACAATTAAAATTTTGGGGTGAATTAATACTTAAAGTGCATGAAATTTTTACATTACCTTTTCTTTCATCAACAATCAAAATCACAATTAAATACTGCAACATTAGCAAGTATATAAAAATATATATCTATTCATCAATCTGTAACAATATCAAAAATGGCTCTAATATTGGCCTATAACCAATATGGTACCAATACATAATTGACATAGTTTGTTAATTTTTCTGTTTGTAGGCTCACTTGCCAGCAAAATTCGCCGCAAGGACACACTTGCCATCAAACTTGGTAATAGGCCCAGCAAGAGGGAGCTAGAAGAGAAGAACATTCTCCCACGGACCTCAGAGACAGAGCGACAAGAGCTACGGCAGCAGATCGGCTGTAAACTAGTGAGGTACATTATTCAGTTCTGTATTTATAATATGTTTTGGACACATTTATAATAATCAATATACTGTCAGTCGAAGGTTTGGAGACACCTGACTGAATTTGTGTTTCTGGCTATTTGGGCCTGTTTGTTTATTTCTAAAACAGTCTTAAGATTCATTAATAGCCTTTGTGGTTTCCTCAGACTGATTCTTGTTTCTCCTCCTATAGACAGCTGAGCCAAAGGCCCACCACAGAAGAGCTTGAACAGAGAAATATTCTGAAACGTACGTCTCCTCTGTCACAATATCATTTACATATTCTGTAGACAGTTGCTTTGTTTTTCAATGCCCAGGGCTTTAATGTTTGTTGCTGCCTCTATATTGGAGTCACAGACAACGCTGTGTATCTCAATCCCTGTGTCATTCTCGTTCTGCCTTTTCCGTTGCCTTGGTTTTATGTGATATAATTGAAACCTATGAATGTAATGAAGGAGCTCAGCTCTAACAAGCTGTAAGCTGTATGCTGCTGACAAATAAGAAGGAATAAGCAATTCAACAAAGAGTTGCCTAAAGCT
The DNA here is from genome assembly GCA_032357445.1 of Enteromius radiatus. Classification (NCBI taxonomy): domain Eukaryota; kingdom Metazoa; phylum Chordata; class Actinopteri; order Cypriniformes; family Cyprinidae; genus Enteromius; species Enteromius radiatus. Next base: position 7,487,895 of record JAUCMS010000022.1, on the reverse strand, counting down.
TGTTGCTTACCTGAGATATAATAGATCTTCACAGAAAATATCCCTAGAGGGCCTACATTTCTAGCATTTAGAGTTATAATACACAAACAAGTCATTATTGTTGTTTCCTGATGCAGGTACATTATTAAATAAGAATAGATAAGTGAAGATGTCGTAAGAGGTATTGTGTCAGTTTAAATTTTTAGGTTGTCTTATAAATAGAAAAATGAAAGTTGGTACATACAGTAATTGTTTTGAAAATTGTCTAACATCACAACAACAGTATTTGACTAATGTTACACAATTAAGTTTTGGACCTGTCACTGACCGTGCTTTGATTCTAGACTTAATGTCTTTCGCTGTACTATGACAAGTCTTACTTGCAAGAAAGATTAAAAAATCGGCATTGACAGATGGATGTCAGTTAGTCTTGAATGACCTTGGGTTGTTTTATTCAGAGTTTTGTAATTGTCAAATGATCTGTTTGAATTTCGGAGCAAATATTGGTCATTGGATAGGATCAAAATTTAACATGGATATCAAAATCTTTCTTTTATCCCTTTAGAGAAAAATGAGGAAGAAGAACAAGAGGCCAAGCAGGAGATTAAAAGAAGACTATCCCGAAAGGTACAATCTTCTGCAGTCTAATTGACAGTCGTAACATATGTAACAAACATAAGAAAAAATAGCTTTGGTAAATCACAATTATGACATAAATTAAGATAGGAAGTCATAATACTAAAATAATAGACGAACATTCCCTGTAAGTCATTCAATTTGACTTCCTGTGTAATTATATTATATATATATTTTTTCCCATATGTGGCAGAAATGGGCTTTAATGTAAAAATAAGATAATAAATCATTACAGATGCATTGCTCTAATTTCATATAACTCATAGCCTGTTATTTTAGGGTAATTCTACAAGAAGTTATGAAACATCATGAATCAAAATCATTGCAGTGACATCATCTAGTAGTGTAAAATAGTGGATTGTGGGATATTCAGCCATCTGCTGGCCGTACAAGGAAGCAAAATACAATATTGATAGTGTGAAGAGACTAGTAGCTCAATAAGTTAACTTTTAATAGATACTTATTGATATTTTGATGATGAGTCTTTTAATCATGGCTTTCTAGTTTCGTTTGCTGCTAATGTCCTATATCATGGAGAGGATTAGGGCAGAGGATGTAATCAGGTGGATAGACCAGGTCCATAAAATGGTTCAATAGTCAGTTACAGAGATTTACTCAAAACTGACCTGTTCTAGTTGAATCTGCCATAATGGACAAAGCTTTTCAGGCAAATGCCATCTTTAAATATTGTCACTTATAAAGTCGGTCACGTTCAACCTGCTTTATTACTGAAGTAGAAATTTATTTTGACATTCATTGTTTCACTTGCATAAGCTATTACTTAAGCTAGAAGGGACATGTTTAACTCCTATTAAAGGTGACTGCACACACTTTAGAAGGTGACTCAATGAATTGCTCCGTGTTTGTAGCTCAGTGTCCGGCCCACAGTTGCAGAGCTGGTGGCACGTAGAATTTTGCGCTTCAACGAATATGTGGAGGTCACAGATGCAAAAGACTATGATCGCCGTGCTGACAAGCCCTGGACCAGGTTAACCCCTGCAGACAAAGTAAGCCATTTCTCTCTCTTACTGTTGCTTTACATTGTGCATGCTGTACTATAAAAATTAAAGTTTATTTTTATTTTAAATAATGTATATTGAAAAATTCAAAATAACATGTGTGTACGCATATATTATATATGTATGTTTGTGTATGTTTGTCAAAGATGTCCAGAAAGCACATTAAATGTAAAGTGCCTACTTTTAAATTTGGTCGAAATAATGTTACATTGTCATTTCAGTTTATGTAAAAAATTCTAACAACATGCCTATTCTGACATATAATAACTTACAATAATGTAAGTTATTTTACATTACATTACTTTTGTGTGGTCAAAGATGCCACCTACTGGGCATGTGACTTGTGCATTAAAATATGGTAATTAACAACAGTTCAAAAGCTTGTTCATAAGGAAGAGTGCTACATAAATGTTTTAGTGGACATAAAACATTATGTTAAAGTATTATAGTTATGAATAAATACATTTCGAATAAATACACACACACAGTAAAATAAAAGAAAAGCTTTTCTTAAGCGTAATACATTTAATTTTGTCATTTGTCGTTGTCACTAATGACCTTTCTTTGTTCTGGTCGCAGGCTGCTATACGTAAAGAACTTAATGAATTTAAAAGCAAAGAAATGGAAGTCCATGAAGAAAGCAAACAGTTTACCAGGTATGTTTGTGTACTAGCAGCCGGATCAAAAGAGGATGAATTTAAAACCTTCTTGGAGACGAGTAAAGCATTACAGAAGGTCTTTAGTCAGTATAATGTTTTCTTTTCATAATAATTGAACATTAACCTTTCACTGACCTGCAGTCTACTGCAGGTTTCTTTCTTTCAAGGTAGAAATTGGCCATTCCCACAGTAAGCATCCTTTAGCATGAAGGGACTAATAGCGAAAAGTCACGTGATAGGTGGTAGTGCCTCCATAGCACTCTGATTATCTTGTGGTTATCATCACAGTCGTTCTGCAGATCACCTTGAATAGGTCGAACTGCTGGAAATGCATAGACAAAGTGCAATTACTTTGCATATCTTATGCATTAGATATCTGTCAGTGTATACAGGTATCTGGCAGCCTTCTTTATCTGCTAATAGTGGCGTGTTAATAGACTTGCTAGTGATTAAAAAAGATGCCATCAGCTGCTCTTTCCACTGCCTCGTTTCCTCTAAATATTGCTCCGATCTGTTGTGCATCCCGTCTGCTGGCATGGCTGCTAAACTAGTGTCTGCTCTCTCTGTTTTGTGGCAGGTTTCATCGGCCCTGAGGCGGTGCCCGGTTGTGGGGGTGCTGGACGGCCGCTAACTCGAGGCTCTCTCTTCCTGTCTCTTCGTTATGCTTCCTGCCGGGAGACTAACAGACTGGCTCCCTGCGGCAACCGGCTCTTCTCTGGCACCGGCTGCACTTCAGTTCTTGCTTTCAGCCACTAGAGGGCTACAGAGTGGCTACAGATAGGCCTGGGATGCCATCGCGAACCGAAACGGAAAGAGAAGAATCTTCAAACAAGATAAAGCAATGCAATGGTTCTGACACATTTATTTTTTTTCCTCATATCTGTAATGTTTTTGCACACACTAAGGACAAGACTTGCACTCTTTTAATTTAAAGTGTCCCTGCTATTCTGTCAAGGTTGAGCACAGCAGTCTGAAAACATTGATGCGCGTGCAGTGACTCATCAGAGGCTCGCATTGTTGCTGCGTGTCGCTCCAAGGATTTTTGTGTGTGTGTGTGTGTGTTTTGATTTGTATATATATATTACATATTTCTTGCAGTATTCGTGCAGAGTCCAGTAATATCTATGAATATCCGTGCATGTGGGGGGGGGGGCATTTTATAAGACTCGTGTATCTGGTCCAGTGTATATTACATGGATATCGAGGTTTATTTGGACATGGTGATGTCCAGATTTATTACTGCCATTATTCCTCTGTATCCAGATCAATACATCCTCAATATAATAGAATGTAAACAGATTTATGTTGTGCCTTGACAGTGTTGTTTTGTTTTCCCCAAAAAAAGTCTGATTACTTGATATATATCTGGTCATATTGCAAGATATCTTTAACTGCTGTTCAGGAAGAGACTATTATCATACGTTTTTGGAATAATTCATGTTTATTTAGTTTGTATTTTAGTGTACCCCAGCATTATTTCCCGAAGTTCCAGTTAGCATCTCACTGATTTGGCTTTTAGGTTGTACATAAATTTGGTGGGTTTTATTGAGTACAGTGGTGTCGATCATATACAGGATGTGGCAAGCAATATAATGTAGTGAACCGGTAGTTTTAGCTTAAATCTGAAAGGGCTTCAAGTCCATTATTTTAGTCCATTATACAATGTGTCTGTATTGCATTATTGCACATTTTGGTGCTCTTATAATATATGATTGTATGTCACAGGCAGAATTTGCTGGATGCTGCCTCATGTCCAGGTTTGATTTTTATTTTTTTTTTCATGTTGTCAGAAATTGGGGAAACTTAAATTATTTCAAATCAATTGTACAGTCTGTATATGACATATGTGAATACATCCAGGATATTGCAGTACATTGGCTTGATTTCCTTCTCGTTTAAACATTAACTTGAATTTATCATCTATGTTTTATTTAGTTATATGGGTTAGCAAGCGTTCAGGTGTACATAAGAGAAGCCACCTCAGTCACCACTGGACAGTTCTATATATATATATATATATGATATTATATAATGTTTATGCAGGTTTCAAACCTGTTAAAATGGCTTTCATTAAATAAATTAGGTGAGTATTGATTAGTGCTGGTGGTGTTAAACAATTAATTGCGATTAATCCAAAATAAAAGTTTTGTTTACATAATATATATGTTCACTGTGTATATTTCTTCTGTGTATATATAAACTCACACAGATGCATGTATATATTTCAGTTTTTTTATGTTAATATTTTCAAAATACATATATGTGTGTGTGTTTATATATTTATAATAAATACACAGAGAACACATAAATTATGCAATCAAAATCTTTTATTTTGAATGTGATTAATCGCAATTAATTGTGTGACAGCACTAATTAGTATACATCTGAATTTCATAATCCCATGAGTATATGAAGACATCCATTCCTATTTAAACTTTGGCTATATATTCTTTGTTTTAAAGCGGAAAACAAGTAGAATCCTAAACTAAATAGAATACAATAGATCTAATAGGTTCATATTTTCAGTCTTTCTCATTTAATTTTGTCTCCAGTGCTTCAGTGGTTTCTTTTTTTTTTATAATGAAATGGAAATGTGTGGTTGTTCTTTTACCAAAAAGCATTTGTTGAATATATAGAACATCTTGAAATCATGTACATTTTGTGTGTGTGTATCTATGAAAATGTAAATGATTTCAAGCTATAAAAACAAAACATTTTTGCTAGTATGCTTTGTTTCCTGTCCAATTATCTCTCTTACATCTAAATGGTCTCATATCAGGGTTGCCTTCGTTTGTTGTTGTGCTTAATGAGGATAATGGGCTGAGCATCCAAACATCATGAGTGCACTTGCTTTACAGAATGTTTGGGCAACGAATGAAAGAACACAAGGACATCTGGACTACACAATTTATTCTAGTAAAACACAGCCAAAGATCTCCTATAGAAATGAGCAGGATTCATTATAAATAGACATAAAAAAACATAATATTGATTACTTTTTAGGTCAAAATCCGTTAAAATAAGCTACTTTTATTGTAGATGTAATGGCATGCAAATAAAGCTGTTTCCTACAGTAGTCGACATTATCCTGCAGTGTCCAGACATGGGTTTTAAGTCAAAATGATTGTATTAACATGCCATTATTGTAAATGATCATTCAGACGCTTGCTGTTACTGTAAATACTGGATGAGGTCCAGGAAATCTGTGTGCGTAAGAGAACTAAACGAGTCTGCTGTGCTCTTGAATAGCTTTCCCATTGTATATCATGTGGATCGGGTATGATCCATCTCCAAATCATTCATAAGCCTCCTTTGATTTTGTGTAGATGTCAGATGTACAGTAAACGACAGTCAGCCTATTTCTTGTTAGAGAAACTGCTATGGATACACATACAGAGCAAATATTGTATATGAAGGCGGGTCACACCTTTCCCATCAAGCCCTTTTAGACATAACCGGTGCTGTCGTCACAGGCGCCAAGTGCACTCCATTTGATTTCATGCTTGTTTTAACTTGTTTTTCTTCTTCGGTTGCTTGTGCCTCTAATCAGATGGGACTGACATCTGTTCTCACATACTTAATCACAGATAGGTACTCATACAGACTGTTTTAAATTTAAACTTTATGATCTTATATTAAATTACAGCATGACAGATTTTCAAAGTTAATTGTGCATAAATAACTGGATGGAGAACAATGACCTTTAATCTATAGGCACATTTGGGCACTAGCTAACTTAAGACTTAGCAAGCGTGTGACAGCTCTTTCTTTGTCTTATCCGCTGGAAATGATGGTTATTTGAGATTCTACCATTAACGATGTAATGGCTTTATGGTTGACTAAATGTAGCAATAGTCACATCCGTAAACGCATGCTTTTCAAGGTTAGCGTCAGCCGCTGAAGGACATGAAATGTTTGCTCAATGACCTTTTTGTGTGGCCAGTCCAGGTGCTGTTTTCTCAGAGCGATGATATGTTTGAAAGAGCTCAAGCTGGCTGTGTGTAGGAGGGTAATGAGTGGCTCGAAGGGTTTGTTACTGCTTTCAGCCCCTCAAAAAAAAAAAAGAAAGAAGAAAAGAAAAAAGAAATAATTTGCTCAACTGCAGGGTTTTTATACATAATTCCTTCTGTGGCATCCTTTTAGAACATCAGCTTAATTCAGCATTATTCTTCATTTGAAAATAAAAATAGCTGTGAGCTTCAGCACGAGCGCAGCCGGTGATCTGCTGTGCCAGTATGTTATTCCCGAACCTGACACTGCAGAAATCACTCTGTTGTAAGAATAACTCAAACTGTGTGGCCAGCTGGCGAGGATTTGCCCTGCTATGTTAGCATAGCATGCTGCAGATCTCTTATCAGTGAAGTCATGGTGACAAACACTGGAAAAATCCACTCCTTTTTACATGCATTTGCTTGATTTTCCTTTAAATGAGCAATATGCCAAATGCAATTCGAAGCAGCTTTCAATTGTTACATTCCTACCCCAGTCTAGGGATTGGGGAAGAAGCAACAACAAAAATGTTAATTTCAATTTTTTAATCTCTTGATCATGATACGTTTTCACATTGAAAGTAAATTTTTCTTGCTATAGTTCAGACTCTTAGCCAACCCAGAGACACCCAAGATAACAACTAGTTTGTTTGTTTTTTTTCAGTTCACCCAAAAATTTTAATTTGTCACTATATACTTAGCCTCACATCATTCCAAATCTTATGTTGAACACAAAAGAAAATAATTTGAAGAACTGTGAAGAACCAAGCAGTAGATAGTCCCCACGGACTTCCATAGCAGGGAAAATAACATGGAAGTCAATGGAGACTATCAGCTGTTTCATTACATTATTCTTCAAAATATCCTCAACATAAGAAATTTATATAGATTTGGAACAACACAGTAAATTATGACAAATTGTTTGACAATATTTTATTCACCAAAAAGAGGCAAAAGTATTTTTTGCTGTGATGGCAAATTTTTTTTTAGCTGGAATTATTTCAGTTTAGTACAACATGATCCTTCAGAAATAATTCTAACATCCTGATTTGCTGCTCAAACTTTTTTTTGTGTGAGAAAAGATATGAAACTTTTTTTTATGTAGTTGTTTGATTAATAGACATTTCAAAAGAGCTAAAAAATAGTAACATTAATGTCTTTTTTTTTTTTTTACTTCTGATCAGTTGACAGTGTCCTTGCTGAACAAGTATTATTTCTTGTAAAAGTGTGCAATTTATTACAATCAATGCTTTTCTGATAAGGTATCAATTTTTATTTTCTTCAAACATACTTGTAGTTCAACAATCTATCAAAAATATCACAAAATAAGCATAAAAGCGAGAAAACATTGACTACTTTGGATTGAACAATCACCCATAACCCCCCATGAGTCCATGCATTTGATCTCCCTGCACTGAATGAACAGAAAACATTTGGCTATAGGGACAGAGGTAAAAAAAGACCCTAAGCATCTTCAGGTTTGTCAGCTGGTGGACCACACGGCTGCAGCATCTTCTCCATCAGGTTAAAGCGGACCCGAGCCTTGCTCTCATTCTCAGAGACAGCAAAGTAATTGAGAAGGTCGAAATGGCCCATGTAGGAGCAGTATGAGTCTCTGTGCTGGTTAACCAGCCATTCCCATTTGCTGGTGTCTGCGTGACCCGTGCCGATGTACTTCGACTGCAGATGCTCCAGCTGACTGTGGATGTTGTAACGGTCAGTCATCTTCAACTTTGTTTCTGACAAAAAAAAAAAAGAGAAAAGAATAACAATAACTTAAAGACCTTCTGAAGCATTCAGATTTTATTTCTATACTTTATCCTTAACAAATCATATCGGCTACTTCACTAATGCTGTATTTGATAGATTTTTAATATTAAATGTGTGTGTACTCTTACGTATACACACACATTAGTGTGGTGTGGAATAAAAACAACAGTCTGGAGAAGAGATAAAAAAGTAACACAGTAGGAAACGCCATAAAATAAACAAGACGCAAAACAGTTAATTAGTCTTGTAAAGAAAAGCAATAAAACAAAGTCAACCCGTTAGCCTGTACTACGTTGTTAAGAGTGAGTATATATTTACTTGAATAACGTTATATCTCTTGAAACCACTTTAATATCATTGGTCATTGTATGTAGATATTATTAGTGTACTTACCTAAAGTAAAACCGCAGTACAATGTGAGGGGAGTAAATAATATTGTTCTTTAACAGTACTCCGTGTTGTTAGCTTCGTGGCTTGTGTAATCAAGCTGAGACCGGAGCGGAAGGAGTTACTCAGAAATCTGTCGTCATGGAAAACATTGGAGTAGACAAGAGTTCCGCTCGGATGAACCGCGGGCGTGTTAGGTCCTTGTCACTCTGAAGGGGTATCGACTGGCCGATTATTCACCTTTTTACACAGTCACATCAACATAAAATACTGATTTGAGTTAAAATACATTACCTTACTTGACTATCGGCAAGACTCCACTGGGGGAAAAATGAAGGGAAAACAATCAACCTGGCAGCAACATCACGAACATTTATATTTAATCATTTAGCAGACGCCTTTATCCAACACAACAAATGAGGACAAACATTACATATACAAAGAAAATGAAATACTGTCCTCCTTGCTGAATTTAAATACAGTCAGTAGCCTACTTGTAGTAACCATTTTATTCATGGTAGCCAATGAATTGTAACTTGATATGAAAATCCTCAGTGTGATACAAGAAACATAAAAGTAACACATATATGTCACCATATGTTTTTATGTTTCCCATTGGGATTTTAAAAATGCCACGAATCAAACATTAAATCTTAAAACTTTGATGTAAAGCAAAAATGACTTTAAAATTAGACAAAATATAAAGGTTTACGACTGTGTACTTAATCATGGCTTTAATGAGAGAAATAACCACAATCCCTCAATAAAGCAGATAACGTTTTGAAGATCATTAAGAACCCGTGTATGTGTCATACATCAAAACTGCAATCAGACAATGGGTTTTGTTTTGTCTCATAGATGCAATTTACAGAAAATGCAATTATCTCACTTTTGCTACCCATATTTTGTTCTTAATATCAACAATCTATAACTAATAGTTTGTTGTCTTCTACAGCTGACAATATCAGTGGTCAAACCCTTTTCTGACCAGCAGTTGCAGTAAAATATTATTTTTCCATATGTCATATTAGAAAGCATGCAAGCAAACCAGAACTAATCTAATGTATTTTTCCCGGATATAGCACATTATAAGAGAGCTGTTGTGTGCAAATATCTGATAAAAGCAGCATTATCTACATTCTAAATTATGAACAGAGTTTCTGAATGTCTAAATTTAACACTGGACAAGAAACATAATATTGATACACAGCGCATCAGTAAAGTGCCTAAATACGTCTTCCAGATGAAAACATCAATTAGCCTACACTTGCTGTGCATGAGTGCTATCAGTGATATTTGTAATTTCTGAAATACAGCCATGTGCGTCATCTACTATAAAAACACTTGAGCTCTGTGTTGCAGATCACAGTAATGATTTTCTCTTTGAATCACCAGTATATTGTATGAAATTTTTTGAAAGCAGGGATAAGAGCAGAGGCCTGTATAAGAGCACTTGTCCTTTAATAGAGCCAGGTGTCAGTGGTATCCGTGGATATGTGATAGAGCTGAGAGCTGCACATTAAAAATAGTCATTTTTGGCAAAATGTCAACAGTTTTTGTTTTGTCCTCAAACTGACATATGGTACGGGGTGAGAATCACTCCTCTTTAGCTTTCTGACAGCCTCATTAATTTTAGCAGCACAGTGCACCATGTTTGGAGAAGAAAAGGATTGAACTGGGGGGGGGGAACAGAAAAGAATGCATGATGCAGACAACACGATCTCATGAGAAAACGTTTCATACATTTGGATTTTATGGTTTGATGAACTGGTGGTGAATTTATTTGAATTTCCACAATTGAAGTATTTAGAAGAATGCTTAGCATGAAAGACAGCGAGGCGTTAGGGAAAAAATACAAATGAAAAACTTCAGAACTTAATATGAATTTAATTCCTGTCATCACACCCTGGACTTCCGGTTTGGTAAAGCGGTGGTCAGACGCGCGGTGTCTACGCTCCGCGTTATTTCATGTAATATCTTCAGAATACGCCATATTTTATTAGTACATCAAACTTATTGCATCTTATTTGTATTTTTTAAAGTCTGCGCCTTCAGAATGTTCTATTAAAATGAGCAAGTCTACGAGGACAGGCGGCAAACAGACTCAAGCTCAATCGGAACGGGCCTGTCAAGAAAGCAGCAAAATGGCGGATAAAGAGCCGACATCCTCGCAGCTTACAATCGAATCCATTATTTACTTCACCCTCTTCCAAAACTCTTTCTTTCTTCTGCAGTGCAAAGAGGAAATCTTGAGACCCCACTGAATCCTCTTGATTTTTACTAAACAGTCAAAGCAGCTGAAACACAGCATGGGGGGAATTAAATAATGACAGGTTTCATTTTGGGGTGAACTATGGTTTTAATTGTTGCCATGACTTGCCATTATTAATTACATTTTAAATTTGACAGAACAAACCTGACTTGGAGGCATTCATTTTTTTTAGTTTTCTGGGGGGGTTGACTGTATAATTAGGGGACCTAAGGGGCAGTTAGTCTATTAAAATGTTTTGGGCAAAGAGTCATAAAACAACTCTGTGTGTAGGCTCTTTCACACCATTTTAGGATTAATTAGTTCAGATTCAATGGACTAAATTACTTCAGCCACAATCTTTATTACCTCAAGTTTCAATTACCCTCCAGTGCAATTTATCCCTCTGCAAGGCTATAGAATCCATGTCAAACTTTAATTGTGTTGTACTCAGCAAAGCTAATGGGTGGGATGAAAAGAGTAGAAGAGCATGAGCTGTTTCCTTCAAATAGAGCAATCAACTGAAATGTTCTTGGTTTCATGCTAAGGAATCCGTCTTCTTTTTAAAATTGACTACATTATCATATCGGCTAAGGAAAAGAAACAGTCTTGCATTGGTTGTAAAAATCCTTCACCCTAAGGCCACAGTGAAAAGCGAACTGCAGTAATGACCCCAGCGACTGCCGCCCCCCTCTTGCCTGCTCTCCACTGTTTCTCACACCTTGGGTTATGTGCTGAGCAGTCCTGAACATACTGACTCTCTGTTCCTTAATTTCCCCGGGGTGTTGCATCAAGACTGCATGTGGGGGAAACTCTGCTACAAAATGACTGAAACGGCAGCTCAAAGGCCATGATTATTTGATTTCAAAGTATTACAGAACCAAATTATTGGCCTCTTACAGCTGGCATGGGTCTCAAACTAGATAAGAGTTCTTGGTAATAACTGAAAACAGCTGCAGTACTTTTATATTTTGTCTTTTTACAGAGGACTTTCTATCTTACTAATCAGGGACATATATGTTCGTTCAAAGAGATATTGATTTAAAAAAAAAAAAAGAAAAACATTTACAGTAATACTGTAACTAAAAAGCTGAGTACCTGTGAGATGTTAGAATGTATTAATTTCTGCCAAAAATGTTGTATGAAGCACAGCTCACACAGAAATCATTTTCAAACTAAGCAGCTTTGTGTTGATCATGACAAAGTTTCAATTTTTGGGTAAACTATTCCTTTAGTGCATATAATTGGCCCATCATTTATCTTTGATTCATTTTTCAGAGCCACAACAGTTAACAAATAATAAGACACATTATAGTTGCATAACTTTCTAATCAAATCTACAAACACATATTCTAGAGTGAATGATTTATTTATGTTGCTGCATACAAAAACTTACAGAAACACCTGGACGTAGATCTTCAAGTTATTTTAGAGCAATTCCATTTTCAGACAGAATGTTAGTAACAATGAAACAATAACATTGGACATTTACATTGGTACAAGCGATTTGCATCAGTACAAGCACAATACATTTGTCACCACTGAAGCATGAAAATGAGCCATTGTTGCAAGAGGCATTTTTGTTATTGTGTTCTGCTTTTCTGTGAAGTCCATGGTAAATCAGAGAAACAGTGCACATGTCATATCCAACAACAGTTATTTGATGATTCATTTCAATCACTCCAAAGGAACTAGGGCTGTCACGATATTAGCTTTTTCACACCACGGTTATTGTGGCCAAAAGAATCCACGATATTGATATACCGCGATATCTATAGAAACCTTTGGGGAAAAATCTTTAGCAGTCAAATAATTTTTTTTTGTTTATTTAGTTTTTATGTTTTTACCCATGCAACAAACATAAGGAGACAGATAAACAGGGCACATGCATTGCATGCACTCTGGGTTTTTCGGTACACAATCTGTTCCACCTGCATGATCTTTCCACGCATGTGCATAATGACATAGTAGTGGGTAATTTTGTTTTCCGACACGGCACCATCTGTCCATGCATGCACACCTTTATTATGTTCCTTTTGTCTTCTGTAAAAACCAGTAAAGGGAATATTTGTCTCATTTAGATTATATAGATAGATAAACCCTATATAGACCCATACTAATACAAAATGACTCAACTTAAATTCAGCTAATATTAGCGGCTTTAAATAAATAAATAATAATACTAAAAAAAACCGCAAACCAGTAGGCCTAATGCCATACAGCAATGAATCGCAAAGGGGAGTATGGAGGAAATTGAAGGGTTGCAGTGACAGAAAGATGCTTTTTTTCGTTACATGTGGAATAAAGTTTATGTTCATGTAACAACTCTTTTATTATTTTGGATTGCCAACTATGCACTAAACACATCGTAATGCAAAGCGTAAGCTACATTTAAAAACATCAAAATAGACCTGCCGTGAACTGTTAAATGAAAAATACAAAAATATGTCACCTGGCCATCAACATTGCATGTGTGCGTGACACAGTGTAGGAAAACCGTGACGTTTTCTACTACGTAATTACGCGCATGCGCAGAATGGAACATGCAGGTGGAACGGATCGTGTACGGACACCTGCTATGAAATTACAAGAGAGAAAATACGGCCAAGATCAACAGTGTGATGAATAAATATTTACATCAAGTGATAATTGAACTTGTTAACTTGAGTACCACTATTTTAAGCTTTTTAAACTATGGTTGCGCCGGCGTCAGCCAGCGATAAACTTAAAAGAATCACTCTTTATTTAAATATAAAAACTGAAAACCGCTGTCAACAGGTTAATGTAAATATAATGTAAAAGGGCATAATCCGACACAGAGGTGGGTAAAAATGTTGGTGGCGTTGCCCCCCTTCGCACAGATTCTGCAGACTATTTGATTATATGATATGTCACACTCTGGTATATCGTCACACCCAAAATTAACACAATGTCGATATTTCATGATTTGAATATCACGGTTATCTTCAATACCGGTATATCGCGACAACCCTAAAAGGAACATAACTGAGGACAGCTTAACCAAATTGCTTTGCTGGCTAAAGTTAAGTAGAAATTTTATTACTTGTATGATTTAAGGTAAAGACAGAAACACTAAAGACTGACCATTTTATGTTAAATACATAATTTTCATTTTCCATATTTTCTTCCTACAAATAAAACTGTTATCAATTATAAAATAATTATTCATATAGCATTTTAAGTAATGTTTAAGTAATAATGGGGATGCAATTTTGTACAGTACATATACACAGTTACTGAATGCTGGACTAACCTAACAGACAAATTGGATGCATGGCTGTGAACATCACAGATAGTGAAATAAGCTTAGCTTATTAAGGTCATTTGGGGTCAGTAATCTAGTATATATATATATATATATATATATATCGTATTTCAAATTGAAATCGACTACAACAGTCTTTCTCCATACCAAAACTGTGTATCTGCTCTGTGCGGGAGGCCTAGCAAGACGCTTAAAGAGGTTCAACCTCAACCGCAGCTCTTAGAAGTGAAGGTGTTAGACACCCGTGGTGACCTGCGTGACATCTGAGCTCATGTCAACACTGGGCTGGCAGCGGGACTCCAGTGATGACATTTCCAGGACTAGTCATACCTGCTGATTTGTCCTGTCCACCGTGTGGCCGCTGGACTGGCCCTCGCGCTGGGGGTTCCTGGTGCGTGTGGAGTTCTGGAGGTCCAGCACGGACGGACTTGGAACACAGAACTCGCGGAAACAGCGCTTGAAGTTCTCGTCCAGGAAGGCGTAGAGCACCGGGTTGAGGCAGCTGTTGGTGTAGCCGAGGGCGATGCAGAAATGCCAGGTGACAGTCTGCAGGAGCGAGTTGGGAATGGTCACCAGGGCCTTGATGATGACGAAGATGTGGATCGGTGTCCAGCAGACGATGAAAACCGCCACCACCACCAGGACCATTCGGGTGATCCGCCGGAGGTTGCGGTCCTTCTCCTTGGAGCCAGACAGCATGCGCACGCTCTTCAGGCGGAGGATCATTAAGCCGTAACAGATGGTGATGATGAGGACGGGCATGATAAAGGCAAAGATGAAGACGCAGATCTTCAGGAGGTTCTCCCAGTACCAGGAAGGATGGGGAAAGAGCAAAGTGCAGTCAATGACGGCAAACTCTGCAAAAGTAAAAATATGAGACAGTAAGTCATGTGAAAATCAATTAATATTTGTAAAAATGACACTTAAACCACTAGTCATTATTTCTTAAAGGCATTGTTTAGGGAGCCTCAGAGACCCAGGCCTTTCTACTATGGCTATTAAACTGCCTTATGATTTTCTTCCCAAGTGACTAGACATGACATCAATCTAAATTCACTCAATAACAATTTTCTGCCTCAACACTTCTTTCGTGTCTGCAAAATTTGTGTGGCCACAGTAATATTACAGGACATTTCCAGTATTGAGGAAAATGTCTTGATATATTAAGAGGAGATGACGCTAAGAAGTGAGCGTGTTGAAGTACTGTTTGACAGGGTTGCAGAAAAACTACACTCTTAGAAATAAAGTTACAAAAGCTGTTCCTGGTACATTTTTGTACCAATTAGGTTCAAATATGTACACTTTAAGTACTAATATGTACCATATGTAATATTCTTTCTAACATATTAAGATTATAAGGTAATGTATGCTTAATAGGATGCTTTTTCTAGTTGTTTTAAGTATAAATGTGCTCCATAAACCAATTCTTTTTAAAAGTGGTTTGACAAAATGTTTATTAATTTACTAAGCTAAACATTTTCATGAACATTTCCTGTTCATTTTGAATCATGACAGAGTTACTTGGATATTGCCTTTCACACTAATGACTTGTGTTCATTGTAGTGAGCAGAAAAACCCCTTATGTGCGACCCACTTTATCAAGACGATATCTGACGAAACTGCAAATGACTGCAGATGGAGATATACCCAACTGTTGGCAGTACTTACTATTTAAAGGTGCTCTATGCGATCTTGTTTGACATCACTTCCGCTGACGTTTCACGTAAATAAAAAACAAAACAGAGCAA
>JAUCMS010000022.1:7451212-7462508 GCA_032357445.1 Enteromius radiatus | reverse complement strand
GTAATCTCTTAAAGTAATCTGATTACATAACTCACATTATTTGTAATGCGTTACCCACTGGTAAATTTTAGTTGGATCCATTGTTGTTTTGGACCTCACTGACTATGTGAATGAATAAAACCTGTTTTTCAAAATATCTTCCACAGAAAAATGAAAGTCTAGCAGGGATGAAATGACATAAGGATGAATATAATTTTCATTTCTGTGTGAAATATTCCATTAAAGCAGAGTGGTTTCCTAGCTAGACCATATCTAGATAACTGCGTGAGAGGAAACATGGTAACGCACTTTTAAATCGACTACTGTCGTTGCTCAGAATTTTTTTTTATATCTGCCAACGCTTGTTTTATTACCACATGATAGAGGTCGATAAAGCAATCCTGCAATCGGCTCATTAATCACAGAAGTAGATTGCACCTACTGGGCTATTGCTGTCTTATGCTTCTCAATGTAGACAGCCACCCCTAAAGCTGTGATTGGTTGCTCATAAACTCTCAGAAAGTACTGAGTCTCCACAAAGTCAGATGACCTTAGGAGTCAATGCTTCAGCAATTACAAATGAATTTCTTGATTCCTATATGTCTTTCCGCTCCATACACCACATATCTGCTAATTCAAATGACATTTCTGATGAGCAAATATTATTGAGTTTAGGAAGTGCATATAAAGATTGTATTCCACATCTCAGACACAGCATCTCTGAATTAAATAGTTAATGTGTGCGTGATCTGAAATACAGTGCCACCTATTTAATCACAGTTCTCTAAGACAAACAAGCCCCCACTCCCTCATTGAAATTCATTCACTTATGTTTAATTACTCTATTGATTGCATCCTTCCCTTATGAATGTGATCCTAGGTTTATAGGACCAGGTCTAGATGTGTTTGGTTAGATGAGGCAAGTCACAAACACCTCTGAATCATCTTAGAAGTTGACAGCTGTGAATTGTGGGTGCATGAAGTGAAAATAGCATGGGCATGTGTACAAACATAATGCAATAGTGAAGTGTAGATACCTTTTATCTATCTATCTGCCTGACTTTCATTCTATGTAATGTTTTTCCATTATATTGCCTTTGCGTTTTTATATCCATTATTATTAGCCATTCAGTTTGTGCTGCATTTAGCATGGATTATTCATGTCAAGCATCCATCCAGTTTTGTTCCATTTACTCGTTTTTTTTCTACACAGTGATGAACGTAAATATGTTACTTAACACATCTGACTGAGTAGTACCTATGTACAGGCTACTTCATGTCACACAGAGTGTGAACGACACGTTGCAATGTGTTGTTTTCCCGTACGCTGACAGGAACGTAACATGCGTGCGCACGCAATGGTGTGTGCTTCATCAGTGATATGAAATATATTCTATAGTGCCGAGCTGAGAAGCTTTTATATTTCATAAGTTAGAAGCACACACGTTATAGAACATAAAACATACACGAACTACAGCAATAGATTTTTAGTATATTACTGATAGGCCGTTTCTGTGACTGAACGTCCGAACGCAACAGTAGGCTACAGGAGTTTCTGCAATGAACGTGTTGTTTGAGATTCTAATGGCCAGGAACACTGCCTGAAACACTATCAGAATCTCTTTCAACAGGTCCCCTTTTGAAAACTAACGAGCAGTTTATGAAAGCAATTATCCTCTAAAAGGGCTGTTTGAAGGGAGCCAGTCGTCTCAGATGTGTTCTGCCTCGGCTACAAGTAAAACAATTGATCTACGTGTAATCACTTACCTTATAATTACATACATGACGAGAACGTTGCCCACCAGTCCCACCACACACACTATAGAGTACAGCGCAGTGATAATGATCGCCACTATCACAGGAGTTGAGCTTTTGTCCAGCTCAACCGTCCTGTCACATCTGGAGCTGTTCATGTTCACGAGACTGGAGCTGTTGCTGAAGTTTCGGCAGAATATGCTGCTATTCGACATCGCTGGGCTCGAAAGCGCATAGAGAAAGTCCGAAATGTTGCCACTGGTTTCCATGGCAAATGCTGTTTAGCTGCGTTCTTTATCAATCACGGTCTCTTATATCGATACCTGTCCGACTTCAAAGCGCTCGGAGTCCCAACCGTTCTTCCTTTTAGACGGTATGCTGCTCCTGCAAGTATAGCTACCAATCTGTTTTGTTTATGACTCCGCTGTTCTTACATTACCCGTGTGAAATTGTACCGAGCGTCTCTCGTAGCGCGTATTCGCATTTTTTTCGACAAAATGACGTCACATATATATGCACACGACTAGAGGCTTTTCAGCAGTCGCTGTCGGCTTTTCAGTTCCTCACTTTATCATCGATGAAGCTGTATGAATTTACAGTCACCCCTTTGCATGTCCAGCAGAGTTTATGGCTTAATGCAGTATTTACAGAATGCGAATTATAGGTTAGTTGTCTCCGCAATTTAGCTTTTAACTCAAATCAAAACATTGGGCATCATGGATATAGCCTACTTATAACTTTAACGTGTGTGTAAGCTATAACATGTAACATCGGACGTTAAGATACAAGTTAATCACAGTGCATACTTTCACCTGACTGGAAATAAAGTGTTTGTCTGAGGTAACCACAGCAACTGTGGAACGTTTATTAATCTTTTTTTATTTATTTTTTATTTAACAGTTCATTATTAGTTCTGTAATGTCACAAAACTTGGCAGCCCACATTGTTCTCCTCAAACCGAACATATTTTCACACTAGCCTACATCTGAATTGATAGCTGTTACTAACTTGTCTGTTGTTACATATAGGCCCATAAAAATGATTAATTATAGCAATGTAATAATATATTAGTCTAGCTTAGCTGCATGCAGGTATTAGACTATTAGACTAGCCTGATAAATGTCAGAATTGGTTTTCTATACCTGTATCTCTGTAGCTAATGAGTGCTGTCAGTGAGCTCTGTCTGTGATTGCTTGTGTCTTTCATAATTTCTTCTTATGTTTAGATGAGCGGAAAGTGGAATTGTTATTTTCCTTTACAACTAAAACCGCTGATTTTTTTTTCACTTTAAGGATTTTTAACTTCACTCTTTTATAACCATACATAAAACACATTAATAGAATATACTGGTGTTTCAAGATCAATACACCCATCCTTACTTTAAAAAAATATATAGAAGAATAATGCAGGACCTTTGGATTATACATATAAAATAATGCTCTCCATGACTGCCACTTGACTTTGAACTTAACATTATACAGTAACTTATTGATGTATTGGGGACTTAGAGACATAGTAATTTCACTGATGGTCTTTAATGATTGTAATGATTTGCCACAGAACAATGAATCCGATGATACGTACAAATTACAAATACAAATCGGTTTCCTTCTATCCGAGATAGAAGGACTGGGGTTACTCCTTCATTTGAATGTTTTATGTTATCATTTCAAGAGTTCACGCTTCCCTTATAAAATTTTGCGTTTTTGGGAGTACGGCGAACCCTGAACCCTAGAGAAATGAACCCTAGAGTGGGCAGAGGTTCGAGGGTCGGCTCGGTCCCAGACTGCTCCCCCAGAAGACGTGAATTAGAATAAGAGAAGGGGAGGTGGAGGGATGCTAAAGTGAGATGCAGAAGGGGTGGAAGGCTATAGTTTATATATGTACGGGAAAAGACGTGATTGGGCGCGAATAAGTGGGAATGATTAGCAGATTAGCTACCAGCTGTGCGGGATTTATTACGTAAAGCGTTCCTCATGAAATGCGTTGTTTGCAAAACGTCCACGTAATTTTGTTATTAGTATCAGATGTCAGGTGTTAGCTGCAAAGTCCCAACTAATCCAATAGTAATTGATTTTAATTATGCTAATGCAAATGTCTGTGAAATCAATTTCCTTTAAAAATGTTAAATGAAAGAAATTATATTCTGAGAACATGTTGAGTGACCTAGTATTACTTGAACATAATTTCAAGTGTGATCCATTATCATAAAGAAGCTAGTGTGCATGAAAGTGCAAAATAGAGATGTGACATAAATTAAAGGAATCCAGTTATCTTCTGGCTCCTGGGTTGCTGAAACAGCAGTTGCAGAAATGATGTTTAACAGAAGTGCACACTGTTCGCATAAACTCATTTATGCATGCTTTTGAGGTGTGCCTGTGATTCGGATTTACAGCTGACAGATCCTTTTGAGACACCTCGTTCCTAAGAGTTCAAAAGGACATTTTCCTGCATAGCCCTACATTAGCTACTTAAACTGATCTGATACTAGATTTTTTTTTAATTTGCATATACGTTGTGCACATTAGTTAAAGGAATTGGTTACTCAAAATTAATTTTGTTGATAATATATACACTCTGGCCTTTCATTGTTAGAGTATGGGAGAAATTTAGCATTACATAGCTCACCAATGTATCTTTTGCTGTGAATGGGTGCCGTCTCAGAGTTCAAACAGCTGATCACAATAATCCAGAGGTAATCCACATAACTCAAAAGCATGCAGCTTTTTATTTCACAAGACATTATTTGATGGACCGGAGTCGCATAGATTACTGTGATGTCTTCATCGGCAAATTTAATTTTGGAGTGAAATTTTCCTTTAAATAATATTATAAACGACACCTTACAAATCCAAATGTCTTTTACTAAGCTCCACTAATTACTGTTCCATTTTCTTTAGGATTTGCAGAGTGGGATCCCATGAGGTTGAGATCCTGAGTGACCTTTGCAGAATCTGATTATGCTTTCAATCAATAATCTACTGTATACCACATTTCTGTAAGTAGGCTATAGAGTTTCAATAAGAAGGGCAAAATTAGTACTCACTAAATTAATATTTCTGTATAACCTTGTCTCTTTTCTACATAGGATTTTTTTAATAATATATATATATATATATATATTTAGTAGATCTATTGTCAGTGACCCATGTGAACCAAGACCACAATGGATGGTCCAATAGCTGCCATTAGAGCTGAACACCATGTTGCTTTAAAGTAGCTACAGTAGTTTATAGAAGCTGACCCTGACCTAAACTCCAGTTTCTCACTCAAAGACTCATTTTTCACAGCAAGACTGTATTTTTTTTGGACAGAACAAAGGATTTACTGGCACTTAAATCCTCCCATTCTTGAGTAAAAGAAGGACAAAATGTCCCCATAAAATAAATGGTGGCTCGTTCGGGCTCTCAAAAGCAAATAAAAGATTAATATAAATGATGATGTTAACGAGTCAAACAATTTACAATGAATAATTTACAAGGGTGATGCACTTGCAAAAATTCCTTTCCATTGAATATGACTTTTTGGGTAATATATTGAGAACCATGATTCCGGATCTTTTAGTCAATAATACACAGGCAGTGGTGCATTAAGGTCTAAAATATTACCTATGCTCAAATGACAGGTCATCTTATGTTAGACCTTTGATGTCCTTTGGAGCTGCCAGCCATGCTTCTACTTGTGAAATTATAAAAATGAATGATGATTATCAGATATCTTTACTTCTAACACATATGAATGCATGTATATGAATGTTTTCTATGATATTTTCCATGTCAAATCGCTATCAGATTACACTCTCTAAATTTACAAATGCTTGATTAGATATAACAAATCCCAGGTGCTAGAACTGGCACTGTTTTGCTGCTGTGGTTCCAATACAGCAGTGTTATGAACATGAGCAGAAATGTTCAGCTGTCATGAGTGGCAGAAGAGTATCTCTGTTGCCATGGAGATGAGAACATCCAAGGTGCACCCAAGCAAGCTTAAAATCCTGTCAATTAGAGATAATTTGTTAAAATGTCCATAAAAATAGAATACAACAAATACATTACCCAGCAAGCTTTCAAAGCCATTTTCAAAGGATTTTGTAACTTTGGTTATGAAAGATATTATGAACATTATGAAGAATGTCCTTACTGACCCCCTAAATTACATTTTCTTTTAAAAAGCACAAATTTCATTTTGCTAAATAAAATAATATTCATTATATAAAATAATATTTTATTTAATATATAATATATATTTTTGATATATAATAATATATTAGCAGCTCATTTAAAAAAATAAAATAAAATAGGCCTAACGTTTTCTATTATGTAATGGTAATAATCACATGTCATTTGTTTCATTATTTCTGTTGTGCTTCCTTGTTATGTTTTCCATAATGTGATTTATTAGTAGCTAATGTTCATGGCATAATCTTATTTATTCAGCTCTTAGAACAAATAAGGGAAAAGGAAACCACTTCTATTACTTCCTGAATTCAAAGAAGGTAGTAGTCACGCTATTGCTAACATACAAGGCAAAATGTGAAATATCAAACATAAAAATAGATTGTAGTTACTCTCCTTTCTTTTATCAAGTGAGTGTATGTAATGCATAGTATATTAAAATAACTAGAACACTTTACCTGCATAATATAATGTCACAAAAGCATTTGTTATGTTATAATGCCTTTGTGGCTTGTGACATAGTGCCTCTGGCATGGAGGACAGCTTCATAACGTCCGGGAACTAATTTGAGTCCAATGTTATTACACATTTGGGAGTAAATTAAATATTAATGGATATAGCTCTTTTTAATGAGAGAAACTATTCACCTCATGTTTCGACACCTTGAACGGCTCTTAAAACCAGTGCAAATTTGCTTTAGTCATCATCCCAGGGATTGTTTCCATGGAGGCCTGTTTTATCAACTCTTCCAGCAAACATGCTGTTGAACAGGAAGAGGACTGTTGAAGAAGATACAGTAATCCTCCAATAAATCAAAAAAGCTATGGTTGAATATACACTGGCTTTCGGATGTGTGTTTTATTACTATAGGGTAAGGTGGGGTAATATGCACCCTTGGGCAAACACACAATGGCTCTTCTTCATTTTGGCATTAATTTGTGAGATCTGTTGAAACACTTTAAAGGTTAATTGATCTAATTTTGAGTATTCTGTTGAATATAAAAGATTTGTGTCTTATGTGATTAATGACTGATTTGAGATTTAGGATGAGGAAAGGTTTAATAATAATCTTGAAGAAGACTGAATTTCCACATTTTTATGTTTATTTCCCTTAATAACATGTTATGGAAACTTATTTCAAACCTGGGATAAATAAATCAATAATAGGGTAACAGCAACTGTTTATCTAACAATTCTTGCTATTCAGATTTGTTATCTCACAATTCTGTCTTTTGTTTTGAGATGTGAGGAAAATGGATAGAATTGAGAGATACAAACTCAGAAATGCATAACTACTCACGATTCTGAGAAGAAAAATAGTGCGATAAAAAACAACACAATTACCTCTTTTTATTCTATGGCAAAAAAAACAAACAAACAACAATAACTAAATTGCAAGCTGTAAACTCATTCTCCTTTTTTTCATGCTGTGATAGAAACTTCAATAATTGTTTCATTATCTGCAGTACATACTAAACTTATCTATCTAAATATCTTACTATTTAAACCTTGTTCTTATGGGAGGAATCATCACACTTTAAGTAAATTTGCAATCATTTGTTCGGTTATGAAAAGCATGAGAAAAAGAACTTGTCAGACAGACGTGTTAAATCGACGACAAGAATTTCGTCATGGCTAATTTGAATAAGCCTCTTTAGCCTTGTTGCATTTACACTTACACTATAATTTAATCCTCTGAAAGATAGCATAACAAACACATGAATTTAGTTTGTGATGGAGAAGTTAATAATCACCCATGCAACCAGTCACTTAAATGATTCCAAGGAAATTAGAGGGCAAGGGTTTTGCAAGGTCTTTGTAACTCTTGATTACAGAACATATCTGTATACCCCTGATCCTAAACATTCAATATGGATGCATATATCTGCTTTTCACCTTCTCATTACAGTCTGTTTGAGAAAAGGCAGACTTGCATGGCTGATTAGCATTGACTGTGCGCTTACTTGTGAGTCACTGCGCGTGCTCATCTTTTTGACATTTTTCTACACAAAAAAAATGTCCAGAATAAATGTGTTATGAAAGCACTCAAGCGTGGAATTTGAATATTTTTTATAACTTCAGTGCAGGTGTAAACTTAGGATTATTAATGATATGCAACATGTGCACAGTGATGCTTTCTCTCTAGTTTAAAAATCCACAAAGAGCACGGCCAATAAATACAGCAAGCATGCAACTGTGACAAGAGGTAGCACAGTTTTATGATGTAATTTTTGTGCTTTCTTGTTAGTTTTTAAAGGGTGTTCAATTTAATTCATATTTTGAATAGTGTTAATTAGAGCTGCACGATTCTGGATAATTTTTTTTTTTTTTTTTTTTGCGCTTAGAATAAAGATCATGATTCTTTTTATATCGATGTGAATTGATCTGAGACATATATATATATATGTGTGGGTATTTTTTTTTTAAAATGAAAACACGGCTAGTGCATTAGAATATTCATTTTACAGACTGATAAACAAAAGATTAACTTAATATAACCTATTCAATCTAGCCTACTGCATTACAAGTTGCGGTTCAGTCTTTCCCTGTACAGCTTTGATTTTGGCTGAGCTTTCAATGTTGTTACGGGAAAGGATGAAGCGGATTGGTTGGTACTTGTCACATGAAACGCGGTGCTCTTGTGGCAATCTGAAAAGCTGAAATGCGCCTGGAAAAAATGAGCGCGTCACACCCGTCGCTTCCATGGTGAGCATGCAAAATGCGCATCTACATTTGAAATAATAGCCTTGAGTGCGCAAAAGACACCACATGTGAACTGCCCCTAAAAGCACAGTCGGCGCGCGCTGCTCACATAATTCACATAAACAAGAGGCTAACAGACGTTCGCTAAAAGTGTTATTTACAAGTACTTGAAGAGCCACTTGTCAAAGTCAAAGCCGATATCACATCTCCTGAGATCGACTGACATTATAGTAGAGCATAGGATAAAATGGGAAGTCTGATGTTTTATTTAAACTGCAGGAAACTGTCTGCTGCTGCCTTGATAAATGACTTTCTGGCAGATTGTGAACAAACGTATTTGTGCTTGTAATTACGCCTGTCATGAAATATTTCATGCCAACATTTAGGATTAGTCACAGAGTTGACAAATGGTACCGTAAAAAGCCTCAATGCTGTGCTCTTATCTTCTACTTTAATGTCAATCAGATGAAACCCATCAGGTGAAAAGTTTCCACTTCATATTCATAAGCTAGTCCGTGTCAAGTTTTAATTGTTGCCTGATACCTTGTTTGTCATCGCTCAGTTTCATCAGGAAGTCAAGTCGCCTTTAGTTTTATAGCATTTATACAAGCATTTAGAAAGTGACTGAACGGTAGGCTATTAAAAAGGAAAGTAAAAAAATCGATGCAAACTTAAAAAATTAGGCAAATCTATAAGCAACTGTTGCAGGAAAATCAAGAAGAATTACAAGAGACTTTTATGTATGTGTGTGTAAAAATAGTTTTGATTCAAATGCTTAGATGGAAAAAAAATGGAATTTATAATTTTAATCTTTTGATTTAGATTTTTTTCTGTTACATTGTTTTGCCAGTAGATGGCGACAAGTGACTGTCTCTATAAGTGAGTCATTCATTCAGCCAGCTTCTTGATGGAAGCTTTACAAAGCTATGATTCAATTTACAGATTAATTCAAAAATGAATTTATTTCCTCCTGATAAGAACAAGTCATTGAATCATTTACTCAATACACTGATTCATTCAGAAAAGAATGAATGTAATGGCTGTGTCTGGTTTATTCAGTCATTTTTTATTTTCACTGAAAATTACAGTGGCCAAGAGAGCTTAATGGGGTAATTTTATTGTGGTCTTTGTTACTTTGTTTGTTTGTGTTGTGAGCTTTGCAGCACTTGTCAAACTGACAATGTTTTGTTGGTGTTTTCTGAAGTTGGAGAATTGAGCTCTCTTTCTCCATATTTTTAATATATATTTTTGTGACAAAACATCAACAAACCAAAAAAACAAATAAACCAGACACAGCCGTTTATTTTTTGTGCTGCTGTATTTAAGTAATTGTAAACATTGTAAGGTTGAAATCGTTCTAATTCTATACCTATATACATCCTGTCACAATGCATTTAATTTGTTGAATAAGAAAACCTCAGTGCCTGTTCTTGGAATCATTCTTTTTCATTTTTTTAGATTCTTAATACCTTATTTTATGTGTGTGATTCATCTCCACACATTTGATCTGTTTTATGAAACCGGAGCTGAATATCCCTCAGCGGTATAAAGCTTGAAAAGTCAGTTATGCCATCATCACAATATTGTGGTTTGTATTGTTCAAGCCAATGGCAGATCTTTATCCTGTTTGGATAAAGGCTTTAGCTGTAATTGTAAGCCTGTGTTGTGGATGATAATGGCATATAAAGTGATTATTGGAGTGTCTATCCATCAAAAATCATGTTTTATTGGCAGTGCTGATCAAACAGTTTTGTTGTTCATTATATTTTTCTGAGATTATTTTTTAATTTTGCACAACATTGAAAGTTCAGATACAGGTGAGATAAATAGATATTGTCAAGCATGCAGTTATGCTGTACAATGTTAAAACCATTTTATTACTGCCATATGAGTATATTATTATATAAGCCTGCAAAGCATCCAACATGTCTGGCATGGTACGTTAATACAACCACATATTTTATTGAAATCCTTTGCTCTTAAAGAGATGTCAAGAGGCCCGGAAAGGGAAAGGATGAAGGTTAGGAGGGGGCCGATGACAGCTGTTTGGAGTGGAGTACACGCTTCCTGATTTCTTACAGCATAAATGCTTCTTCATTTTCCATTGGCTCGATTCCAGATGGATTTGTCTGGACTGAAACTTTTGCTGCTTTTCCTCACCCTTCTCTGAAATGTTGTGAGCAAGAGCGTCTGTATTGGAGAACAGAGAGGCAGTGATTTGTTGCAGCAGAGGTTGTGCTCTGCAGCACACCAATCACACGCATCTCGGACAGCTCCGTTTGTTAGTTCTTTGGCTGAGAGATTTGGGTGATATACTATGTTCAGTGATCAAGCATGAATCCAGTTTGTGGCCTTTGCGTTCCCAGCTGTGGCTGTTCAATCTCATGCAGTCTTTGGGTATCATCTAAATCTAGGAGCAGTAGTAGGCTATCTGTTCATCTTCGTTAACTCTGAAAGGTGAAAATAATGCAGCATTTACAGTGGCTCCAAAAGTGCGAGATCACATTTAAAATCTAGCATTCAGGATTTTTGGATTTTCACACATTGAAAACAAAGTATGTTATTTTTTTAAGAAACGTTATAGCTAACTAATATCTGTCACGATAATGATGTGAATCAGGAAGGAAACGGGAAACGTTCGGATCCATGTGCAAAACTTTAATCCATACTCAGGGTCGAAACAG
>JAUCMS010000022.1:7428287-7451112 GCA_032357445.1 Enteromius radiatus | reverse complement strand
GTAGCAAAAGGTCGATGAAACAGCGAACAGTGTCCAGGGGGCGAGGCGAGAGAGAGTATCCAAGTCAGGCGGGGTCCATAACGATAATCCAAGAGAAACAAACAGAGATAAACAAAGAGAACGCTTACAAAGACTCGACGGACAGAAACAGGAACTTAAATACACATAAAAATCAGGGCAGTGGGTGGAGACATGAGTTCATAATAAAAATCCGGGGAGAGCAACTGAGACAAACACACAAAGGAGACATGGAGCTGGAGTGCCATCTGGCGGCTTCGCTGGCAACTCCAGCTAGGGTGTTACAATAATCAAATGAGTACATTTGTTTGCTCTGTGTGTGTCAGATATTCTTGTTTCGGTTGTATTTCAAGGTGTTTTGATTATTCTGAAAGTAAAAAAGAACCTTTCTCTCAAAAGCCCTCAAATAACCCATATTTGCACATGAAAGTTGTCACCGCGAGGGGTTGGGGAGCTGTAACCAGGCCTCCAACCGGGTCACCAGGGGTATCGTTAATAGCGAACATCTATAGTGGTAATAGGAAAACTATATTTTTGTGTTTCCATTTGCTTCAAAATCAAAGAGTAATTTAAGCCATTCCGTCTTTTTTTAAAAAAACAGCATACATTTAAAAAAAGTGCACAGCTCTAAAAAGAAATACATAGTAAATATATACACATCTGTGTGTACTCAAAAATACCAAACCATTAGTCATCTATTCTACAGAACTGTCATACTGGTCATATTTCCTATACTGGCATAATGTGTTACGTAAAGAAGAGAAGACAAGCTGCTTTTGATTTTATGGTTTTGTATCTGCAACTAAGCTATAAGCATGGAAGCTGTATGTAAATGAGAGCATTTTAGGTTTCTTTTTTTATGTAGAACTGTTCGTATTCAGGACAAAATACTACTGCTGTTTTAGTAAAGAGTTCACACAGTTCTTTTAAATTTCTATTGTGTTCTGATATCCTTGAGTGTCGGAGTAGTTTCTTGTTCAAACACTGAATGAATCTTTTGCATGCAGTCCAAATATTGGGCTAGAAAAGCAATTCTAGCTTAAAAAAAAAGGATTATAGGCTATCAAACAAGCAATTCACTTTGCAAAATAACAAGGCAGAGACTGTTTGACCTCGGGAAACAGACCAAGCATGGAAAAGACGTTTGGCTTAGCAGTGAAGTCGGTGTACACAGCTAAAAAAACTAATTACAATGTATTATTTGTTTGGTTCAAATTGCATTTAGTAGGTTTATGTAACAAAGTCATGTATCCTCAAGGTGCTAAAATAATTTCTTCTGAGGCAACCAATGAAATCATACCAAGTCCATTGTTTTAGTTTGGTTTCAAAAAAGAAAGAAAAAGAAGCATTAGGCTATATTTATTTATTTGGCTGGTTTTTAATTAATTGGAAGTATTTAGATGCACTGATTGGGTAGAAACTAACTGGAAAGTCAAGTGGCTTAAAGAGGCTAAAGGATTAACCAAAAAGCTTGTTGCTTAATTCTAACTGTGTTGAATGTTTTGGCAATGGTATCCTATAGTCCAATGCATTCAGCATGGCCGATTTAGACAAAAGGGTTTATACTGTCAGGAAGTAAGGCTTCTCCATGGCCACTAATTCATAACCTGAATATATACACACACACATATACTCTCTATGCTTGCCAATGGATGCTTCCCAATCCATATGGAAAACAGGAGCTCTATGCAATATGTAATATAAATTAAGAAGATTTTAGAGAATAGGATTATCACTATACATGTCTCAGTGTTTCCAGCATCATGCAGTGGACAGCACTCTGACTCTTCCACAAGAGGGAGACAGTCAAGATTGTCAAAAACCCAGGCCCAAGTCGGCAGAATGCATGCTGGGGGACAAAACATAACCTGTGCCATTATTCTGACCTAGAAACACAATTGAAGTCTGATTGTATTTTGATTGTCTGCTTTGAAGTGATGTAGCTACTGCCATTATTAAGTTGGAGGTTCATTCAAATGAATTCATAAATGCTTAATAGTAAAAAAGTAAACAAAGTATAATGCCTTACAAATCCAAATGTCTTTTATTGTGCCGCACTAATTAATGTACCGTTTTCTTTAGGACGCACATATGAGATTGAGATCCTGTTGTCATCCAGGGTGAATCTTGCAGAATCTGATTATGTCTTTAATCAATAAGCTACCATGTTTGTGTAAGTTTGTTACAATAGGACAGTATTTAGTTGAAAATCTGGAATCTGACGGTGCAAAAAATATTGAGAAAAACACCTGTCCAATTGAAGTTCTTATGCATATTACTAATCAAAAAGTAAGTTTTGAGATATTTAAGGTATAAAATGTACAAAATATCTACACTGAACATGTTCTAAATATCCTAATGATTATTTGGCGTAAAAGAAAAATCGATTATTTTGACCCATGCAATGTATTATATACATTAGTATGTAGCTGCTACAAATGCTTCGTATGACTGCCTTTGTGCTTCAGGGTCACCTGTGTTGCTGCAAAACTCTTGCTGAAAACCTTAGGCTACACTAATGATTAATAACCATCAAAGAAAAAAAGAATTTCATATCAAACATTTTGTGTGACCTAGCTTCAGTACACATAGTTAGCCATGTGTTTAATTAGTCTTCTCTCAGCTCTTCAATTATTTAAGATTGCCAGGGCTTTGATTACAGGTTAATTAATGGGTTGGCTCCCAGGGGCACAGAGGTGTGAGATGAATCATGTCACTGGCTCTAGGCAGACAGCAGCTCCCTCAGGGTCTCCTGTCTAACCACCGGAACCTTGATAGTGCTTGAGCTTCTCTTACCACCTGGAAAAGATATACTGCTTTTGTTAGAAGTTCACCCATGTGCAATACTGAGATTGCGTATTTTCTCTTTATGCATATATGATTCCGGTTTGTTTTTACATTTGGATGAAGATAAGGCAATGATGTTGATGGGAATGTTGGCCCAAGAGAAATCTTTGCAAAGATTTCCAGAAATATTTCATCTTAAATTAGACTTTTTTGATGTTGTAGGGTGATCGAGAACGGACACTCATTTCTGATTGGTTTAAAGTTCTGGGGGATGGAAGTGATTTCCTGGAAAGAGGAGCAGAAATGAGAGTCCTTCTGTGAACTCTAAAGTACTGTGGAGTGTATAAACTGGAATCCATTTGTTTGTTCCTTTTTATAAACCTAACCAGAACTAATTTCTGTGCAAATCATACATACAACAATTACATAACTGCAAACTACATAATCTAGTGTGAAAAGGTCTATATGGATTTGCATTCTTCATGTGTTTCATAATACCCCAAGTTAATAATATATTTATTAAAAAAAAAAGCAGGTACCATCTTTCCTGGAATACGGGTTTGATTTGTGTTTTTATGAACTGGCCTTAAAGCTGTTTGAAGTTTAAGGTGACATTAATATATCATCAATGAATTAATTTGACTTTATATTTAGCAGGCACATCAAGGCATGCTTTAACTGACTGATGTCATTTTTTCGGTAAGACGGACTTCCAAGAAAAATGTGATCTCAACGTGACTCACTGCGAATGAGCTTGTCTAAAACTCTCCAAGAATCTTAATATCATCTGTAGGGGACTAGACAAATAAATGATAATTAATCCGACATGAAAAACATTCACCCTGAAATGGATGTTGTGTAATTTCGGGGTTACATTCTGTAAAAGTTAGAGCTTTACAATTCTCGGAACTCTTCAGTAGCGTTTTATCAACTAATTAGTGCTAGACTAGAGATATCAACTCTCTAGTGACTGTCTGCTGTCAGTGCTTTAACGATCCCCATTCTCCTGTTTTCCTTGACTGCCCATATGTGTGTTTTGTCCACAGATGTAACTTAACCCCTGTGGACAGCCATGCTTTAATTAAATATTGTCTGTTTAATTGTTGTTTTTTCATGGGATGTCACTCACTGGGACAAGGTTAATGGAGAATCAGGCATATCAAGTCAATATCTGTTGCCCAGAAGAAAACTGTCAAATTTGATTTATAGAACGGTTCATCATTTTTAAAATGGAAAAAGACTGTTGCAACATTTTCTAAATGCTAGCTTTTATTTTTTATAGATTTTGGTCATAGTTTTGACTGATTATATATTAATGAGAAGATGGAAACATGTGCAGAGGTCAAAAAGGCAAACAAACAAATAAATAAAGTCATTGGATTTTTGCCTTTTGTAGATATTTAATATACTGTGTGTTCTGTACTGTATAATAGAGACACAATGTTTTGCTTGACCTTTAAAAAAATAGCTTTACAAGATTCTGCCAATATGTAGCAGTAGTTTTCCTCAACACTGAAAAAAAGAGATTCCTTAATTCTTTTTTTTTCTTAAAGTGCCCCTATTATGCCATTTTAAAGGTTTAACCCAGGCTCGCCATTCCTCCCTATGACCAGTGACAAAGAAAATTCATCAAATCAAGTAAATGTAAAAGCATTCATCTTTTCAAACATAAATTGCATGGCAGAGCACTGTAATATTCAATCTACAATAATGGATATTGCTGCAACATTGACAGTCAGCTACAACATTTGGACCACCTTCATTCTGACTTGTAATAATTTTCAGTATTTCCAGCAAGGAATTTTTACTGCTACCCCTCCTTATTTATTTATCTAACATTTGAGAAATGTCAAATGGGTAAATCTTTTTTTTTTAAAAACCCTTTCTGATCTGGACTTATTGTGTGATTATGTTCTAAAGCAGTGGTTCTCAACCTTTTTTTGCAGTGGGCCGCAATATGTCCAAGTTCAAGTCTCACGGGCCGCATTACATATGACGTCATTAACGCTCAATAATCAGATATTATGCATCTAAAATTATTACAATTAGACATGTATTATTATCCGGCTCAAAAGGAGTAACAGCACAATGAAGTTGTGACTGTAAGTTGTAGTCTGTAAGACGCGCACGGAAACGTGACTTGATGCGCGTCATTGCAGAAAATGTGCGTTCGCAAATGTAAATCTGTCAGAGCGCGTGCGTTAACTGTGTAATTGCATCAGTTCATAGTTGCGTCAGTTCTGCGCATATATGAAAACATGATCACCAAAATGATTTTATGTGACAAAAATATTGTTCAAAGTTTGTTTAATACATTTATAAAAATCAATTGTAAAACCATTTATTAATATTTTATTTATTTTTAATTATTATTATTATTGTTTTTTTTTTTTTTTACGTGGTCAGCATCGCGGGCCGCATTTGCATTTGTGACGGGCCCGTGGGCCGCAGGTTGAGAACCACCGTGAAAGCATTAAAGTAAACACCACCATCATACAGACACAGACAGAAGTACTTATGAGATAAGCTATAGAGTGAATATCTCTGATACTGCAGAAAAATGTCACTAAAAGATTATACACTTCAGTAGGTCTCACAATATCATCAGCTTTCACATATGACAACCACACATGCCTGATGCAGATATAATCTAAACCCCTCGACAGTGATACCAAATGAGGCATGAATTGTTTGAAAACACCACAGGGTATCAAACAGCAACACTGGAGATGCAGTATAAGCTCACAAAAGGGTTTCTTTTTCAGAATACTGAATAATTACTGATAATTTTGCAAATTCCAAATAAAATGTATAGCATGTAAAGAGTTTAAACAATATTTTTCATGCTTGTTTCATGTAAACAATTATTGGACATGCACTCTCATTAATTAAACAGATACACTCTTAAAAAATAAAGGTAAAAAAGCTGTCACTGGGGTATACCTTTTCAAAAAGTACATGTTTGTACCTAAAAGGTCCATTTTCGTAAAGGTACACATTAGTACTTAAAGTGTACATATTTGAATCTGATAGGTACAAAATGTACCATTTGAAAAGTACTGCCCCTTTGACAGCTTTTGTACCTGTATTTCTGAGAGTTTAGAATAACTTGGGACATTAAAGAGGGACTTACTAGACATTATAAGGGACATCTTAAACACTAGAAGAAAGATGAATGTGAGTAAACATGCCATGGTCCTGCTGCAGGAAGTCTTAAGGACTGCAGATATATGACTAGAGAAATTAACTGTCCATAATGTAAGATGCCTAGAGAGAATATTACCATGTGTCTATTTATTTAAGAGCTTGCAAGTGCCTTGGTGGAAGAGTGGAGTACATTTTCAATTTAGATGAGATAGCAGCTAATAGGCACACCACTGACTACTACTTTTGATATTGACCCCACAGTCTGTTCAGGGACTCAGTCCACTTCTTTCTAAACTTGAAGACTCAGTAACACTAACACTTCTCTCTTGTTCGCTGTGTGGCAACTGATATAATCATTATTTCACATGTGTGCTACAATGTCACACTGTGGACTCTCACGCTGATGCATTCAGCTGGCACCTTCTTTTTATTCAAACATGAGATGTAGTGAGACATCATGTGGAATTGTAGTTAGAGAGGGAATTTAAGATTCATTTTTTTCTTTCTAGTGGGTAGGGGAAGGTTGTATGGCAGATAATTAGAGCCTTGTAATTGTATTGTGCTCTCAAGCTGGGGGAAAGCTGGGTGTCCATGGCAACTGATGGAAAAGTGAGTCATCTGAGATTTTTGTGTGTGCAAGTGGGTGTGTGTCTGCCCGTGAGTGTCTACTTGGGAGTGTTTGTGACCACTAAAACGGATGCACATCAGTGCATTTTCACATTCATTTCAGGTACAAATGGAATATGACTTAGGTTTTCTGTTTTTCTTTTTGTAGCAAACAAACATGAGGGCTTGTAGACATTCACGATAAATGTTTGTTCATATCTCCTTATCTGCATCCATTTCTCAAACATTAGGGGATGCAATGAAAAATCACATTTTCCTTGCCCTTCTCATATAAATTAATCTTAAGACATCCATATAAACATTCAAAAAATAGAATCTTGGGTAGCTAATGTTATTTTTTAGAACAAGAAGAAGATATTTCAGATATTAACAATAAGACTTAGATGTAAATGTTTGCCAAACATATTTATTCATCTACAGATATTTATAAACTTTTGATTGTACAATGTTCCAAAAGAAGAACAACTTTAGTTTATGACTTTATTTTTTCATCCTTTTTTATGTCATTCTGACGTAATTAGTTTGTTCAGCAAATCAGCCTATCACAATGATTTCTTAAAGATTGTGTGATAAGGATTGTTTTATCAGTTTCAGTGAAACTCAGTCCAGATGGAAAGGGGTCCTCAGACAGCTGAAGGGCTGTAAAGGGAAGCTTGCTGGCCAGGTGAAGGACATAAAGAGCCAGAATTGAGTGCTGTGCCACCAGCAATCATAAGAGATGTGGACACTGTGACTGAGAATGCGACTCCCACAGGGGAACATAAATCACAGTTGATGATGCTTCAGACGTAGCGAGACCTGGGGCACACAATCCATAATTGACATTTGACTCAAAATCTTTCAGCGGAGAACTGAAGCTATCAGTCTTTCTCATTCAAGATTAATGTTGTAAACCAAACAACAATGATTGAAAAAAAAAAAAAACATCTCTGTGTAGTTAAGATTCAATGAAGTCTCAAGAAGCTATCACTGCCATGAGGTGTGTGGCCATCCAGACCACTGAATCATACGAGATGAAGTGTGAAAGGTGCCTGAAAAGGTTACCTGTCAAATTCTTCAAAGAAACGGTGGAGTCAGTGTAGAAAGATGGTTCTCAATAAAATGGGACCTGCCAAAAAATTTCTGGAGTTTGGAGTTACCTTTTAAATGTTAATTTTTTAGTGACATTTATACTTTGAACAGTTGATCTCACTGAGGACCAGGTGTACAGTCCCATCAGAGTCACTTTGAGTTTGGCGAGAGACTAAACGACTGGCTGATTTTGATCGTAATCAGAATAATAATTATATATATTAGCAATGCTAATCAGCAGAGCTCACAAACCCTTCACTAATACATTTTATGCTCCTCAAATTTCTAGCATTCCTGAATGCACATCACTGTTTCACGCTCGATAAAGAAACTGCTTGATTGATTCATAATGTCAAACATGTAAAAATACAAGAAATTGTGATGCTCTTTCATAACTCTGGAGATTTTACAAAGATATATGGTTTACTGTGCTGTATGATTAGCTGAGGAATGCTTGGGCTCATAAAGACGCCTCTGAGTTTTGATTGCCAATTTTATTTTCTTTGCCAATTAGCAGTTTGAAATGGATAGGTGAGATTATTGGAGTATTGTTTTTAGTACAAATATGATTTCCCCCTCCAATTTAACGTTATTGCTATCTAGGAGAATAGCAGAGATTTGAAAGAGAGCTCATGTGTGTACTTATTTCCTATGGGTGGAGATACAGTGAATGTTTATTTAAATTACTAAACTAACTGTTAAATTAAAAACATTGGCATAGTTTACATATCTTAGATGCTAGTGAATAAAAAATAACTGCAGTTTCCTCTGTATCAGCTTGTCGTGCACTTTTAATGACTTAAATCTTGTTGCCATAATCTTATATTTTTTTCAGGTCAGTGTTATTTTATTTATTTATAATTTTTTTATTTAGTATGCGAAGGAGAGATTGTTGTTGTGAGATTGTGACCCCACCTAGTAAATTGTGTAATGAGATCCCAGATTGTTAAATGCAAAATATGAAATGTGAATATTAAAATCAATATGATGTAGAGGGGCAACTCAAGGGCAGACTAAAATGATAATTATGCATTATGTATTAACAGGCGCTCTGCCATAACACCCATTAATGTAAATGATGTTTCAACTACAAACCATGTGCCGAGGATGAAGGACTTTTTATGTCCTTTTATGGAGTAAACTTAAACCTATTGTAATAAATCACCCTTAGAGAAATCTCCCCTGGATCTGTAATTAATGTTCTCCACAGCAATTTAAACAAGGCCTTTACAGAGGTGATAAATGTCAAAATTATAGTTCATCCAAAGGTTATGACACTTTGACACTGCATTCTGTGAAATAATGAGCATTGGAAATTTAAACGTTAAATGTTTTGATCTTAATAAACAGCAAGAGACCTTCAAAACATCAAAACCTTTGAGGAAAACACAAAACTGTGTTCCCTGATTGGACTGAAATGCCATTTCTCAACAAGCTTTGTTGAAGATCCTTCACCGCTGTCTAAATTCTTTTTGTTACCTTAATATTGTAGACATTGAAAATTGTATTTCACTAAAAATGAGGAGTACATTGTATTTTAAAGAAATAGTTAACCCAAAATGGATGATTTATGGATTTATTACACAAGATGTTAGTTGATAGACTGGAGTCATGGATTACTTTGTTTTGATGTTTTTATCAGCTCTCTTTCTGACGGCACCCATTCACTGCAGAGGATCTATCGATGAGTGTGGCCAGGTATGGTTTCCCATACTAGGAATTTGTGCTCTGCATTTAATCCATTCAAGTGCGCACACACACAGCAGTGAGAAGTGATCAAACACGCGCACACACACACCGTGAACACACACCCGGAGCAGTGGGCAGCTATTGCTGCAGTGCCCGGGGAGCATTTGGGGGAACGGTGCCTTGCTCATGGGTCTCACCTCAGTCGTGGTATTGAAGGTGGAGAGAGCGCTGGTTGTTCACTTCCCCTAAATACAAAGACACCCAAAATATTTCCCAGTTGTTCCAATCATCAGGACCTCTAGAACCCACGTACATTAATTTATATTCTTGTCACCATTTCTGTGCTCCCCAAGAAAATATTTGTACGTGTGCCCACCATTTATATAACACTAACCAAGACTATACAAGTCAAGTGGCAAGTCAAATACTAAACCTACAAGTGATAATAAAAATGCAAATATAATTGGTCTTACTCACTTGCACTGCTTAGATGACTCAAGTATTAAGATTAAAAGAGGGAACATTTCGCTGAAGCATTCAAGGACAAAACCCTGCAAGAAAGCCTTTTAATACATCTAAAATGTAAATGAATAAATCAAATCTTAAAAGCTAATCCTAAATAATCTGATGGTGATGAATCACAGGACTCAACATATCCAGGCAGCTGTACTGCTTTCATTTTTAGAAGTGGTGTTATCCAGGAGTGGTTTTGATCAGACCTTTTAATTAAACAAGCTCATGATGATACTCCATGACCAAGAACTGACCACAGAACCAAGCAACATGGAAACATAACTTGGTTTTGCTTACATTTTATTGCACATTTTATTATCTGATGTCATTTATTGACATGATATAAAGTTATTTGCTCTACAATAAAATAACCGAAACTAAGGATAACAGAGAAAGAGAGAGAGAGAGAGGAATTTTAGAACAGCTATTATTGGAAATGATCTTCAGCATCTTTCCACAGGTGCGAGAAGCAAGTTTTATTAGTCTGGGGACAAGCTCTAGCTCCAAGGCATAGGTAGGCATCCTGTAATGTTTTTAATTGTACAGCAGAGAGGTGATTTAGTAATATCATAAAACAAAACAATAACAATTCTTCTGAAGCTTATTTGTTTTTACATACTGTGGTATTAGAAATCATTTATCATTATGAATGAAAAATGAAACATAAAAAAGGATTTATTCACATACTGTACATTGTTGTTAAAGAATTATTAGAATATTGTTAATACAGTTAGAATATTTAAACAGTAAACATGAACTGATATCATGCTGTTGAGCAAAGCAAACGATGTGTCATATTAATCATGATCAGGAAGATGTGCATTACAAAACATTTAGATACACTGGACTGGATATCTGTTATCATTACTTTCAAAACGAACTGACAGCATTATGGATTATCTGTCATTAAACAAACAATCCCCAGCTGGCGGTCTAACTTAATAACCACTATAAAGAGTTGTATATCTGCACCTCACAGACATGATAAAGAGAAGCATCGGTTTGATAGAGGTGGTCACTATGACCAGAGTGCTGTGGTCTCAGTGCCTCCTAGTGGATAGCAAAGTGTTGCAATGGTGGTTTGTAGGAACATCACCCTATTTGGTGTATGAGAGATGCATTAAAAATATTCATGTCTATAAATTGCTTTTTGTGTGTGTACAGACATAAGTTATAATGATGAATTACATAGTTTTCTATTTTCTGATTTTTTATGTATCTTGGCCTCTGGCTTGCTTAGTTGGGGACACCTCATTTCACTATAGTTATATATATTATCATCGTTTTGATTACAGAAACCGTCTCTGCATTTGATAAATAAATAGTTTAATCTCGTCATTATACATTACTATCACTCCATTCTCCTATTTGATAATGTTCAGTGCTTTGCTACAATCTGTATTGTTAAAAGTGCTGTATAAATAAAAGATGATTGATTGATTGAAAAAAAATCCATTGATTTAATTTTTCATACGTATATATATATATATATATATATATATATATATGCTCATTTGTAACATTACTGTCTACTATCTACACACACATGCACACAAATAACTCTAAATAATAACTAGTATATACTGAATGTTTAAAGTAAAGCATAACTGTCACAACAGGATCATTTCTTCTTTTAACTAAAACAAAGCAAATTTTTTACAATGTTTTATAGTGAGTCACAGGGCCTTTTTACGTCGGCTATGTGTGTTGTGTATGTATATTTATTAGTGCAGCAGGCAGATAGCAGAATCTCACAAGTACACCTGTCTGCAGCCTGCAGATCGGGGCGGGACCGAAACTGGGGCGGGGCTGCACGTGTCGCTCCACCTCATAATTTGCTCTGATTGGCTCGGTCGTCTTTCATAGGCATATATGATAGAAAATGGTCGGAGTTGGTGAAAAACAGTATCGGAGACAATGTAATATATTTATATCACTCTAATTTGATTGAATTGATCGCGGATGGCTGTGGTTTTCGGATCTATCTGAATGAGTTAAAATGTGATAGTTTCCAGTCGACTGTAATTTGGGCCGCCCCTCAAAGCGGTCATATCAGAATTAAAAAATGGCTTATTAATAAGCATTTTGCATTTTTGGAATGAGCCACAAAAACAAAAGTGTCTGTAATGTGTGCTCAATATGTGCGTCATGATCTCTAAACAGTAAATGATGTAGCCTATAAAAGTTGTAAGGTATATAAAAGTATATGTTATGTATATGTAAACTTGATTAAATAAACACAGTATTAACAACTGCACTGAAATAAGTGCATGATGCGAAAGTTGCGTTCATTAGCTATAGCAACAGATTCCGAGTAAAATTATTACAGAATTAGCCTACCACAGAATTATCTGGTATAAATCAAATGTTGTCGATTTCTTTACTAAAATAAAGAGGAGCATAATGTTTTCTTGAAACAAAGGTGAATATGTTTTGCAATTTAGTAAATAAAAGTTTCCCAAAAAATTAAATTGCGCACAGCAGACAAATTAACCTCATACTGATGATATTAAATGATCAAATCTCAAAAAAAGATAAAACCCCCCCCCCCCGCAAATAACCAGCCCAATTAATTTTTGTGTGTTAGACTAAATACCAGCTTAGCAAAACAATCATTTCAGGGACATGGTGAGTTACTGGCTAATGTTTTTTGGTCTTCTTCTGTGCATTATAATAAAAGCTTTGTGAAACTGCATAGCGTTTTGAGTTTTTTAAACCAAATAATCCTATGAGGTATGCCTATGATAGACGATCGAACCAATCAGAGTAGGAATGCCCGCCCCGATCTGCAGGCTGCAGACAGGTCCTTCTCGAATCTCAGCCTGTCATTGCACCTCTGCCTCTGCACTCTGTCCGCAGCTCGCCTCGCGCTCCGTGAGCTGACAGCTCCGCCGCGCATGCGCAGGGCGTCTCCACTGGCTCGCTCGGTGCTGAAGTTGGGCGGATGGACGGAAAACACCGCTGATGGAGATAAAACGGCAGCATGCAATCTCAACGCGTGATACCCCCGATATCCGTATAAACACGTGTAACGACACCCTTTTAGAAGACTGACATCTAGAACAAAAGGGGTAAGGCGACATACGCTCTTTAACGGTCTCGGAGGTCCCGCTAGCTTGCCAGCTAACGCGCTAGCCGTGCTTCCTTGCGCTGAGAAAATCAAAGAGCGGCTGCAAAAAATAGAATAAAGTGGCAGTTACATTTCGCCTGTGAAAAGCAGCGCGGCTTTAGGGAACAGTTTGCCCATTATTTTTAATTGCACCGCGCTGTCTTGTGATAGAAATTATTTAGGCTTTACCTGCGATGACTTTAGTAAAGATGCTGGCTGTGTCGCAAAACCCTGCGAGCTGCCTACCTAGACAGCATTTTTTTTGGTCATTATTCGAGCGGCTAAGATGTTCCAACAGCATTTCTAACGCTCACCGGCGTTTGGCGACTTCATAGGTACGATTAAACCATCGTTACTGTTTCAACGACGCCTAAAATGCTATCTAGTTAGGATCCTCAGTAGGTTTTGACACACAGCCGCGTTTGATTCCACATACAGCCACTGCAACCGGGAATGAAAGCGAATAACGGGATGAGAGACGTTTATATCTGTATGTCACGGAACATTGTGATATATTGTTATACTTAAGACATGTAATGTAAGACTTTTTATCCTAATGAACCTTTTATATTTACCGTATTCGTAGCCGAATATTTTCTCACGATTGGCCTTTAATTAAATATATTTATAACGTTATATTCTTCGAGTTTGTATACGATTTCTCGGACTTGCCAGTAATTATTTTTGCTGCGTTTAGTTTCCTTCCGGAGGAGGGCTGATTGCTCGACCATTCATCATCATACAAGTTGAGAAGTTCCTCCCATTCACAGTGCTTCTGGTTTTACAATGCAGCTGGTTGTATGAAACAATCTGTTTAATGTGGGAAACATTTCGGTTGTCAAATCAGATGATTTGTCAGTAACAAGCCCATTAATTGAAGCCAAGCACTAACACAAATGCAATGCACAGATTTGTACATTTCTGTTTCACTATTGAACACTGACATGAAATGAAAATACACTGAAAATCAAAGCCAGCAAATCCATATACTTCAGTGTACTTTCTATTACTGTTATGGTTGTTGTTTTTTTTTTTACAGTATGCTGTGATAGATAATAGAAGATTAAAGTAGTGTTGAATTGAATTGCTCTGGAGATGTATTGACTTCTTTTCACTTGTCGATAAAGCCTAATTAAAACATACCCATTTTTTTCTAAGTTTAAGGGTTATTGAGATTACAGCAGTAATGTGCCAGTAATTGGATTTATCAAATTAGATTTATTTTTTATTTTTATAAATTTCATGGGGACAATAGCACTGCAATGCAATCTTTGCTTTCCAAAATGTAATTTCTTCACTGAAGACTAAAATTTACTAGTTAACCATTTAACTTATCTAGTTTAAAATTAATAAAATATTGTTATTTGAATATTTTAATTAGCACTCTTTGACTATATGATTAACTAGCTATTGGATTTTTATCAGTACATGCAATAATTCATTGTAGCGATGAAATGAAAGACGCAATAGAAAGACAGTTTAAATGATTGCCTTGCATGTGTTACACAGCAAGAAGTCTGTCATTTTCAGTGGAACACTCTTAAAAATAAAGGTTCTTTATTGGCATCAATGCAGGAAATGTTCTCTATAGTCAAAACAATATTTTAGATTTTTAGATTAGTTCTTTTAGATTTTAAACTGTTCTTCTATGGCATCACTTCAATAACACCATTTTGGAACCTTTATTTTTAAGAGTGCAGGTCCAGTTATGACATGATTGCATTATGCACGTTATGACATAACATTACATATGCATGGATGAGCTGTTCACAATAAGATCTTTAACGTGCATTTAAAATAGATAGGATGAATGCATATTTTATGCTAACTTACTCATTACTTTGTATTATTAATAAAAGTGTAGCCTACATCCTTTTTGCTTCATTTTGTCAAACAGCACGTTATTATTCATGTGGCAAACACTAATTAAATAAGAATTTGATTATAAGAAGTCCAGAAGTAATCAGATTAGACTTTGAGTGCAATCTGACAAATTTGAGTAATATAAATTGTAATAAGCATCAGAAGTGATCTACCCCAACACTGACTGAAAATGACTATTAATCTTAGTTTGGAGTAAACAGTTCACGCTTATTAGTATTTATAGCCCTAGATTAAAGCAGTTCTCTTTTTTTTCTGGTTTTATTTTTCCTCAGATGTCTTTTCCTGGATCATTTAGCCCTTGACTCAAGAAAAGGGTGTGCCTGAAAATACCAGGTGTTTGAAACCTACCTCCACCCACCTCCCGCATTCTCCATCAGGCATGATAAGAGAAGATACAAGAGGCCACACTTTGTTTTCCAGCACTCTGCCCGTCTCAACGTTTGACATTACAGTCATGATTTTCTTACCTGATCTTCGGATGGATTGCTGCTAATTTGCATGGTAAGTTGGGGAGGGGGGTGTCCTCTCCTAGAGTGATTGCAAGTGCATTGATGATGTGGAAAATCACAAGACGTGTTTGCCGAGCGGTGATGTGATGCTGAGCAAGGTGAGAAATGTCGGCGAAACAGGCCCCTGTGTGATTATCACATGTATCAGAACTGCGGGGTGATGTGTTTCTTGAGTTGGCTTTGTGGGTTACAGCTCTAGGAGGCTTCTGTTGTGCAGCCAGCCATAGCCTACGCTATGCATCACTTGCTGCCCTGGAATGTGTATGGGGAAGTGCACAAGGGCGCATGAGACTTCCAGTGGGAGAATGGGGTTAGAGGCGGGACGACTGCGGCATCTGAGCATGCTCACACACAGAGGCATTTTCACACGTTGTAATGTAATTCACGAGTGCAGACTGTAATGTGTTTTAAGCGGGGAGGTGAGCGCTCAAATGCTTGTTGTTAGAAATATGCATAATTAAAGAAACCTCTTCTGTTATTTTGAATTTTAGAAATGCGTTTTTAGAAATGCTTTAAAAAGTATTTGTGATCCATTTAGCAGTCATTACTGGAACAGAAAAAGGTTTCCTTGAAGATGTGTAGTGTGTGTGTGTGTGTGTGTGTGTTTAAAATTTTGGGTAGATATCTCAATATCTCTAACAGAATGCTGAAGAATTATTATGTCGCAGACAGATTACCTTTGCCAGTTGTTTCAGTCTTTTCTTCTCTGGAAAGATCTTAAAGCATAAATGAGTACACGGCTCTCTGGAATACATGATTCTGATTGGTTAGTTGTGTGTATTGTTCTGAGCAACACTTTATCACTGAATATAGCTGATAAAATGTAATTATTAAAGGCAAAGTTACCCCCAAAATAAAAATCTTGTCATCATTTACTCACTATCATGTTGTTGCAAACCTGTGCAACTGACTTTCTACTGTAGAACAGTAAAGAAGATATTTTAAAGAATGCTGAAAACCAAAGAGTTTTGGTGACCATTGTATTGTTTGAACAAAACCACTAAAACATATAATAATATTTTTTATTATGTTCAAAAGAAAGAAAATCGTACAAGTATTAAATGACGAGTAAATTAGTAGAGAATTTTTTGGGGGTGAACTATCACTGTAAAGCAATAGAGATGCAGACAAATGATAATGGCAATGAACAGTTTTGACAGAATATTTGCATGGAATTTACTGATAATATCTGAATGTGTGAGTTATCTGTGACAAGACAGCAAAGAGGCTTAGTTATTGGTTATTCATTTCAAAGTAACCAAATATTGGTCTGTTGCTAGTTTTTAGCACCCTGGATTGTTTAGCTTAAAGGAATAGTTCACCCAACAATGTAAATTCTATCATCATTTACTCACCCTCAAGTAGTTCCAAACCTGTATGAATTTCTTTGTTTGAACACAAAGAAAGATCTTTTAAAAGGCTGTTTTGGGTCACCACTGACTTCCATTGTATTTTTTTCCTACTATGGAAGTCAGCGGTGACTCAAAACAGCCTGGTTACAAACTTCCTTTGTGTTCAGCAAAACAAAGAAATTCATAGAGTAAATTTTCATTTTTGGGTGAACTATTTATATAATAAATAAAATGATACATGGCTTTCTGTGAAATCAGACTCTGGTTCTGTAATTGTTTTTTCCTCAAAACAACTTCTTGTTTTACATATTGTGCAGAGCTGTCAGTCAATACTCTAGATATGAACAAAGGGACTCCTCTGTATGTTTTGCATCAGGATGCATGTTTTCCATTGCCTGGTACTGAATAACTGATGGTAGTTATGTTTTGCATATTTGGTTTATGTGGCACCATTAGGATAAACTCTCAAAAAGTGTTCACATTACATCCCAGACAAACTGAGCTCTCATCACCAGGCAGCAGGGCTGTATTTAAGTGTAAGGATGAATTTAGAGGTAAGGTTTCTGTTTCAAGGTCTTTGTTTAACTAAATATTCAGAGTATACATATTTTGGCATAAAATCAGTAATACTGATATTATCTAATTAGAGTTGGAAAACGGTAGACTACTTACCCTAGTACAAGCACAATGCTTATAGTAAATAACAAACAAAATGTTTACTTTCATATACAGTGGGCTTTGTTTATTTATTTACAGAGCAAATTTTGTATAGCATGTTTTCTTACATAAAAATTGGATGTTGTGTGGTTTTTGTCCTTTATCACAGCAATGCATTTCAATCAGCAGTGAATCTTTAAATTATGCACCACACGTTGCGACAAAAAGTCAGCCAACCAAATGCCCCGTGGTTATGTGGTTATGGGATATTTACCAATACCATACTGGGAAATGATAATTTGATACTGTCCCAGACCTCCAGCTTGTCCTTTTAGTGCCCAGACTGTTTGTCTCTAAATATTTGGATCAGATGTGTAGGTGATGTGATATGGTGTTTGTGCTTTC
Organism: Enteromius radiatus; assembly: GCA_032357445.1. NCBI lineage: Eukaryota > Metazoa > Chordata > Actinopteri > Cypriniformes > Cyprinidae > Enteromius > Enteromius radiatus. The sequence goes on along the minus strand of JAUCMS010000022.1, from coordinate 7,433,344 downwards.
GAACCCTGCCAAAAGATCAGTTTCCACAAAGCTTTGTGCTAAAATGAACAGATTTGTTGAGGGCATGGTGTGCCACATCACGTTTATCAGGGTTTCCCAAAGTCTGTTGTCACATTATGTATTTGCAGTTCACGTAAACAACTTGTAGGGCTCGAATCGATTAATTGAACAGAGTAATGAGGCATGTCCCATAAAGGCCAGAACATACCTGAATTGGATAGTTAACTATGAAATTAAAAATCTGTCAACATTTACCTTTATAGCTTTTGAAACCATTTTAACTTTCTGTCTGTTTTTCAGATAAACATATCAAATGGCTTCAGAAGACTTGGTAGTCTAAATAGTGTTAAAAAATACTTAAATTTGCATCTTATCTTTTATTTGAATCTTTTCAGTTTATTTATTATTAATTTATTTAGGATTTTTTATGTTTTTATTATTCATTATTATTAATAATAAAAAATTTCATTAAATTTAATTTAATTTTTAGTTGTATTAGTTTTAAGACCATAAGTCTTTATTCTGTTGAACACATACAAAAAATATATCCAATGTAGTAATGTAAAAATGTAAAACAATATAAAAATACACAATGGAAGTCTGGCGACTGTTTAGTTACCAAATCCTTCAAGATATAATTTGTGTACAGCAAACTTCATACAGGTTTTCAATATCTTAAGAGTGACAGTAAATTATGAGTTTTTATTTTTAATTGCAGCTATATAACATATTTAATATTTAGATATTTATACATTTATAATAATTACATTATATGTATTAAAGAATTCTAATGGATATAATGTAATAATCTAATTTAATATAATAATCTTTTAATAAACAAAAATAATTGTTAATGGTCTTAATTTGTTTATAGATAGAAAGTTAGATAGATATCAGTGATCAAAATTGTATATGACAAATTTGTCTTTTGAATTACTATGCTCATGTGTATGCAAGTAAGGTGCTTCCATAGTACCAAGACCATATGGTCACTATTAATAAAACTGTCAAACAGAATAATCACCCATGTGTTTCAAAGACATGTTAATGGTATGGTGATGGATCACGGTTAGAGTGGAGCAGAGCTCCCAGTAACAACACTTGCTTATTTTCTCTCCTGATAGAGTGCTTCTTGGAAACACATGTAACACAGTTAAAATGCTTGTGGTTAAAATCTTTACTCTGATGTTGTTTTTAGCCAGTGATATTGGGAACCAAACATGGAAGAATTTATTGAAAAACATTTACCTTACCTATTTATCTAGTTGGTTTTCTTGTAAAGAACGTATTAGGTAGGATTCATATGGTTTTATTTAATTTATTTTAAGAATCAGGAAGCAACAGCCAATGCATTTTTATAGACACTTTACTTTCTAAAACTGTTGCATTTGCTCATTTGAACATGTGAGAGCCCACTCTACTCCTGCCTGTGTGTGTTCAGGGCTTCAGCCGCGCCAGCATCTCTTTCTCTCACCCTCCTACAGCTCAAACTAATTTAGCATCTTGCCAGAGGAATGAATGTGTCGTCTGAAGAGGGGATTTCTTTATTTTCTGTCTGTCCGTCTGCCTCTCAGTCTCTACAGACATGCTCTCACATGCATTCTTAAATTCAGTTGAATAAGCATCTGACAGTAAAGTAGGAAACTGTCCAACAATCTTAGATACTGAGCATCTTTATGATCGTTTCCATTGGAATAGCTAGCATAAATTTCCCCCTAGAATCTGCAAATAATTAATCTTCTCCTTTGGTCTTACTTTAGATTTAGAAACATCTGTAGTTCCCAGGCCCCCACTGCTTTGTTTCTAATCAGATGTGTCTGTCCACAGCCTCAGAGTGTGAGTGGAGTTGAAATGAGGAAAAGGCAGCAGGGACGCATTGAAGGACCCCCACAGGCGCCTGGTCACCCGAGGCCCAACACCTGCTGTCTGTGTTGGTGTGGATGCTGCAAATGCCTCTGGTACACCCCATCCTTCATTATGTTCTGCTGTAGATGCACTGCATGGTAGCTATTTGCTTAACAATGACTTTTATTATGACGTTGAGCAGCAAGTTTTTTTTATTCCCCATTACCTGTCTCAGATATATTACCATTCAAAGGTTTGGGTTTGATAAGATTTTATTAATATGTTTTTGAATCCATTTGATCAAAAATACAGTAACAACAGTAATACTGTGAAATATTTTTGTATTCTGTGTTGGCAAAGAGTTTTTAGCAGCCATTACTTCAGTCTTCAGTGTCACATAATCCTTCAGAAATCATATTAATATGCTGATTTGGTCATCCAGAAACATTTCTTATAATTATAAATGTTGAAAACAGTTGTCCTGCTTATAATATTTTAATATTTTTGTGGAAAACGTTTTCAAATTTTTAAAATTCATTTATATTTATTTGAAATTTAAAATGTTTATAACATTATAAACATCTTTCTGTCACTTTTGATCAACTGAATGCATCCTTGCTACATAAAAGTATTCATTTCTGTTTAAAAAATCTTACTGACCCCACACTTTTAAACCATAGTGCATATGCATTTAATGTTAACTAACAAAACTAGTTTTATCATTGGATTTTATGAATTCTGTGGTGGTTTCGTATTAATTGATTAGTCTCACTTTAAAACATTCCATCCTGTTTGTTTAAATTAGTATGATAATAAAATAAATATATGTTAAATACATCTTTAGATTGACACTATAATATAGACTCAAACCTTGACTGAGCCATGGGGATTTTAACTCTCTATTTATATCCTGCTAGGCAGCCTGTTAATTTTTAACATTCAGTCTTGCCACTGTGTAAAATTACCAATAGAATTTTATGAGTTTAGGCAAAACGTATTTTTGCATTGGTATATTATAGCATGGCCTGTTAAAATTCTCCCACTGTAATATTTAGAAAAGTAAAGTATATAGAAGAGGGTTTTCTTAGTATGCAAGCTAACATTTAGAGCATTTATTTGATGGTTATTAAGTGCACTTTTAAACAGGAGTACATTACAATTATCAGTGGCACTAATATTAATGGGAAGAAAATAACCGGTCTTTATCCGCAGCTGGCCCATTATTTTGTTTGTCATTTTATATTTCATTTCACTTATTTCTTAATTGTGTCTACAAACACACATTACATGTTTGCTGTTTTTATTACAATGAAATTCTGGTTAACTAAATCGCAAGAAAAAGTGTTCCTTAAAGAGTTAAATTAGCTTGTAAAAAGGTGGGGGAAAAAAAGCAGTTGGAGTTTGAGGTTGGGCCATTGAACAAAGAAAGATTGGAAAGGCCATAGCACAGCTTGCAGGGGGACTATAAATAACATGAATGAATACAAATATTGCATGAAATAAAGAAAACATTGAGGAGGCAGTACAAACCCTACTCTGTAACCTCGGGTTTCCACAGCCATCCCCCCACTACACACTGCCATTATCTGCTCAGTAAACGGCTATTTCTGTCCCACATCACATGCAAAACAGCTGTGTAGTACATGTTATATATTTAGAGTCTTGTCAGCTTGTCGAACCCCATGGCTAACCAACCCAATTATGCTTGCTCTATGAAGACTTGAACTGAGAAACACTGAGGATGTTCACCTGTAATTTGTAGCTTAGTTTCAATTTTGTAAATGCTCTTTTTAGACGTGAGGAAGAATTTTAGTACTTAGGTAATGGTTAGACGTTTACTGTAAGTCAGTTTTTCTAAACCTGGGAATATTTAAGTTGCATTGCTGTCTATGGAGGATCAGAAAGCTCTCAGAATTCATCAAAAATAAATACATATGTGTTTCAAAGATGCACGAAGGTTTTACAGGTTTGGAATGAGGGGGAGTACGTATGACAGACTTTTTTATTTTTGGGTGCGCTATCCCTTTAAGAAGTAAGAAACGATGATTTTATGTATTTACATATTATATATTTTTATATGAACACCTGAATGGCTATGTACAACAATAAGAGCTGTTAGTCTCCAGTCTCTAGTTTTATCATGAGTGTATAACCTTGCATGATGATCAACTCAACATGTTTCAAATGCCACAGAGACTTTGCTGTGTCTAACACTTCTCTTCTCACCCTAGGAATGAAGACAGAAGGGAACGTTCAGAGAGGCAAACATGTACAAAGATGGATAGCATAGAAGCAACAGAGGAACAGTGAGTTGTCATAAACGTCTATTATTGTTCAGGGACAAGATGTTTGGTGGTGCTTTTTTTATAGTGCTTATGTTCATACCTCCCCAGCGCCCTGTTAAAATTAATGAAATCATCTAAAAATCTCAATTTAATTTCTGTTGAATTGCCTTTTAATATATTTACACTTTACAGTTCACGTTATTTAGTGACAGCTGAAGTAAAGTTATTTTAGATGGGTAGTTCCTGCTTTTTTCATTGTCTCCCATTTGAAGGCATCCCACACTGGATGAGGTGATTGCCTGGTCACGGAGCTTTGAGATGATGATGCGCTCTCCAGAGGGAAGGGATGTTTTCCGGGAGTTCTTGCGGTCTGAGTACAGCGAAGAAAACTTGATGTTCTGGATTGCCTGTGAGGAACTAAAGAAAGAAACCAACCCATCAGCTATCGATGAAAAAGCCAGAATCGTTTATGAAGACTACGTCTCCATTCTTTCACCAAAAGAGGTTAGAATACGGAATGACTACATAAAAATTAGAAGATATTCATAATACATTCATAACAAAACAAATTTTTTTCTCAGACTTTTTTGTGCACAAAAAACAAAGTTTTTTTGCCACTTAAAAAAATAGATTTTTGATATGCATGAGTTTATATGGTTGTGTTTTTATATGCAACTGTAGCTGGAAACATCACATCTGTTTTGCTTAGCTCATTAAAGATCTAAGATCAGTCAGTGCAAGTTTCTTTCATTTAAAAAGCTCAGATTTACATTTTAGTCTAGGTCTAGGCTTAAAGGCACAGTATGTTAAAGGTACAAGTTTTCGCCACTATGGAATGATATCCCGGACTTTTTTCAAAAGGAATTGCAAATTGCATTTGCAATTGCGTTTTCCATATGTGGACGCATAAACTGTGACATAATTCAA
>JAUCMS010000022.1:7388850-7412864 GCA_032357445.1 Enteromius radiatus | reverse complement strand
TGAGTTTCTTTAATGTAACACAGTCATCACAAAGAAAACACAAAGCAATAATATCATTCTAATATGCAGTTGCATATTGAATTGAAATAAAATAAAAATCTGTGGTTTCAATGAGATGTTTGAATAGGTCTTAACTATTTACTATTAATATTAATAATTAAAAATAAAAATCATTGAATTGTATATTTTAAATTAGAGTACTAGAAATATATATCAGCTTAGATAGCATCAAAAAGTTAAGAACAACTTTACTAAATTGTAAATATATTGCACAAAGTCATAGACCACTTTTACAATGCGTTTTGGAGTTGGACACCATCAGTCCTTACTCACTTAAAACACAAGTCATACAAATTTAGAAGGGTGAGAAAATGGGATGAACTATTTCTTTAACAGAGATGGAAATGCATACACTTTTGATAGATTTTTCACAGCAGTCAGCTGTTTAGTGAGTGTGTGTTATAAGATGTGTACAGATAAAGACAGTATTTACCAGTCTCTTTGTCAACCTGAGACACCAGTCGGCTGTTAGAATTGTCAATTCGTTTGGTGCTGAAAAACCAAATAAAAAGTTAATGAAGTGAAAAGTCTGTCATGTCAAACACCCCATTTAATCTGATGCCTGTCTGTACCACCATTCAAGTTTAATATCAACAACAGAAACATTCTGTGTCATCACATCTGTGGTTGGAAACTACATTAATAATTCAACATAGTGTGGTTTTCTCTTTGCTGCTACAGACTGTTGGACTTCAGATAAAGCCCATCAACCATGAAGGAACTTTGTCCCAAAGGAAACAAGGCAAGCACATGCCAAACATGTTTAGCCTCAACAGCCGTTCTCAAAAGAGTGAAATATGCTCTTATTCTTCCTAGTGCCCCAGAAGAAAACCTCTAAAGTGTGCGTCTGGCCGACAGTGCATTACGTCACTCTTGAGGTTGAATGCATATTTCATGTACAAGTGAAAATAAGAGGCAGCTTACTTGTAGTTCCTCTCCCAGAATTTCACAGGCCGCGGATAAGAGGTGATAAAAATGGCGCTCCCGAGGAACGGGCTGAGAGGTGTGTAGAAGAGTGTCGTGATGAACGTCTGCAGCAGCAGCATGGCAGAGTCTGAGCTGCTCCGTCAAGGAAAAAAACTAAATATTCGTGCTACATTTGGAGCTATGATGAATGTCCAGGTGCTGTAATCAATTTCTTTCTCAACTATCTAGTTATCATGAGAAAACACACCTGATTTAAAGATGAAAATTACACTTAAACACATTTCACAATAATGTAATTCACAAGCACTGCCTGGAAATCATGAGATTATGCCATTTCTGTATGTAGACAAAAAAGATTTAATATCAGCGTAACAAATATTATTAAATATTTTCTAATATTTAACACTTTTTCACTAGATAAAGTTTTTTTTAATATGCTAACATACTACCACAGTCATTTAAATGGAAAGTAAAATGGAAAGTAAGACCTGACTTTAATACAAATTTAAAATATAAAACTAAACAAAGGGAATTACATTTAACTGAATTTTACATTTTGAATATTACATTCATTTCATTCTGCTTTCTAAACAGTAGCTGGAAATAATGAGATTAATCACAAATGATGTTATTCTGGTAAAATGAATTGAATGAATTAAAAGTAAATAAATAAAATTACATTTAACTGAATTTTACATTTTAAAATGTACATTATTTTAATGATGCTTTCACTGACTGGTAATCATGAGATTAATCCCAAATTATGTAATTTAACTGAATTTATATTATTTATTATATTATTTATATTTATTTTTATTTTCTGCTTTCAAAACACTGGCTGGAAATCACGCCATTAATCACAAATGATTTAATTCTGTTGAAAAATAAAGAAATAAAAATTACATTTAACTGTACTTTACAATCTGAATATTACATTATTTTCATTCTGTTTTCAAAACTGCTAGAAACCATTTTATATATTATTATTATATTTATGTGGCTTAAAAAAAGTTAGAAAACTCCTGGTTTATAGCACCTTTACTTTAACAGATTAAAATTAGGAATGAACCTAGCACTTGGGATATACTACCAATATAAACATGTAAACTGGACAAATTGTAAGGATATGAGGTATGGCAAAGGGCTGTGCAAATGCATGAAATGCACTACCCCATGCTATCTGCCAGGGGGCGATATACACCAGAATGAAGTGTAGTTTGTGGAGAAGATCCCAAAGCTGTTGACAAACAAAAAGCTGTTGTAAGAGTTCTCAAGACAACAAAAGCAGTTATTTTGGGACTAGTTACTAAATGCACGTCTGCTGTGAGCTACTTTAGACAATAGTCTGGCACAATAGACATATTTCTTTCAAAGTAAGATGATTAGTAAGAAGATTTTAATGTATCTAAATAAATGCTTTATTGTTAGGACATTTTTAATACTGAGTGTTTCGTTGCAACAATGTCGATCCAACCCATAGCACTGACCTTGTTGAAGACGATGGACATGAGGAAGAAGTTGAGCAGGAATGTCTCAGAGGCACTGCTGCAGTCGAACTCAAAGAAGACGATGGTGAAGATGAGCGTGAGGAACTGGTAGCTGGGATTGCAGAAGGAGGCACGAAGAAGCTTCATCCCAGCAACTGTCATCAACAAGACATCACAGCTGGAGCGAGACACAGACACCTGAGCCACTCAGGTGCAGAGGCAACATACAGCCAAGCACAGCAAAAACCAATCAGGGTGACTCTGACTTCTGCTAACACCACCACAGTGCTCAGTCACACGTGCTTTTAGGTACCAATTCTGCTCACCAAGCATTTATTTATTTAAAAAATACGGTAAAAACAAAAAAAAAAGGCATTAAATTGATCACACTATTATGGTTTCCACAAAAGCAGCACAACTCTTTTCAACATAGAAAATAATAAACGTGTCTGAATGAGGCACTAACTGTATAAAAACATTAGGGATATATAATATTAATATTATAAAAGTAAATCATTAAAAAAAAATCAAAATCTTTTTTAAATGATCAACAAGAAAAATAGGAAGGCTACTTACTGTATTCCTAATTTCTTGCGATGGCTGAGGGCGAAACCATCATTGGTAAGTGCACTGAGGACAATGGCTGGATAGACGATATACTTCTCAAAAGTCAACAGCCCCACATAGAGACGCTCGAACCACATCAAGTGAGCATCCTCTGAAAACACAGTATACTAAAATGAATTCATATTAATAACACAATGTGTTAGAGTAGACACATCACAGAAGTGCAGAGAACAGACCTCTGGGTTCAAACTGTGAGTACTCCTTACTCTTCAGCACAGGATGAGAGATCCACAGCCAGGGATGGTGTTTCCGTAACTGAGGGATGAGATAGTGGGTGACAAAGCCCACAGTGGCTGCTAAAGCATACAGCACTATGGACACAAATGGCTGCGTGTGATAAAAAAAAATTGTTAGTCGATATGTAAACTGCAAGCTTTATTGAATATGAAGTCATTGTCTGATTATGTATAAGAGATTTAAATGGAACAGAAGCGTACCCGTAAAGAAAGGAAAACTGTGCTGGCTGTTATTGCAAAGGTCAAAACAGAGGCGAGAATACAGACAACCAGATCTGACAGTAAAATCTCTTTCTGCAATATAAAATATACGCCATTAATACAAGATTCCTTAGATGCAGATATTACAGTTTCATTCAAAGGAAACTAATACTTTCATTCAAAGAGCTAAATTATTCAAAAACAATTAGAACAAAACAGTAAAGACATTTATAATATTACTAAAGATTTCTGTTTCAAATACTGTCCTTTTAGACTTAAATTTAATCTTTGCCATCACAGAATTGTTTTAAATTTTAAAGCATATTGAAATAGAAAACAATTACATTTCTAATAATATTTTACAATATTACTGTTTTTACTGTATCATTAAATCAAACACATGGGAGACATTAAAAAAAACCCTTATTGACTTAAACCTTTTGAATCATTTTTCAACATTGCCTAAATAAATCAAATATACTCACCACTGAGCCTTTGAGTTTCTCTGGAAGAGGGTCTGTGCTCTCTGTGGATACTTCCTCCTCCTCTTCCTCACCATGTCCAAGTGACGGCATCAGCTTAGACTTAATCAGTGAGCTAAGATTTAAAACAAATATGTGCTTACAAACTGAGTACTGGCATAGCTTCAAATGTTTCTAACCAAATGATCTGTGGAAAGTGCATAATGTTCTTACAGTAACACAGATGGATCACTGCTTTGTCGACTCAGATGATAGGACAGGACCACTAGCAGGGCACAGAAACCAGAAAAAAGTGCTGGAATATGCTGTTCATCCCAAGGCTCCTACAAAGAAGATGCCATAACCGTTACAAACTTACAATCTAGTTTGCATTGCAATAAAAAATCAACTGAAACTGAAGATCTACTTATTTTTAAAGTATACTGCATCGTTTTATTACAGCAGATTAAATGCAAGTTGTCATTTAAAATACATAATTCCAACAGATCTTACCTTCAAAGCGCCAAGACAGAATCTGTAGAGTAAAGCTAGTGCTATAAGACTCCTCACTATGCAGTAAACAGCAGATGGGAGCCCAGTTGCAGCTGAGCAGAAATCAGAAACATTAGTTTCCTCCAATTCTGACTTGAATTATCTATGTTTTGACAAGAAATTGTCAAGATACTGACCTGTACCTCCAAAAAAGTGCATGTCGATTTGTTCTAAAAAGTATATAACAAAAGTGTTGATTTGTGGAAAGAGGCCAAGAAGGAATGTTACTGGAAAGCAGTATGTAAAGCCTGAAAAGAACAGATCGACATCAAGTCAAATGTCTGTCAGTCACGTTTGACTACATCTGTAATTTTTTAAAAACATGCATAAAAACACATACCGACTAAAATGTCTTGCAGGTACTGAAGGGCATCTGACGTTACTATTGTGATGCCATAGATGGTAGACACAGGGAGGTCTGGTTTTCTCAACAATATCTCCAAAATCCAAATAAGGCCACAGAACATACAGAAATATGCAGCACGACTGTAGATGACAATTTGATTATGGCCCTGTAAAGAAAAAAAAAAGGCTGTTTGTATCAGCTTTCTTCATCCTGTTAACGTAACTATATGAAATTTTCTTGAATGCTTCTCTAAGAAACTCACATGAGTAGGTGAAGCCGCATCTGGCTGAACACTCTATAAAACATAAGAGGCTTTAGCAGGCAGCCTAGCAGCAAATTCATTTCCAGTGAAAACAGGCTGTAAAATGAGGAACGCTGTACCTTCAGCAAGGAATACTGACAGCTAGCAATGACCAGGCAGAACTGAAAGACCCAGATGTCTTTGAAGCAGCCCTCGTTTAGAAGCACAAACCCAAGAAAAGCCACCAAGAAAGCTAAGAATACAGCCACCATGTTTTCGGTCATATCCTTATTCCTGCAAAAAACAATGTGCATGTTGTTTGAACAGTTATGTTAAGTCTAAAAAGAGACTCTTTCGTTGTCACACTCACCTGTCTAACAGTGCCATCAATGTTAAGCGATCGTACAATATGTTCACCCATTTCCCAGGAAAAACCTTTAGTTTGTAGTACAGCTTTCTTGAGGGTTTCTCTTGGGTTGATGTCTCGGATGATTCGTCTAAGGAGTCTTCCTCCTGTGTGACAAACATTTAAACCCTTAGTAGATGTTGCCTGAATTTGCATTTTTGATTGAACTATCGTTTAAAGGGACAGTTCACCTGAAAAAGAAAATTCTGTCATTAATTACTCACCATTATGTCATTGCTGAATTGCTGAATCAATTATATAGTTACTGTTTTCTCAAAAATATTCTCAAAGCTTTGTAAAATTACGGTTGAATCCCTGATGTCACATGAACTGCTTACTGATGTCTTTGCTATGCTTCTGTTGCTTGATCGTGGTAATATCCTTCCTGTCTATGGAGGGTCAGAAAGCTCTCAGATTTCATCAAAAATATATTAATTTGTGTTCTGAAGATGAACAAAGGTCTTTCAGGTTTGGAACGACATGATGGTGAGCAATTAATGACAGAATTTTCATTTTTTGAGTGAACCCTTTAAGATACAGTATTTTAACCAATGTTTTGTCTAACGTGTTGAATTAGAGCCAGCTTATTATGTGGAAAAAGGGATTCTACACCTGGAAGATTTCTGGATGGGTTCTCCTGGGCCGGAGTCGGCGAGTTGGAAGGATGCGTCGCTGGAAGGGGCATTCAGAGGGTCCTCCCACTAACCCGTCCTGGCACTCCGAGTTAGAGGATGTGGAGAGGAGATCACTAATGCAGAGAAAGTAACATTACAACAAAATTTTGACTTAATATTAATTGATGTGATTGTAAAAGTAAAGTAGAATAGGATATTGTACCATATGTTGCCGGTGATGAGCTCTGCACCAAGGGGCAAGTTTAGAGCTCTTTCATTGTACAGTTTTCGAGGTCTCTCTCCTGTAGATGTTATACATGTTTAAGGCTCAGCTCTACATGCACAAATACCAGAAAGATATGACACTACACACAATTGTTTCTGTCACTGTACTCACTGTGAACAGTGTGAAAAGTGTAAGCCTCCTCTTTGGATGTAGCCTCGGGTCTACAGATGACCTGAAGCATAGAGCTCTCTGACTGGGATGTTTGTGAGGGCAGAGAATCATAATCAGGGTCCCTCTCCTTATCTGTCTGTGGACTGTGAGGATAAGAGAATATTAACCCTAAAGTCAAGTGCCTTTGTATTAATATTAATAATATAAGATACACACACTACCATTCAAAAGTTTGGGGTAATATTTTTTATATTAGTTTTCAATAATAGTTTCTTATGTTTACCAAGACTGCATTTATTTGATCAAAAATACAGTAAAAATTGTGAAACATTACTAACATTTAAAATAAGTATTTTCTATTAAAATATAACTTATATATTTAATAGAAATGTGTTTACCATCGTTTTAATAAAGAGCTTCCAAAGGGACATGGAGGAAAAATAAAACTTTTCCTCACTTCCCGGTTTTTATTTAGCTGTCTTTCCTCGTTAAATAAATTAATATTCAATTGTTAATAATAAAATGTATTCATTATTAATAAAATGAAAAAGCCGTACTGACCAAAACATTTGAAGAGTAGTGCGTACAGTATGTACATAATATTATACTATACTTATACTGTCATATGTAATATTTTTTTCTCTATACATGCAAATATCATATTTAAAAAAGAAAGTAAATAGCAGCAGCCATTTAACAGATGCTTTTATCCAAAGCAATTAACAGTATGCCAGATGGCACAATACCCACCTCTCTGGAGAGACAATAGGAATGAGAGTTTCTGGAATGGTTTTCATTGTGTCTGTAGCCAGACTATTTGGGGGATTTGGACGCTCCTGTTGTTGTCCTGTAGATTCCGACACATCCGAGTATTGCTCCGCCATCATACTATGCTCTGAAAGGAGTAGGACCATTAGATTGAGTTAAAATATTAAATCCAGTGTCATAAATCAGCACTCACCATTTCTCTCTTCATTCTCAGCATCATTTCCTCCCCCAAATCTGGTGCTATTGATCGACTCCAGCAAAGACACAAACTCAACAAAGTTGGACTCACTGGGTATCTGTCCCTCCTTGGCTTCTAGGTCTGATTTAGAGGAGGTCATTGTGCCGAGCTTATCTTTAGCTCTATGGCTAATGAGGACAGCATCTCGTCCACTGTCGATACTGAGTCCCCTAGCATGTGTTCTTCCACTCTGAGTGCACCTCATATACACTAAGGGGATCTGCAAGAATCCATCAGCATCCACTTTAAGCTCAGGTGGGGCGTTTTCTTCAGTGTGGGAGTTCACGTCAATGCCCGAAGAGCTGTTATTGGTCACTTGGGGGCTCAGGTTGAGCATCTCAAGCTCATTGCTCATTGCTATTTCTTTGCATTCTTGAGCAGAATCAGAACTGATCTGCTTTTTGACAAGAAGACTGTCTTGATGTTCAGACGTCTCCTGAACTGAGCTGTCTCCTGCAACCAGTGTATCTTCTTTTTCATCACCTGCAGAGGGTTCCTCCACTTCGTGAGGTGAATCAAAAGTGATGACAGGAATTTTGACAGGACAGTCAGATTCTCCCTGCTGGGACTGAGCTGACTCTAAAATGCTCTGTTTGACGGACTCTTCCAGTTCGGCTGCTGTCTGTGGGTCACAGCTCATAGTGATAATGATCTTCACCGTATCACTCTCGTCCAGGTGAGCCGAGGGACTGGAGTTGTCAACCAGTACTACAGCAATTTCATCCGAGCAATAATTCTCCTCACGTGTTTCTCCTTCATTGGCTTCTCGTGTGATTTCTAGAGAGGTATTATTGTTGTTGGGGTCGGTTGGGGGTTTGTCTTTCTCCTCTATACTGTCTTCTTCATTCATAGGGGAAGGTGGTACATTTTCCTCAGCTTTGTCCCTGTGGGCTGAAGGAATCTGCTCTCCCTGCAGGAGGGGGGCAGACTGGTCAGTGTTGGGACTGAACACATCCTCAGGGGTGAGTCGCTCCTCTGCCTCTGGTCTGGATCGTTCATCAGGCTGACCTGTAAAAGCCAGTCAGTATACAAACAGCATTTATTAAAATGGCAAATAGATACACAGTTTTATTCAGTAGAGGAAGAACCCTAATGGCTGATGTCACAAACTGTTCAATCAAAAATTACATTTCTGTCATCATTTACAAAACCTTCATTACACTTCAGTTAATCTTTGAAACACAAATTAAGATTCACTAAAATTTAGGAGATTTCTGACTTCACTGAAAGTCCAAGTAACCAAAACTTCCCAGGTGGCATCAGATTAAATTACACAAGACACTTACACAAGCTTTCATGTTTAATATCATTATGATCACAATTTACTATTTAGATGTAAGCAAAAGTCTAAATTAAACCTGTTCAACATAAACCTGTTCACATCTTCACAAGATATAAAACCTTTCTGGATCTTCTACGTTTTTGTGACAAGGACTTTCAATGAATGAATCTGAATTTATATATGTATTTATTTTTAATTTTTTACTTTTAAGATTAACCAAAGTCTTATCGGTTTAGAACAACATGAGGGTGAAGAAAGGATGGAAGAATTTTCTTTTTTGGTTAAAAAATTAATAAAATCCCTTTTATAAAATTCATATAAACTAACTTATAATGTTTTTATTTTTTTATTTTATTATATTAGATTAAAAAATAAATACATTTGAATAAAATATTATATATTACATGAACAACTTACCCATTTTTTCATTAAATTCAATACAATTTTGTATAAAAATAAAAAAAGCCTGTGTTTTAGATGCAGTCGGAGACCCTCACAATGTCAGTGTGAAGCTGTGTTTGGGCTTTCTGACAAAGCTATCTGACAGCTCTTTTTGAGAGGTCCTGGCAGGATGTCACACTCAGTGTGACGTGTAACTGAGGCAAGATAGAAAGTAGTCAAGTTATTCCTCAGTTCATATGCAAGGCTCTGTGACAGAAACTTACAGTGATGTATCTGCACAGCATGTTCCCAGAATTGTGAGAATCTCTTGCACTGCAGTGAAACCAGGCCAGTGCTATAATTAAAGCTGGTACATACCCTCTATATTCTTCTGCTCCTCAGATTTTGGACACTCCTTCACAGTTTTGTAAAGCAGGTTAACAAAAAAATAGTATACATAACATCCACTGTAAGATTTATGTAAAGCAGTTATGTCTTCATATTGTTGCTCTTATACTAATTAACATGTGAAATTATAATAAAATACATATGTTGCAAAGTAAATGTAAATAATTATAGTACATAAATTCACAAAAGTATTACTCACTCCGATCAGTCCAGGGTCTGTTTCAGTCTGTTTCACTGTGACTTGTATAACTGGACTTGGTCTGTTTTTGGTCAATACTGATGTGGCAACACTGTCAGGAACTGTGCTACTCTTCCTGTAGATTAAAACAGTTCAGATTTTAGCCTGGTCATGAGAAAAATATATCAATATAATAATAATATAATAAATATTCTGACAGTGCTTTGAGGAGGCATAAGACAATAATAGAAAAAACACTGCAAAATAAAATTGAAATCAATAATTGGCATAACTAATTTTGGATCTTACCTTAGAGATGGAAGACAGGAATCAGATGCATTGCTTTTCTTGTCTAGACCTTTGCTAATGTCAGGCACACTATTCTGGGCCACAATGTCGCCCTGATCGAACATTAGATGGAGGCGATAATTTACCATCTTAATGACAATGAAGAAAACTGTCACTGAGGTGCAGTAAATACTGAGGGTAGTAGTGGTGGGAGGAAGAGCCTGAGGAAGGAAGAGGGAAAACACATTAGAGACATGACATCTTTGAAGCTATTTACCATCAACTATAAAATATTGAAATTGATTTTTGGGTTTCTAATATTATCTAAATGATAATATTAATTATATATATTTTGTAATTTCCTGACCAATGACAAAAACACATAACAGATATGCATATTGTCTTATACTGTAAATGTAAAACAATGCTTTGAGACGTTCATCACCTCTACAAGAGGCTATGCAGAAGAAAAATGCGACAGTGCTAGCACCAAACAAACATTATATACCCATTATTATTACAATACATTTAACGCGTTTACCAATTTGATTTCTTCTGAGAAATATTCCGTGTGAGGTTTGTTCAGCTATAACGCACTGAATGCTTTCTAATTGCAGAAGCCATATCATCGGCGGCCTGCGGCATTGTATCACTCACCAAATGAAGAGATAATGGAAGCATGAGCAAAAACATCCATAAATACAGGTGACATGAATTGTTGAATTTATTCTGCTCTGGATCATGATACCATCCTCCGGTCAGTGAAGCCCAGACTCCTTGGCGTAGCGTTTGCACAACTTGAGAGCCCATATTTTTGCAATAATTGTCGCTACAGATATATCATGCTGCAAGCTGCGAATTCACACCACTGCCGTCCTCGACTCGCTACCCCTGCGCGCGATTACATATTTACAGAAGCTGCCTCTACATCCTTCCTTGAATCCGTTTACTTTTCTTTTTCATCGTCCACGCCTTGACTCCCTGTTTCCCAGCATAGGGGCATTGGTTTTGTGCGGTGAAAGGCGCCTAGCAGCATCCTCCTGCGCCAGGCAGCTTCACATGAGCGGAGAGGAGGGAGGAAGGGACTGATTCATAGCGATGCTCTGCTGCTCACTGAGTCACGCGCCCCCTCCCTGCGCTGCCAGTCCAAACACAAGAGCCACGGAGAATCAGCCAGACACGCGGGACAGCATCTTCAACTTTTACTGAGAGAGATAGTAGTTCATTTTAACACGAACGCCAACATTTCAAGTCGATTTAAAATATCGCAGTTAATATGTGCGCAAAATTTAAAATGTTAATGTTTTCATTTGCCTCACCACAATGCTGTTTTTACACAGTAACAACAGCAATTTGTGAAACATTTATGTCTTCATTACGGGAATTGGAGTAGCATATCATGCTTTCAACATAGGACTCTGTACATCAATCATGATTATTTATTGCCTTTTTCAGAATTAGGTAAGAAACAGGCCTACCTAATAGACAGTAGACTATAGTAATGTTTCCATCCAGTTTTTACGCTGTTTTGTTATCGACAAAGAGAATTTGCGTAAAAAAGTATTTGCGAAATTTGCTGTCTCAAGCATGTTTCCATCAACTGGCCTTTTACCGATAAAATGGTGTGCGTGATGAGTGACGTCATCCTTAAAAAAATAATTATTGCGTAGGTTTTGGTGTATCGCAAAAAAAAAAAACCATACATAATTTCACCTATTGCGCAAATAGGTAAATAGTCTGTTCTTAATCCATTTGATAAAATAGCCCATTATTAAATACAGACTTACATAAAAATAACAAGATTAATGAGTTCATGTTTTTGTACTTTGTTATAGACTAGGCTATTTAGATGCTCCAGCATCAAGCAATAGGCTATTCATAAGCAGATGCAGTTGTATTATTGTTTTTGTTTGTTTTGTTTTGTTTTTCTGATTAACTTTTAGACTGTATTGGAAATGGGAACGGGTTATTTTATTTCTTCTACTCGACAACCGATGGTCGTTAATCTATTAACCGACAAGATTAAAGTACATTTGAATATGTGGCTGTGACCCATAAAAAAAGCTTAATTTGTTCCAGAGATTAATTTTATACGCGCAAAAAGCAGCATAAACAGAGAAAAAGATAAGCTATAAAAGAATATATAGGCTATATGGCTATATTAAAAGTATGTTTTTGTAAAACTGAATGTACACAAAAAAATATTTAGAATAGTTTCGAATAATGTCTTATTCGTGAACGAGTATAGTAAGCTGTTTCATAAGGGGAAAACATCAAGTGATCCTGCCGGCGCCGCACGGTACGCATTAAACTAAATCCACAATATAATATCCTGAACAAAATTAGGCCTAATAAATTTATTTGAACTTTCAAAGTATTAAAAAGAAACATCAAATTAAGATATTTATGTTTGAGAGGTACTCATCTTTTTACCATATTTAAAATTTTAGATGCAATAATATGAATATGATTTAATGCACTTAAAGTATGACACGAGCAACACCACGAACACGGACGCTGCCAATAGGAAAATTCTGTCATGTGACACTCTATTTGCGTTAAAGTCCATTTTCTGGACAAAAGGTTTTTCTAAACTATTTTTTCCACAGTTGAAGTATAATAGATTAACGACCATGGCTTGTCGGTAAGCAGAAGTAAAATAAAACAAGTCTTATAAAAGTTAATCAGGAAAAAAAACAAAAAACAAAAAAAACAATAGCCTAATACAACTGCATCTGCTTATGAATAGCCTATTGCTTGATGCTGGAGTATCTAGTACAAAAACATGAAAACCTAATTAAACTTGTTATTTTTATAGGCTATAATTTAATAGTTTTTTAATCAAATGGATTAAGAACAGACTATTTGCATATCATTTGCGCAATAGGTTAAATTATATATGGAAACAGCTTAAGGGCAATTTTTTTTGCGATGCACTCAAACTTACGCTACACTTCGGTTTTTTAAGGATGACGTCATCACTCACAGCATTTTATCGGTAAAAGACCAGTTGGATTGAAGCAGTTTTTTACGCAAATTCTCTTTGTCGGTAACAAAACAGCTAATAATGGGATGGAAACTAGGCTATAGATATATTATGTAAATAAAACATAATATAAAAAATAATCGATTAATCTTTTGACAGCACTAGTTACAACATTCTTCAGTTAAAAAATAAATAAAGCAGAATTGCAAGAATACAAAATAAGTGAACAATAAATAAATAAATATTTATAATAGACAAAATAGTCAATATATGCAGGCTATGTGCAGATAGGCCTACTGTATGCTATTGGCCTGTACAATTATGCAATGAATATGAATAAGATGATCCATTGTGATGATACTATGATAAAGTATGTCAATAAATTAATATAGATATTCACAATATTATAGAAGCCATGACTTAAAATGAACAACTTTCATTAGTAGCAGACTAATATAGTAGGAAAATTATAAGTTAAAAAAAATCTCTCTTAAATGTGTTACATTCTTCAGTTTCCCTAAAATCTTTGAACATATTGCCGATTTTATGTCTAAAATGAGCATTATTAATTATCAGACTAATCAAGAGGTTTTTTTTGTTATTTATTTTTTGTTATTTAATATTATGTAACAATAATGACATGATGCATTTGCAGTGTGTTTTGTGAATTGTATGCTTGTTTGTTTGTTCATATGTTTTTCTCATATACAGGTGAGCTATAGGCCTATAAACAATACAGAATTGTTTAACAAGGGCAATTTAATGCATACTAACATGTTTTAAGCTGTATTTTGTGAAGTGTAGGGTAAAACAGATTGATTTATCCAATCAGACTCCATTATAAAGCTCCAGACGTAGCATAACACCGCAGATCAAAAAAGTAAAGTTCCCAGTTCCCACTTTTGTTTTGCACTCACGCAGCGTGTCACGTGAACTCCTGTAACCAATCCTTTGCCACCTTTTCCTTCTCCCCTCTGGGGTCAGTCGAGTTGGAGGAGCGATGGCGGTGCGCACATAGACTTTACCAAGTAAAGTTTAAGCCGCTCTAAAAAGTCTGTGGATCTACGCGAGGAGGGAAAAGCAGTCCTTTTTGTGTTGCTGGAGAATGACAGAAGTGCGCACTAGACTGACTCTGCGAAACGTTTCCTGCTTCGAGCGTGCGACGATTCCTTGGCGACGGCGGAATTTTGGGAGCCGCTGTTACTAGTTTGTGAACTTCGGAGAGAGCTAATGCGTTAGCACAGCTCTTTAGCCTGCTCGTGTAGTGTTTCAACTAGCCAGAGACTGTCTCTGTGGAGGTTTTGTACATGTACACACTGAAGTTAATTAGTAACTTATCTTAGGCAGTGAATTAATCGTGTGTATGTTTAGCTTGATTCATTCGCTTGGGATGAGCAGGTACTTTGCACCTGTAGCCTCACGGCTTGAAAACTCTCGCGACTTTCCCGGTTAGGTATGTTTTTACCTTCATTTTTTTTTTTACAAAGATTAAATTCTTTTGAACACCTGGTTGCGCGTAAACCGATAGACTAATAATGTAGCGTTTACTTTTAAAAGTAACTTTAAACAAATTTCAGCTAATGTTGATGTCCCTCCTTCAGAGACACTTTGCACTCCCAGACTGGTTATCTGGCTTACGTGGAAACAAAGCAATGCGTCTCTTAACCTCTATTAAGCCGGATTTAACCTGACCGACTCTCCATTAATGGTATAAAGTGACCTAGCTTGGGTTCTTAGGAATTTTTTATGTGTATATGTCATTGGGAAATACGACTACAACACTAGTTTACTTTGATCTGACATCACGGCACCCTATGGTGCTCCTGCAGGCACCGAGACATGGATGTTCCCCAGGCCGTTTTCCCAAACGGTGAGGGGCGCCTGAGCCTCCAAGACCATGTCTGGACAGAGTCCTCCAGCTCGGGGGCTTGGGCTCACTCTGCGCCCGTGTGTCCGCGCTCGCTCTGGACCGCGGTGTTTGATTATGAGGCAAGCGGGGAGGACGAGCTCAGCCTGCGGCGAGGAGACGTGGTGGAGGTCCTGTCTAAGGACGCTGCCATCTCGGGAGACGAAGGCTGGTGGACTGGTAAAATTAACCATCGCGTGGGCATCTTCCCATCTAATTATGTTACTTACCAACCAGCCATTTACAGAGCGGTAGGGGCTCGCGAGAGTGACCCGTCCGCCCCTGTTCGGATACCGTTTTCTGAACTTGTTCTACAAGAAATTATCGGCGTCGGTGGGTTTGGCAAAGTCTACCGGGGAACCTGGAAAGACCAGGAGGTCGCGGTGAAGGCGGCTCGACAGGACCCCGACGAGGACATTAAAGCGACTGCGGACAGTGTTAAACAAGAAGCCAAACTTTTCTCGATGCTTCAACATTCTAATATTATTAAACTGGAGGGGGTGTGTTTGGAGGAGCCTAACCTGTGTTTGGTCATGGAATATGCCCGAGGAGGGACTCTGAACCGCGCTTTGACGGGCAGGAGGATCCCCCCTCATATCCTCGTGAACTGGGCCGTCCAGATCGCCAGAGGCATGCAGTATCTCCACGAGGAGGCTGTGGTTCCCATTATTCACCGAGACCTCAAGTCCAGCAACAGTAAGAGTTACCACACATTCATTAATGCCTCCTTATCTTGAACAAGAATTGCCGGTATTTGCTCTACTGTAGAAGCACACACAAACTTGTCACATTGGTATTTCCTTTCGCAATTAGCACGTTAATCATTAATCGTTTACAAAGCTTATCATTAGCACATCAACCCTTTTCTATATAAGCCTGTGTTTGAACCCAAATGGAGAAGAACACACCACCTCGTGCTCATCCTTATAACATGCGTCATCTAGGAATATTCCAGCAATCTAATTGTATTTAATGCAACCTTTGTATACTTAAACATAGGCAACTGTGGACTCTGTCTTCTAGCTAAAAGCAATATGATTCTCAAAGGAAGCCACTAGCTAGTGAAATCTAACCCCAGAAGAAAAGCTATAAAATTGATGGATGTTCTGAGATTGAATGGAGCCTTTGTAGTTAATGTTAAAGACACTGGATCCTTCCAAGTCCTTCTGGCAACTTCAGCATTCGCTCATCTTGGAGTACAACTTAAGCTGCAAGTTTTTAAATATTTAAAAACTTCTTTGCTTACACTAGTTCTTTAATCCCTCCATGTTCTTGCTTTTATTATTGTAGACAATGTATTATTAATTTCTAAAACTTTAGGTAAAAGCAACTGCCAATTGAATAAATGTTGTGAAGTAAATTTAAGTTGCAAAAAATATTGCATTATCACACTGCTCTATATAAAGTTGTGTATATAATATTCAACTATCTGCATACATGCATCCATTTTCTTTGCCACTAAATTTATTATGCATGTGTATATACATGTGAATATACCATATTATATTATAAATATCAAATTATATACTATATTCTCACACAGGTCTGATAAAAATGAAGACAAATCATTGAGATATTATAAACATTAACATCATTATTTTGTGTAAAGCTGCTTTAAAACACTGTGTATCAATTTGACTGACTAAAATATAAATTCTGCACATTTAAGTATAAAATAACCTGTGGTTAAATGGCCATTGAACCCTTATTCCCCATCATGTACATGTACAGCTGGGCCAAAATACTTAACTACTGAACTGAGATGGTGAAATAACCTTGCTTTGTAAATGTTGGCCCTAAAGTCATCAGAAGATTGAAGGTTGCATTTTTTTCTCACACCCCAGTTTTCACTGACAAAAGAGAAGGCTGTTTGAAAACTGCACCTGCACTTCAACAGTGGATCCAAGTCATGAGAATCAGCAGGGTTTCTAGCTCTAGAGTTGCACAGGCTACAAGTGATAAGCCACTAACTATCTCCAAGCCTAGGAATGATTTCTTCTCAATGAGTGTGACCCTGGGCAGGTTGTGAAGTTAAGAGGTTAGAGTTTAAACAGCTGGTGTGCTTGAGAAACTGCCTGTCTGCTGACAAAGTTTGGCCTGCATAAAGAGGCACTAAATCTGAATATAAATGTTTTTTGATAATTAAATAATTTGTTTATACAGTCTTTTAAATTATGACTGGTGGTGAGTATTGTCATGTATTATCTTAATGTTTTATCGATGTTTATAAAGAGAGTTTCTTTCATGTGAAGGGGGATATTTTCTCTAAAACAAAACTATAGCTGCAAGGGATACTGCATGGCTATGGGATTGTCCTATTATGTTTCTTAGTCATAGATAGAGTTGGGAAAGACCCTAATGCTTATCTGCCTCAGGTATGCTATACATTAGTTAACCAATACCTAAAAGAGGCATTTCAAATGTTGTTTGGCTAAGTTTCACAAAAATCGGCGAACTCAAATATAGTCTTGAATGCTGTACAAATTTAATCAGCTGGTAACATTGACCTGATGCAAATCTATTCAGCAGCCGTTACACCAGTTTACAGTGTTGTATAATTCAGAAATCATTCTAATATGCTGATTTCTAAGGATTTGTAACAATTATATATGTTTGAGAGAGAGATTTCAGTCTGCAAATTTGTTATGTATCATTATTATTACCGTGCAATTCTCTCTGTTAAATTAGCAGCGTATATCCAGAACAATAAAATAGACGGCATTCCACTATCAACAATAGACGCAATGTGGCACCCTGCCCCCGTTCAGCATGGCAGTGCTACTGTTAACGCAACTCAGTTTGTTCTTCTCTCCACAGGATTGTGACAAACAACACTGGAAGCTTGCTGACCTTAATTGAAAAAATAACGTATGTTTGCTCAGTGCTGCACTCAAGACACCCACCCATCATGGGCCAGATCCTTTCTACCGTATTCTTAAGAGGGACTCTTTGCCCATTCAGGTTGCAGTACATTGTTTAGCAGGTTAAAGGTAGAGGGTACATTTTTAGGGAGGCACAAACAGCAAAGTCAAACAGTAGTCGCTCTAAAAGTAAGAAATGAAATCAGATTTGCTTTGTGCCCACTCTTGCTTATCTGATCAATGATTATCTTTAAGATATAGCAAATAGTGAGTGAAATGATGTTTTTGTGCCCTAATCTTTTAATACCTCACTCAAAGGAATGTCGCTAACGAGGGGGCAAAAGCTTAACATAAGTTTGCACAATGGAATGGTCAAGCACTGGTTGCTAGGTGACTGCCAACCCGAGAATGCTTCGACTCCTGGGCCTGAAAGGCTTATTTTCATTATTTTTAATCTCCTCAATGGCTGCTGTTTTCTCTCCAAGACAGGGAGCTTCCCTTGATTGGGGGTAAAGAATATTGCAGAACTGTAGCCAGCAGCCCCTGTGAAACTCGGCACTGTGCCACACTTCAAAACTCGGTTTTGTAATTTCAGGCATATGAAGTGAAACGTTAAGGAATCTCAAGCATGTGTGCTCTCCAAAACACACACACACACACACACTCTCTGACTGACAGTGTAGAGAACAATGGCCTTGTTGGAGGGTTTGAGAGGGACCGTGGTGAACATACTACAGGCAATGGTTATTGTCTCATGGTCTAAAGATGATTTTCTGCCCCATAAAACGGACACCATAGAAATCTGAGCAAAGAAAAAACTTGTAAAAAAATTGAGAGCAGATCAGAGCATAATTGTTTTGAAGCACTATCAGTTTTAGAAGTTTTACGTTTTTATTTATATTAACATTTATTTTGTGCTTCAGGTTCACAGAAAAAGTGGATCTTATTTATTAATAATAAGATAAATATTGGTTTTCTGAAAGTATAAAATATTAATACTGATTGTGTAACAGGTTGTGGGTGTGTAGAGTCATTTAATTACATTTTAAACAGTTATTTGCTCTCATGTTGTTACTTCATGGAAAGAAAACCTAAAAGTGTGTAGAAACCAACAGCTGAGATTTACCTGAAAGCATCAAAACAGGAATCACAATTAACGTGTTTGTCCCAAAATAAAAGATTTGTGCATTTTACATGACTTTTTTTTTTTTTAACATGCAGGTTTGGTTCTTTTTATTTGCAGTGTCCAGCATGTTTATGGAATTAAAGAAAATTAAGATAATTATAAAGGAACTAAAATCCTCATTGTGAAAATAGTTTTAGATTCAGATTAGATGGCTTCCTATGGCTTATTGCATGAATAAACATTGACATTTCTGATAACTGAACGGGTATCTTGTAATATTAATTAATAGAATAATATGAATCTTGTAATGTACTAAATGTCTTACTTTGTAACAAGTGCATAAAGCTGAGAGTGTATTCAAGGCCATTCATTGCCACTGTACATTGGTTAAAGGCTGGAAATTAATGCGTTTAATGAAATGTGTCCAAGTAAGAATACATAGTTACCCCTTCAGGTCATGATAGAAAAGGGAGTGAAGGTCAGATTAATCAGGCATGTTGTTATCAAGCCTATTTATTACAAAATTATGTTGATAAAGGTCTCAAGTTGGATGATTGTCAAGGACAGAATCGGTGAGAAATAATACTACTTCTGTCCTCAGGATGTTCCACACTTCAAAGCAAGCTGGCCTACATTCTCATGTTGTTTGTCATTTGGTACGAGACTGTATTGTAAACTAGAGCGACTTGTATGTCTCCTAGAGTTCTTCATATAGGTCTCTGTCCTTGAAGATTCCACTTTATGATAAAAGAGTGGAAATATGAGCATCCTCTTAGCATTCTTGTATTGTTATTCGTTGACATAAATGCTCAAAGGCTAAGCCTCACGCATAGAAAACATTTTCATCATACCTTAAAGTGGCTGATCTGAATGGCCCAGTCACTTCCTTTTTTTTTTTGTATTATATTTCAGTGCCTTTTTCCACTGTGTACCTTTACAATTCACAACTATTATAGCATAGTACAAATAACTAAAACATTTCTTCTTCCTCTCTTCTTTTAAGTTTTATTACTTGAAAAAATTGAGAATGATGATATTTGCCGAAAAACCCTGAAGATTACTGACTTTGGCCTGGCCCGTGAGTGGCACAAAACGACCAAAATGAGTGCAGCTGGCACTTATTCCTGGATGGCCCCTGAGGTCATCAAGTCCTCTCTGTTTTCCAAAGGGAGTGATGTCTGGAGGTAAGCTGTTATTTTAACTTAATTGCAATGCTGAGCACAAAGCCTGTTATTATAGTGAATTAGTTACTTGAGGTTAGACACAATCACACGGGCATCATAGGAGCACTGCCAGCTTTTCAACATGCGGGCAGGGTAATTATCCTATGACACATAATTTAGCTTGTTTAATATATTTATTGTTTTTAATGTAAATACATACACCCAGTGTTGATTACAAACACATTAGAATATTGTGTGTCTTTAGCTCACCAGCTCCAAACTGTATTGGTAGTGTTTCAAATCAGTCACTTAATGGAAAAGTTCACTCTTGCGTAGTTCTAAAGCTGTATGAATTTCTTTGTTATGCTGAACACAAAGGAAGATATTTTTAAGAAAGTTTGTAAGCAGGCTGTTTTGGGTCACCATTGACTTACATTGTTTTTCTTTTTGGTGACCCAAAACAGCCAAAATATCTCCCTTGTGTTCCGCAGAACAAATAAATTCATATAGCTTTGCAACTACTTGAGGGTGAGTAAATGATGACAGAATTTACATTTTTGGGTGAACTATTCCTTTAAGAGAATCTGTTTCAATTCGAATACCTCATTAAAGGAAACTCGGGGTACTGTAGGCAGGTAGATTTTGTAACACAGTTTGGAATGTGTAGTGGTTGATTTTGTTTTTAGGTTCGCACAAACTTTAGGTCAGTTTGAATTAGAACAGCCTTTTGGTGGTGATCCAGCTGCCCTTTTACCTTGTTTGTGAAAGCTAAATGTGAAGACTCATCTTTTTCCAAGTTCTCACGTCACATTGGTCAAACGTTGCTTACTGTATGCCAACACATGATTGATTTCACTTCTCTCTTCTTTCCTGACATTGCTAGAGATCTTGTTAGTATTGTCCATAAGCACTGTTCATTCAGCTCACTGGTGTGATTAGTACCAGTAAATACCACAGTGACACCTCTCTAATGTATTCTGTTTCCTGTCCAGCTATGGAGTCCTTCTTTGGGAATTACTGACTGGAGAGGTTCCTTACCGTGGCATTGACGGTTTGGCAGTTGCCTATGGAGTGGCTGTCAACAAATTAACCCTTCCCATTCCATCTACCTGTCCTGAGCCTTTTGCTAAGCTCATGGAGGGTAGGTCTATTGGTAGTTCACTGATGGTGCTCATTTGCTTATCCAGTGGTTCAATATATGATATAATAAGGCATGACATCTTTTGACATTTGAGCACTGATGCCCTGTTCACACCACCAGTGTTTCTTTGTACTTTAAGATGCTTCTGGGTGTTCCTAGTGAGTGCTGTAACTCTAAACATATTGGAAGACATCATAGTTTATGCATTTTGATGGTTAAACCATTTTGTCTAGATATTTTCTTGTCGCTAACAAAGTAACATCATACTGTTGTTACTACTTTAATTCTAGTTCACTAAATCCTTACCCACATGAACAATCAATTAAAATACAGTCTAAACTCTCTCCTCTCTGCCAAGAAATTATCTTGATTGTGATATTTACCAGTTTGTCTCTGATAAATAACATAATGCAAAGGAAATTGTTTTAGCACAAACTGCATCAGTACTCAACAGCTCATTGCAGCGCATCATATAATTATCATATCAATCAAACTTACACATTATTTAATTATATCCCTGTATGTTTTTACATACAAATCATATAGAACAGTGAAATGGCTCCATTTCTGTCCTGTTTTGCTTGTAGTCAAGATGGATGATCTGAGCTCTGCTGACTGTCTTTATTTGTATTGGTTGTTGTTCCCAAAAGATGCTCTTTATTTGCATAAAGTTAAACATTTCTCAAATTTGTTGTGCCATTGGACATGCCTACTTGGCACAAATAGGCAGCTCTATATTGACATGAATATGATCATGTTACAGTGTCGCTAGTGGCATGAACAGGGCTTGAGTGTGATAAAGTCCCATTGCAATCAACAATGCTTTGTCATTGTAATGGTAACCAATAGGATTACAACATATTTTGTGCTTCTAGAATGCTGGGAACAAGATCCCCACATCCGTCCGTCTTTTGCTTCCATCTTGGAGCAGCTGACTGCCATAGAAGAGGCTGTGATGGCCACCATGCCACAGGACTCCTTCCACTCAATGCAGGAGGACTGGAGAGTGGAGATCCAAGAGATGTTTGATGAACTACGCACTAAAGAAAAGGTCAGTTGATTTAAGATTTTGTTGTCTTGTTTTTTTCTGAGCTTGTTTTACACTGACTGTCTAGTTTTGTTTTGTGTGCCAAAGACTGTTTTGTAATGAGACAGTGGATCTATTTAAATTTTTTTTAATAGGGTAGCTGTATTTTGTTGAACTTATCCTCTTAAAGCCATCTATTACCAATGAAATGGCCTTAAGAGTTTGATGAAGTTAATATGATAAGCTGCTTCCAGTCCTAGCAGCTTGCTATGTTGAAAAGGATTTGCCGTTGGTTGATCAAGAATGCCCTTTCCTGCAAGTCAGCTAAAACTTAATGTAGAAACTCTGACATTGTTTTCCACGTACATTCTTGATCAGAGAGTTTTTTTGACTACTGTAAGTAAAGTCTTCTTACATAAATACTTCGTTTCTTCGCGATGCGCCAAACTTTCCTCGCTAGTAAATAAACAAATTGTTCATTCATTAATGAATTATCTAAATCATCTGCCCAAGTGTGTTTCTTGGCGGACTGCCCCAAAGCTTCTTACAGAAGTTATTCATAAGAGATTAGGCCAAACGGATTTACTCCATGTGGCCGGAAAACTGTTTTGATTAGTGTTTAACAATTCTGCCTGCAAGTTTTTATGTGTGTGGATTATTCTGCTCAAAAGATTTGGAGGAGTAAACTAACTCCATCATAAATGTGATTGATTCTCTTAACCAAACGGCAGATTTGTGTTGTCACATTGAAGTTTAAAGTGTAAGCTAGAGCAAAAGTGAAGTGCAGAGAACAAGAAAACATGCAGTTGTAAGTATTTGTTTTCTAGCTCATAAATGGTGCCGCTGTTGTGCGAGTAACTCACTCACCGGTTTCACGTTATAGTATGTTTGTGGTGCTCAAGGGTAAAGCCAAGAAAAGAAGACTGATCTGAACTGAGCTGTTTAAAGCAGAAAGGAATCTGAGCCGTGTCCTCCAAGGCCAAAGGAAGTGAAACTGCCATTCATACCATAGATTTTTATTTTTTTCTCTCTCTCTTGTAGAAAGTCATAAACATGAGAACTGTTTCTTCCCTAGGCAGTGGTTCAGTATATCAAAAAACTTGTCCGTAGTCATAATTTTCAAGGAATTGTTAAATCAAATAAATTCCAGGCATGACAATCCCTCACCTTTCTAGATTTTGAAGCCAAATCTAGTGACCCACGTGAATTGTGTAGATCCGATGAGAAATAATTTTTTGATTTTGGGGGGGGTGTTTGGTCTTGGAAAAGTTAGTCTTGGATGTTATTTATTGATCAAAACTGGATTTGAGCCATTTCAGATCGTGAAAGCTGAGCGTCCCGCGTTCATTGACCGTGCGCGCCATCCAATGATTTCCAGAGCGCCATTTCTTCCACAGGGGAGAGACTCACAATTTAATTTCGTGGTGTTTATCTGTCACCAAAGGCTTAGGGGTCATTCACATCCAGCGCGTTTTGCGTGCGCAAGCTCTTTATTTTCAATGGAGCCGCACAGTTTAAAATCAGAAGCAGAAATTATTTTGTAACTGACAGCGCCTTCATGGTTGCCTGGTAACAGCAGACGCTACAGAAGCACGAGCGCCCAAACACTTTGAAATTGGTGGAAGAAGCGACGCGCCTCGCGTTTCCACGTGTTTTTAGACGCTTCAGGTGAACGTACGCTTAAGAGAGTAAGTTACATTTAATGC
>JAUCMS010000022.1:7357981-7388750 GCA_032357445.1 Enteromius radiatus | reverse complement strand
TCTGTCTGCAATAGCAAATAGCATTTGTAGTTGATGGTATGTTTTTTGATAATGGTAGAAAACACTTAAATAATATTAATTATTAATATTATTATAATAAATATTTATTCTATGCTAGTCCCACCACCTCCCGGCCCCATCATAGGCCACATCACCCCTCGAGCACCCTTCCCTTCACCCCTGACCCATTTTCATGCCTGAAATTCTATAATTATTCCCCACCATTATGTTTATTAGATGAACTGTTTATAGATTCTTCACCAAATATACTTCACAAATGTTCTTTACACCATCAGGAGCTCTGTTCACGTGAGGAGGAGCTGACACGAGCAGCCCTTCAGCAGAAGTCTCATGAAGAGCTGTTGAAGAGGAGGGAACAGCAGCTGGCTGAGCGGGAAATTAATGTGCTTGAGCGTGAGCTCAACATCCTCATATTCCAACTCAACAAGGACAAGCCCAATGTTAAGAAACGAAAGGGCAAGTTCAAACGCAGCCGCCTCAAGCTCAAAGATGGCAACCGCATCAGCTTACCCTCAGGTTAGACCTTATGAATTTGTAGCGTAGCATGAATATTACATTAATGTCTCTACATAAATTGTTGTGTGAGAGATGTTATAGTAACATTTAGCTGAATTAGAAATGTTAAAAAGTGATTCAATTACTACTAAGGGATAACCTTATTTGTGTTCAACAGATTTTCAGCATAAAATCACAGTTCAGGCCTCTCCGACTATGGACAAGAGAAGAAGCCTCAACAGCACCAACTCCAGCCCTCCCAGCAGCCCTACACTGATCCCTCGTCTCAGAGCTATTCAGTGTAAGTACCTACTGTTTTACACATTCATATAGCATCTGCTGGATTGACATTTTACAGTCAGTCAAGTTTTTTTGGGTCAAAAAAACCATCAGACATATTTATGTTTGGAAGTTTAACGTTTTATTTATTATTTTAAATATAAGTTCCACCATTTGTCTTCCTACAAGAAACTTAAATTCAAACGAATATCTTTGTCATAAACTAATATCACATTGGCCCATAGTCCTTCTGTGTAAATGTTTACCAGTTTCAATACAGCAAAAAGAATTAACATGCCAAAAAAAGGTCATTGCCAGTCTGAATCCTATGTTTGTCACATGTTTGTAACATATTTTCTTCCCTTCAGTGAGCCACCCAAGTGACACTAGCAGAAGGGACAGTATGTTTGTGTATCACCAGGATGTGGATATCACAAGCGAGTGTAAACCTCCTAGCGGGTTTAGGAAGAAAGGCAAGGACACTGTGGTCCTGTGAGACAAAGCCATCCCATCTAACTGTGTGTTGGCGTGATTCCTGATCACTACTACTCTGGCTACGTCATCTCTGTTTGTTTTGATGACTTTGGAATACAAATGATTCTCATAACACATTGCTTGATGCTTTTGAAGTCTTAATGGTTTATAATAAGTTTGCTTCGACTGCCTTTGGGGATCAAGTACATTTTGGTGGACCTTGAGCTGGTGCTTTAATAGTTTAAGGTCAAACCAATGACCTTCCTGAAGGTCCATTAACCATTTTTGATTGCAATGATCTAACACATGTTCACAAATGATAATTCCATCTCCGTGTTGCTGGGTGGTGGAGGTTGACTCTTTTCACTAAATAAAGCTTGTTGCTGCTCTGCTTTGAAGGACTAATATATTGAATCTCATTCTGTGGTGTGACAGATACCGGGAATATCGGTTAAGAATGTTTCTGCTAGTATTAGTGATTCTGTTTCAAGTTCTTCGTATCTTCAACTCTAGTGACTTTGGATGAGAGCAACAGGACATGGGGTCGAAGCACCAATTACAAACCTGAAGAATTTGAAGATGTTAAGAAAGGGTTTAAGAAGAAGGGCCGCACATGGGGGCCAAGCTCTGTGCAGACCAAGGAAAGAGGAAACTGTGCTGAAAGGTTAGAACAGTGTTCATTTTTTGAAGCAAAAAAAAATTTTTTTTTTTTCATTTAAATGTGTAATGTATGTTACCTTTTTAATGATTCTGTAAACCTGATAATTCAAATGTGCTCTTATGAGTAATAAAATTGTGGGTGCCACTGTTATTTTGTGTTCAGAATTCGACCTCTCTCAGATGGAAGCAGTCCCTGGTCCACTAGTCTTATGAAGTCCCAGAAATCTGTTCCACTGGCCGCGTTATTTGCAGAGCAGGGTAAAGACAACTTATCTTTTTCCATGTCCTCAGTTTTCATCACTGTCTGTTGTATTTTTTTAAACATTATACAAAGAACATGACATTAATCACCTGCTGTGTCTGACCCCCCCCATACCCTCATTCCCTGTTGAAGGTGTGAACAAAAATGAGTGAGCGAATTCTGGAAGGAATTCTGCTTAATTTTTACTGCTTAATTTGCTGTTTAATGATCGTTTGAAAGTTAACAAACAAGCTGCTCAAGGAGTAGCAGAGATTTATCTTGAACTCTGTCATGGAAACTAGCATGTATAAACCTCAATTAAACTATTTAATAATAAAGTAAAAATAAATTTGTACCTGTACCATAACCATACTACACTGTACTTACATTGGACCAGTGGTTTGGAAAATGGACAGATGGTTCAGCTGCAGGCGCCATCTTCAGGCGAGATGCTGGAATTCATTCAACACAACCCTCATAGTGCATTTTCGATATTCCCTAGTAGTTAAGTGTACATCGCTTGTACACTCATTATTGTGAT
This sequence comes from Enteromius radiatus, assembly GCA_032357445.1. Classification (NCBI taxonomy): domain Eukaryota; kingdom Metazoa; phylum Chordata; class Actinopteri; order Cypriniformes; family Cyprinidae; genus Enteromius; species Enteromius radiatus. Next base: position 7,386,039 of record JAUCMS010000022.1, on the reverse strand, counting down.
GCATTTGATTTAATCAAAATGTAGTAAAAGAGTAATATTTCAAAATATAAACTATTCCTTATGGCAAAGTCACATTTTCAGCACTTATTACTCCAGGCTTCACAGACACATAGTCCTTCAGAAAAATCTTTTGTGATTTTCACAAAATATTTTGCTGAATAAAATTATTTATTAAAAAAAAAAATTGCTGCCCTCAAACTTTAATTTGTGAATTTCATTAGCTTGTTTTATGTTGTTTTCCCAGGAACCAATAAAGATGAAGTATGCTCTGCTGATGGATCTGACAACAAACCAAAGCAACTCAAGTTCCCCAACCAGGTGTATATTGATCTACCTCTGTGGAAAGATGAACAGGGGGAGAGCCAGGGGCTGGCTGGTGGAGGCGAGAGCCAGGAGGACCCAACAACCTCCACCAGTTCCACCAGCACCACACCGCAGCACACACCCACCAACAGCCTGAAGCGCAGCACCACACGCCGGCGCACAGACACTGTTCTCTATGGCTGTGCCTCCATCCTGGCATCTGTGGCCTTCGGCTTTGACCTGCGGGAGGTTTGTAAAGGTGCTGTTAATGAGGAACCAGAGCCACGTGAGGAGAAGAAAAAGCGAGAGGGTCTGTTTCAGCGTGCCACTCGCTTCCGCCGCAGCACAAGCCCACCTGGCGGACGCTCGCGCAAGGACGAGGTTACCGCAGGACCCGTAAACCTACTCGCCATGTCATCGATTTCTGAGTGCAACTCCACCAAGTGCCTCCTGCAGTCAGAGTTTGAGGGGTCTGGGTATAACCTAGTGAAGGAGACTCCAGCTAGCAATTCCCAGACACATCCGAATACAAGCACTAGTGACGTTCTTCCCTCAGCACCTCTACAAGATCATACTTCTGGATCTAGCTCTCAGCTTAGGAGAAAGAAGTCCATCCCGGCTTTGTGTCAGACCAGTAAGTGATGTTATTTCTTAGGAAAGATCATATTATTATGATTATTTTTTTGCAACTGATAAAAGGCCCATATTAAAATGTCATAATTTTTATATATATATATATATATATATATATATATAGTAAATATATTACATCTTAAATTTTGTTTAGTAATATGCATTGCTAAGAACTTCTTTTGGACAACTTTAAAGGGGATTTTCTCAGTATTTGGGTTTTTTGCACCTTCAGATTGAAATAGTTCTATCTCTGACAAATTGTCCGATCCTAACAAACCATACATCAATGGAAAACTTACTTATTCAGCTTTCAGGTGAAAAATTTAGATTTATGGCTGTTTTTGTGTTCCAGGGCACACATGAATATTATAATAAAACAAATTTCAGAATTTGTTTATATTGTTAGTGTTTTTAGTAGATGATAGCAAAGATAATCTATAAAAAAGTGGAACACTGAATATCGGTTAATACAGATACTTTTTAAAAATATCTAATATTAGCTGACAAACATAATTTCTTTACATTTGCTGTCATCTAAAACGATGCCTAATACATTACTTTGCTGTCATCTAAAAACATTTTGGTAAATGTAAAATAGTTTGAAATGAGTATGTGAAATAAACAATACAGGCAGATAAAGATAATAAAAAAATATATATGTATCAGCTGATTAACAATATGTTGTGCATCTTTAGTGTATTTCATTTAGGTTGTTGATTAATGTGATTACAAAAAAGTTTGGAGGTTTTACTCTGTATTAGCAGTGAAGTTTTGTTTATTAATGCTGTTACTTTCTTTGCTTAAGTTAATGGCAGCAGTAACTCCCAGGCTATTCCAGCTGATTTCTCTACCACTTCCCTGAAGAAGGCGGCTGACAGAGAGGCTGCTCAGGAGAAGCAAGCCTCCAGGGAATCATCATCTAGACCCAGGCCGCTTTCCCTGAGAAGCAAACCTCACTCCTGGGGTCTTCTAAAGAGCCGCAATAAGAGCTATTCTCTCGGGCACTACTCTGGGGAGAAGAGTGCCCAGAACTTGGACATGGTCATTCCATCAGAGGTCAAAATGGGCTGCTCTTTGCTGGATATGGACACAGAGGGTCAAAAACGAGACTGCACGGTTCCCCTCTGTCGAATACAGAGCACACCAAGTCGACCGTCTGTCTTTGAACTGGAGAAAGAGTTTTTATCCTGAAATGAGCTGCATCTAGAACACAGTCTTTCTTTTGTCTTGAAATCTGTCTTTTCAACATGACATTTAGTTGTTTTTATTTTTCCCCAAGATTAACATCATGGCCTTTGATCTATATTTGAGCCATTGCTGCTGGAGATATTCTGTGGTACTTTTATTTATATGCTGTTTACTTTGGTATGTAATTTAATATGAAGTGACATATATGAGGTGAATGATCAACATTCCACTGAATTTACAGTAGAATCGCTGGTTTGTAGTTTTTACAAAGTGACTTGATTTGTTAAACCTTTTACACGGATGAACAAGATCTCAGATTCTGTTAGAAACTACTGATTTTGAAAGTGTTCAGGCATTGTTGTCTGTGATTTTGTATCACGTAATGTCATATGAAAGGCATAAACAGGGCCCACAGTGTTTATATAAATAATAATAGTTGTACAGATGAAGTACACATAACTAATGTGATGAGCAAACTAATAGACCTCACGTTTACCAGCTCAAACACGCAACATGTTTCCTGTACTAATACATTACATTTTCAGGGTTTTGTCTCTTTTATATTTGAAATTGATTCCTATCTATAATTTTTTTTTAGCTTCAAGTCAGATGCATTTTATCTAACTATGTCTTTTAGAGGTATACACATGCCTGTAGCTTATTAGCTTGTATTACCCAAATGGAAAGCAAATATATATATTTATAGATATTGAATTATGCTGCCAAATAGTGATGAATGAGTTAACTAACTATTGTTAGTGTCTATCAATATTGCTGTTATTTGCAAATCATTCCAGTCAAAGCCTAAAAAGTGAATTTAACTAATAGATTCATCAAGCACCAGGATGCAACTTAAAACTGTTACCATCCGATTAGCTTGATTTATAAGCTCCAGTCGGTTCACTGGAAATTGAAAGCAGAATGTTTAGAATTGATTATGTAATTGTTAAATGTGACCCTGGACCACAAAACCAGTCTTGAGTCGCTGGGGTATATTTGTAGCAATAGCCATGTTATTTGTCCTACTGTAAATATATCAAAATGTAATTTTTGATTAGTAACATGCATTAAGAGAACTTAATTTGGACCACTTTAAAGGTGATTTGCTCAGTATTTTGATTTTTTTGCACCCTCAGATTCCAGATTTTCAAATAGATGTATCTTGTCCTATCCTAACAAACCATATATCAATAGAAAGCTTATTTATTGAGCTTTCATATGATGTATACATCTCAGTTTTGTCAAATTTAACCTTATGACTGGTTTTGTGGTCCAGGGTCACAAATCAGGATTTGGTGTTTGAAATGTGTGTGCTTCTTGCATATGCTTTAACTCCCATCCTATATATTCAAACTGCTTTATCAATCGTTACCTTTTGGAAAAGACTGAATTATTAACTTGTTTGTTGTAAACATAAGTAGTTCCGTATCTTCCTTTTCCATTTTTCTCTCTGTGAGTCACTTAAAATATTGTATTTGTGTAATATGAAGCATATTAATTGAACAAATCGAAGCGTTATTTTGTGGTTATAGGGTGGCAAATGGAAGAGTGCTGTACTCTTAGTTTGTTGGAGAAGATGTGTTTGAGAAACAACGCAGTATTGAAAAGGTTGTTATCGTAGGGATTAGAATTATTTACTGTAATTATATCAGTCAGCATAAATGTATTGTTTGTTCAGAACTAATCAAGGGTTTCCCACTGACTCCTGTTCAGAAACACCCATTATGTGGTGCTGTTTTGAAGAAAAAACAACATGTTTTGTAGCACTGGAATCTTCGAGTCATGATTGTTCATTACATTTATGCTGTTATTGTATTAAGGCATAATGATTACTTTTAGTTTAGATAGACAACTGCACATTAGGATTCATACGAACAAAGGACTTGGAGAGACATTGTGGTGCCTCTTTTTTATGTCTTGCAATGATCATTACTAGATGAAGTAATAATATGATGCCTGTTTTTAAGGAATTCATCTGGTGTTAATGTCTAAGCACAATCATTGCTCCTATTATAGGATAACTGCAGAGATCAAACGTGAAGGACACAGTTGTGTGAATGACAGAAAACAGAAGATTTACGTTTTCACCAAAGTTGAAGTCTTGGATTGTGAAACGGTTTTGAAATATTGTTACATGGTACACATGCACTGCTAATAGTTTTTTTTTTTTTTGCTCTTTAGTGTATGTTGTATTGAGCTGTTTTTATCCATTGTTTTACTACCCATGGGACCGATTTAATGTTAAAAGCTGTTCTGTTCAGATGTGGACTGGTTATTTGCTCCAGGAGGGCTCAAAGAAAAAAAAAAAGGGCTGAGCCCAGAATCATCTCATTTATATCAAATTCTACTATTTTACTGTACACAAGTGACCAATAAATACTTTATACAACATTTTTATTTCATAATTTACTTCGTTTTTCTTTCAGTCATTTGTTGTATATTTAGCAAATTCCAACACTGTGTAACACAACACTATTACTGTCTGGTGTTTAGTTCTCAGTCCTAAACGTTACAATTAATTCATGATTTTATTTTTAACACTCGTTAGCCTTAAAGCTGAAGTATGTATTTTAATAATAATAAAAAGTGAACTTAATACTAAATATCTTCAAGTAAGCCACTTGTTATTTTTCCTGAGAGAGAGAGAGAAAAAAAAAAGTGTAAATACTTTCCACTGTTGTTGGCTCAGACTAGTGGTGTGTGTTGAGGGCGGCACTATTTCTTTGTCCACCCAACGAAAGATGAGTGTTCAGGAAACCGTGTGTAAACAGTCATTATTTTGCTGATGGTGCAAGTGGTGCAGAAATTACACACTTCAGCTTTAATGTAACCTAAAGGCAAAGCCAGGCTTACAGTTGGCCTAATAGTAAATATGACCTTGGTGAAAAATTGCAGACATTCCACTGTGTAGTGTGTATGCGTGTAATTTTCATGTTGAACAAAGATCCAGAAGCAGCCTTGCCCTGCAGGCAGATAAAACAGAAATGTTATAATCGAAACCAGAAATAATACAAATACTCTAAAAATACACGTGCGTCTTGTATCCACTCAAAATTCTCCGAACTGAAACCCTTAGTGAAGTAGACAATCGCTCTAATTTATCCTTAGGTGGTTGGAACTTGATCTGAGGGTGTCTCAAGAGAGCAATCGCTGTCTCGAATAACAAGTAGCGTGTCTGTGCTCACTTTGTCGTCTTTTTGTCTACCAACCATCAATACCCAGGGGGCAACTTGGAGAAAGCACAAAAGGCGGAAACTTGTCACGGACACCATCATTTATCTCTGGTGTTTCCCTTACTAAAGAAACCATATCAAGTGTTACGTAAGCCTTACCTGTGGGAGACACTGAGCCTTCATTGAGTGCTGATGCAGGTGCTGGGACTCCGTAAGCTTTTGCGGCCTGAGCGAGGGGTAACAGACACAGCCTGAAGGCAGTAGGTGGTTTTCGAACGTAACCCCTCGATCACAAGCTCCTTGGAGCAACTGTCCGTTTCGTAAACTTCCTGTTTGGGAAAGAATGGGATTGGTGAAGGTATAGCATACTAAATTCGAGCAATTTGAAGTCATTAAAAATTAAAATTCAGTAAATTCAGGGCACTGGCTGCTAGACAGTTATTAGATATTTAACATTTTGGTAAAGCAACTGCCCGATGAAGTGCATTTTGCTCTGTCAAAATAATAATGGTTCACAGAAGAACGAAAGTCATGCAGTTTTGGGCATTGCCATGAACACGAGTAAATATTCAAGCATTTTCATTTTTGGGTGAACTATCCCTTTAACTTCAATATTATTGAAACAGTCCTCGAATCTGATTGGTCAAGGAGCGTTTCAAGAGCAGTTATACAATAAAGGACATTTACTTGTTTACCAGCTTACCACACAAACTGCCTGTGTATTAGAGGTAAGGATTTCTGTAGGTTACATCTTTCTTTTTAATGCAGAGCTATCCAAAGTCTAATCAAGCTCTTACTAGGCATATTTGAAACTTCCATGCAGGTGTGTTGAGACAAATTGGAAATAATCTCTACTTTAAACTCTCCTCTCCTCTCTTTTTGTTTAGTTCCTCTTGTTGAAATGGCATATGATCTGAACAACACCACTTATGATCAAGCAATGTTGTTTAATCTGTAATTGTAGGCTACATATACAGTATTTGTACATTTGTGAGCAAGAGTTATCTTACCTCTTCAACATTATTGTTCATTAGGTATATTCTGAATTTCAGTTTCTGCAGTTTAGTCACTCGTATTCTAGTGCCTCTCTGTCCTCGCAGCGGCGTTCTCGGAGGTTTGATCTGAACTGAAATGATCCGTCCTGTCACGGTCGCCTTTATTTGTGGTGGGCTGAAATTGGCTGTAATTCAGAATAAATGATTTGATGATAAGTTCTTCCTCTTATATTGGCGCCTGCATATCCAAATCAACCATATGCAGATGGAAGATCATTTCAAATGTAGACTAAAGCTAAGCATAATTAAACTAATCTAGTTTACTCACTTTCCCACTGAGGGTAAAACCTGTGGCTGAGAACCCATGATGAGAACCCCTCAGGGGACAAGGAACGGACCCTGGCATAGTACCATTCTCTGGGATCTGACATTTCCTGGCTCAGGTCACACTCCAGCAACTGGATGCCCTGACAGTGTTCAGAGTTAGTCCACTCCTTGTCTCCGTATCTGAAATCAAGAGAGGTCATCAATATGAAACGTTTCGTAGCTACCCAAAAGTGAGGATTTATTTAGGGTGGTACAGCTGAGCAGATATTGGCAAGTTAGTTTTCCAAAAGAACTTTGTGCACACTTACATTTTATGCTGGACATAATATGTCAGGTTCTTGACAGCTTTTTGCGGATGTTTCCAGTGTAAGACATTTCTGAAGTCCAAAGAATGGAACTGCAATTCAAGCGGAGCCAAAGCATCCTGCAGAGAGCTGCTGCCTTAAAGACGGTACAAATCAAACTTTACATGAAAATACTGCGCAGGTTGATGTTCGTTGTTTATGCAGTTTGCCAATTATTAAGTTAAAGCCTTGAATTGAAACTAAAGAACTGTTTTGTATTGAAGTTTTATCATTTAGAAGATAATATTAAAAATATTAACATGCCAGCCACGAAATTCAGTGCAAGCAACTACTTACAATCTGCGCAAAAGAGAAGTGACATTGCAAAAGCAAGCTCCAGGCATTTATGTCCAGTCAAGGCATACATGTTAACAGATCAATGACATTGTGGTGGTTTACACCTGAGACCTTTTTAAACAGTCTTCCTACTTCCTTCTTTTTGAAAAACGTCACTATATACTTTTTTTTTTTTTTTTTTACAAATTTCCAGTTCTCAAAAATACATTAATTGAAGATCATTTAGTTAATTCAATAAAATTAAATAAAATTACATAAAACCATTAAATAAAAATAAGTAAAGTTGGGTCCACACAAATAATTGTCTAATGCTTAAAGAAGTATTTGTGTATGAACAATACATATAATGAACAAACAAAAAGACTAGTATCAGCACTGACACTAGAAGTGCAGTTATTCATCGCGTGTCTGCAGCCTGAGCACAGGTCACACTTTTCTGCAAAATGGTTACCACAAAATTCAAAGACATTACAGAAACTTCTCTAAATCAACATAACTGAACACTAAACACTTACATGCCTTTCTCTTTACTGAAAAACATTTTTTTTTAATTTACTCGTCTAATGCAGAAACTTGCATGTATAATGGGAACTGCAAATCTACTGCCCAGTTATTTGTCAACCAAAGATTTGTGTATGTTTGTATTTTTAAAAATAAGTAGACAATGATGGTGCAAAATGTTCAAAATTGATATTACTTTAGTGCATTTTAATTGTTGTTGCTGTTGTACTTTATTATTATTATTTATTTATTTTTTGTGTGAGTGAAGAGAGGGCAACCCTGCACTGAGGCTATTATGTACGTCATCCTGGATTGAGTATTATTCTTATGATATTTTGCTTGAATAATGATGTCTAAATACTTAAATTTGTAAAACAATGCATCTATGTATTGGTAATTACATTCAAAATTATAGTTCCTCAAATTAAATAAAAAGAAATGTGATCAAATATGTTTAATGGTGATCCAAAACAACAGTAAAACCCTTGAAGAAATGCTTTTTTTCCCACACTTTATTTGAAATTGTTCCTCTTTAAGAAAATGGGCATCACGCTGAAGTCATATGAAGTCAGGGAATACCTCTCTCACTATCCACAGGATGAAGTCATGCAGATCTTGGTTTTAAGTCATGCTTGACATGCAAGTCTGTTCATTAAAACACTAGATAAACATCTAGTTCATTCACAGGAAAAAAAAAATGTCTGCAGGAAAGAGAAATCCCTGTTATATAAAATTTAATTAGCTTTGATGCCAAGGTGAGATCAGCTGTTACTTTCATGACTTTTAAAAACGGAGTAACCACATTTCCCTTTTTTGTTTGTGCTTTGATACCCATCTACCTACTTGTGTATCACACTGACCTTTCGCTTTGTTCCCCAGCCTTTGTTTTTTCACTTTTTCACTTCACTTTTATTGTTAAAAGGGCATTTACATGTCTGATATGATGAACAATGTCACGTATTACCAGCTAAATGCCATTTTGCTATACCTGTCATGGTTTTGTGTCTCTAATACCTTTAACAGGAACAATAACAGTCTGACAGCGGAAAATGATTCCATGTACGTACCACTATCAAAAATAGGGAAAGGACTCTTTTAAATATAGGTCAGTAGCATGCAATATCCCTTTCAATTTTTTTTATTTTTTTTTTATTAACATTTTTACATTTTTTTTGAATGGAACTTCTGTCTATTGTCTTTAAATTATGGTTAAAGTGAGTACTAATAATCATTTATGGTAGACTAAGACATAATGTAATTTCTATTCTATTCCAATTTAATACATTTACATTTTTAATGTAACACTTTTTTAATAGACACAATGCTATTGTTGTTTTCTCTGATGCATGGTAATATCTCAAAAATGTGTTTCAGGGTTTCATGACTTGTGACAAATGATTATCAAAACAATTATTATAAAATGGTAGCATTACAGTAAGGTTCGGTTTGTTAACCATATTTAATGCATTAAATAATATTTGAGCAAAGAGCAATATATTTGCTACAGTATCTTTAATAATGTAGTTATTAAAAAATACAATTCATTGTTAGTCCATATTAGATCAGTCCATTAAATAGCACCAATATTTGTAGATGAATAAATGCATTTTCCATTGTTAGTTTTAGTTGAATTAGTTTTACTAATGTTAATTAAGCGTAATGTATAATTGATAACTTTGAAATTCAAAGTGTTTGAGCTCTTTTGTGTGTCCAGCACCATGTGCTCATTGACTCCAGAAGGGAAGGGTCAACTGTTATTGGTCTATCAAAATACCTTTCTTTTGATAGTGTTTCTAGAAACACTATTTGTTTTATTTATTTCTTAAGGAGATGAACAATAGAAAGATTTTCTAAATTGCTTTTGTCACCGGATGTGACTTTCCCAGTCCATTAATTGAAAAATGTTAAGTTCACAAAATTCATTGAGCCAAGAATGTGGAATCATTTTTGCAGGAACAAATAGTAGGAAGACATTTTCAAATAATATTTGTCATTTTGGTATAATTGCATCTTTGCATAATGTCCCTTTATTTTAAATATTTCCTCCATTAATTATAAATATACATAAAGTAAAATAGCTTTAGCTAGATGTACTTGACATTTAGAGATTTGTGTTTGCACTGGAACTTCCTTGTTCTTTTTCACTGATTGACAGACAGAAGTGTAAAAATACTGTCAAAGTATAGGGAAAGAATGCATATTGTATCAAAACTATCTAGAAGTATAGGGCTCTAACTGAAATTTGCTACCAGAAATTGCATTTTGATTTCAGAAAAATCAGTTTTTAATTTAAGATTTGAAATAAAGACTGATAGTCTACCGTGTTCACACTTAAGTCAAGTTGCATCTTCAACAAAATCTATTTTGCTTCAGGTCAGATTGTGTTGTGATGAATGATGAATGACTTCTTGTGTTCAGATCATTTACAACTGCACTGATGTCAGTGGCTGCAGATTGTTCATCCTGGTGTGTAATTTGATCAAGCTTAGTAAAAGAGGAAAGATTCTTGTCATGATGACTTGCAAAAAAAACATTTGAGTTGTGAAATGGAAATGTAGCGGAGTAAGAGTGTTCAGTTTCACTAGATCCCAAGTAAGTACTTAATTCTTTATAATGTATCATTTATAATGAAGTACAATTACTAATTAAGCAATTACACCTACGCTGTTTAGCGTTATTTGGAAAAATCATCTACTTTTTTTTTTTTTTTTTACATTCTCTTTATTAAGTTTTTTCTTATCTACTTCTGCTTTTAAGTTCACCTTACACTACCAGTGAAAAATAAGAATAGACTGAAAGTACTTCATTCAGCAAGGACGCATTAAGTTGATTGAAAAACATGCTAAGAATTCTGTATCAAAAAAATATGTTCTTTTGAACTATTTATTCATTATTCATTCTAAGGATCATGGTTTCCACAAAAACGTTCAGCAACACAACTCTTTTCAACACTGATCATAAGAAAAGTTTCCTGAGCAGCATATCAGGAGGATCATGTGACACTAAAGAATAGAGTAATGACTGCTGCAAAAAACATTTGAAAATCTTACCAGGTCTAAACCTCTGAATATAAGTGTCTGATATATTGAATCTGATGAGTCTAATCTTCTCGCCATAACAAAAGCTCTAAACATCCTGGTTGACTGTCAGTTACATTAAAACATATAGTCAAATAATGCTCCTGGCATTATCCCATTTCCCATTTACTTCCTGTCTGGATTAATGTAATGTTTTAAATAACATTTGTTAAAGGAATAATTAAAAAAAAAATTAAAAATTGTCATCATTTATTCACCCTCAAGTAGTTCCAAACCCATATGATTATCTTTGTTCTGCTGAATACAAAGGAAGATATTTTGAAGAAAGTAGGAAAAAAATATTATGGATGTCAATGGGGATGCAAAACAGCCTGCTTACAACTTTCTTCATAATATCTATCTTCCTTTTGTTCGGCAAAACAAAGAAAATCATATGGGTTTGGAACTACTTGAGGATAAGTAAATGATGACAGAATTTTAATTTTTGGGTGAACTATTCCTTTAATAGAAAATAAACACTATACTACATATAGCCAAATGGAGGGCAGTATAAGCGAAGAGCTAGTACTTTTACAGATGGTATTTTTAGTAGGCTATCATTTATGGACATATTTATCCTTTTGTTTTTGGATCTTCAATAACATACAAAAAATGTCTATCCTAATAATGTCTGGATGTAAAACTGCAGAGGGATCAAATAATGAGGTTTAGATGAAGCAGGGCCTGCAGGAAGAAGGTATTGAGCTGTTCTGCCTGAGAGGTGAAAGCACAATGTGTTCTCTCACGACAGCTCTTAAAGATAGATACAGTGAGCCGGTCTGGACCAGTCACATGTTTGTAGAATGGTTTGTGGGTTTAATAAGGAAGTACGCAGATGAGTCTGTTGCCAGTATATTCTTGTGTGGAATGACACGTGCAGTTGTGGAGAAAGCCACATTATTTCAGAGCAAGGTGATGCTCATTCATTAGACATTTATGAAATGAACTCAAATAGCCTTTTTCTAACTGAATGAATGAAACTGAAGGTCAAATATGACATATGAAACAAGTTTCGTTCAAAAGAATCTGTCCCGTTGTTTCATATGTCATATATGAAACAACGGGACAGATTCTTTTGAACAAAACTTTACTCAAATTCATCTTGTTTTCTATTCAAAAGTAACATTTCAAATATATTTTTTAAAGTTATTCTTATACTTAATACAAAGCAAAACAGTATAAAAAGTAATTATACAATATAAGGTATTTATATAGGTTATATACAATTTTAGTAAATCATAAAATATTTGTTCATGCTAGAATCAACAACCACAAAATTAAATTAAACTGGTGAAACTGATATGAGAATAATATTTTTTTGTTGTTTTTTCTCTATGTTGACAACAAAAACTCTTTTGTGTCAAATCTTTAAATAGCTTATTTGACCTATTACCAAAACCTGAACGGTTTGTTCAAGTGGATTTTTATAAACTCTCTTACTTTTGTTTAAAAAAGGGGAGTAGAAAAGTAAAAAAAAATAAATAAATATATATATATATACATATATGGCTGTTTTGAACGTAAGGAACCACATTAAAAAAAGTAATTTCGATGTAGCCTACACGAATAGTTGAACTGGTTGATTGTACCGCTTCTTAGAAACGAACTGTTCAAATTTTTTGGTTTTGATTCAGACTTTTATTCATTCACAGAGAACACAGCGCAAAACCAGCCACCGGAAGTAGCCTTCACGCAACACGATTGGTGAAATTTCAGAGTGGCGTCATATACCCGCGCTTTGTTTGGAACGTCAGCTCCTTGGCGGGATTTAGGCTCAGGGAAGAGACAGGCAACGATTGTTTTGAGATGTGAGTTTTACTATTAAACGACAGTAACATGTAATAAATGTATAGTTATGACAGCTAATATTATTGTAATATGTATATATTTAATGGTAAATACGCATGAGGACTGCTGTCAGAAAGCACAAGATGCTACTTAAACTATGAACTATGTTAGCTAACGTTAGTTAACCTAGCACTATTCAAGTTTAGAAAAGATAGTTAACGTTACTTTTTATGAGCTCTCATGAGAGCGGTACTGTGGTGTGTGTATTTATTGGTCGTTAGCTACTTAGGCATTGTTATATTCGCTGCTGGTCTGTCAGTGGTTTTATATGGATCAGATCACAATGACTTTTAAAGACGTAAAATTATCCCGTTTTAGTAAACTTGTTGTTCAAACTCTGTCTAGATTTGCAATGCAGTTTTCAGGCAGAAGAAAGAAGCTGGTCGGCAACTTTCAAAATGATTTGTATGATCACTGTCTTCAGTTTTATGGACAGCCTCCTCTGGAGAACATCTCTCTCACTGAGTTTGAAACCTTCGCGGTGGAGAGATTGAAATGTGAGTCATCTGCATGGTTAAGGTGTAAAGAGCCTTCAAGTGAGATTTATTTTAGTATACTAATAATGTATTTGCCTATTATGCGATTTTCCAAGTGCTCAAGACTGTCGAAAACCTTGGCGTGAGCTGTGTGAAAAATTCAGATCAATACACCAATAAATTGAATGCTGAAATTTCAAGCCTGAACTTCCCGCATAGGACAGAACTGGTGAGGACAACACATTCTTCATATACGCTTTTATTCTGTTATCTCCCCTTTATTCCTGCATACATTTTGTTAAAAGAAACATTTTCAAAATCTTCCAAATGGATTTGTCTAAATAGAAGAGGAGGGGTAGGTATTTTTATTTTACTATATTGTGCTCATGTTTCATTAATAAGTTATTAATGTTATGTTTTCCCTATACAATAAATGGAGTTTACTCATTTAAACCATATCACTTTTCCTCCCTTTTCTGCCTTAATAATCCAGAATGAACAAAAGGTTCAGGGAGGAATATCTGAATATGAGAAACGAAGGAAAGACCACATCTCCCATTTTATTCTGCGCTTGGCTTATTGCCAGACGTAAGTATTCTTAACGTGCAATTCAGGATATACTTAAATAGATAAAAAATTTTGTTTTGACCAGTTATCTTTTGTGAATGATACTAATCTGTTGTGAAGTCGAAGCTGAACAGTTTAAAGACCTAAATGCAGGGTTTTGCTCAAGTCATATTCTCTCTAAATTTATAAATTTTAGGACCGTTTATTGGCAGATATTTTAATTGTAGGGTATAAATTAAACCAAGTGCTTTTATTTTATTTTAGGGAGGACCTTAGGCGATGGTTTATCCAACAGGAAATGGATCTTTTCCGCTACCGGTTTAATCACCTTCCTTCAAAGCACAAGACTGACTTTTTGCATAAAAATAATTTGAAGTACGAGACGGTAAGACTGTTTTTAAATTTTAATTTAATTGTTGAAACTTCCCACATTTCCCTTTTTATTTATTTAATATTTTTTTTCATGAAGTCAGAAAAATCTGTGTATATGATCATTTAAGATGGCAGAAACTGAAAAATAATGAACTATTTTGAGGTGTTGTTTTCAGTTCCTATCAGATTCAAAACTCTCAAGCTCCTCAATATATTGCTGATTAAATCGTTTTGGATATTGTTCATTGCATGCCACTGCTAAAACATTAATTTTCCTTTTATGTCTTATTAGAAAGATCCCATCATGATCATGTTTTATGTTTTATATCTGTGATACAGTGTGTTTTCATGTACAGTCCTGTAGGTGGCAGTTGTTCAACACTTAAAACATGGTTCAACTTCTAGTTCATGTCTTTCAGTTCCACTCCTAATATGATTTCAGGCCCATGCCTGATATAAATAAATAATATATTTTGTAATAGCCTTTTCACACAATAATTTAATCGGCTGTTTTTCTTTCAAGTAGCTCTCTGAATTGATGAATGCTTTTTGTTTTTACCAAAGGTTGTCCCTGCTTTGTCTCTTGTAGTTTGAACAAAAATGTCAACTGTGCATTTCCCTTTCATTTTACAGGTAAGTTTAGAGGAGAAGAAAAGCCTACAAGACAAGCTCATTGCCTCCAGTTATGGATTAAGTGGAACCAAAGTGGAAGAAAATGATGTCTACAAAGTAAGTTAATTCCAACATTATGAAAATGATAGAGTTCTGAAAAATTAACTTTGTAAATGATGGCATACTAGAATGGTTCATTTCAAGTTATTCAGTTCGTTTAAACCAAGTTAATGTTTATAATGCGTGCTATATGACTTGTTTGAATTAGATTTCTTTAAAAAAATGTATTGTTAACGCTTTACAATAAGGTGTCATTCATTAACCTTAGATAATGTATAAACTAACATGAACAAACAATAAACAATACATTTATTACAGTATTTTAAAAATCTTTGTTAATGTTAGTTAATAAAAATGATTGCTCATTGGTAGCTTGTTAGTGCTCAGTGTATTAGCTAATGTTAACTAGCACAACTTTAGTTTAGTTAATTTTAATAATAATATTAATAAATGCTGTTAAAGTATTGTTTATTCTTAGTTTCTGTAAAAAGTGTTTCTGTAAAGTGTTGCTAATGCATTCATTGACCTGCCTGTAAATCCTAAAAGAAGCATAAGCTCTAACACTTCAACATTGTGTTTGTGCAGTAGATTTAAAAGTATACAACAACTTTTTTTTCTGTGTCAAAGGTGCCATTCCAGGATGCCCTGGATTTAGTGCGCACAAGGAAAGTCTACTTGCTGGCTGGAAATGCTTACATTCCCCATCAAGAAATTGTCACGATTGTCCTTAATGACTTCCGAACAAGACTGTCCAAAGCACTTGCGGTAAGTAACACAATCGGGGCCCCTTCACGAACGATCAGTCACCACCAAATGAATGTTGAAAACTTTAAAGGAAAGCGTTATTAGGAGGGATTTTGCTTTTGTTTTTTTGTTATTTGGAGTGGTTTCAGAGTTCAATAAAAGAACACCCCACACTTAACATGTATTTCTTCATTAAAACTCAAAGGTTTCCTATTTTCAAAGGGTTCATGGGGGGGTTATTGTAAGCTACAGAAACAGAGCTTGTAGCTCTCAGTTAGAGTTAATGGGGGAACTGCGTTAAGGTGGTCTTGGATGACTAGAAAGGTAACACGACCGAGAGGTTATAGCAGTCATGAGATTGCTTCTTTTTTTTTTAAAGGTGTGAAAGACTGGGTGTAAGAGATGATAGTTTGGAGAGGCTTAACGTAAAGTGCTTGATGGCGCACACTGAGAAGTCATGGGTCATTTCCACCTTCAGACGGAGATTAAAAGGCGGCTAGGAGATGGAGGAGGTCACAGGGAGGGTTGTTGGTCAGGAAATCAAAAGCAGCCTTTCTGTTAGCTCCTGCCAAGATTGCTGTATCCCACCGTGGAGGCGTCTTGATTTCCCCCCCCAACTCTGCCAAATGGCAGCAAAATGTGCTTCCCTGCGATAGGCTATTATCCTTTGAAAAATGACGCTTGTGTTTGTAATACTACCATTGAGTTTCTCCCCTTGCATCATATTTATAACGCATGTTAATGTAATGTGTGTCAGAATATTCCCAGCAGACGGCACACTGAAGGCATTTCATGCTTGACGTGGAGCATGAGCTTTGCTGCTTCCTTGTTGTCTTTTGTTGACTAGCACGAGCACAAATATTAAAAATATACAGGATCAAACAGGCTTTAACCTTTTAAAAATAGTTAAGCACTGTACTGGAATGCGATTTGAAGAAATGTATTACAATATATACAGACACTTATGGGGTCAAGACATTTTTAATTTTTTTGGAAGTAATACTTTTATTTAGCAAGAATGCATTAAGCTAATCAAAAGTAACAGCAAACCATTTATAATGTCATAAAAGATAAAAAAATAAATTATTTTAAACTTTATATTGTCAACAAAGAATCCTGAAAAAATGGTTTCCATAGCAATAATAATGATAAGAGGAAATGCTTCTTAAGCAGGAAAATAGTATATTAGAATGATGATAACTTGAGTAATGATTGCTGGAAATTCAGCTTTGCTGTCACAAAAATACATTTTCTAAAAAAATAATAATAATAAATAAATTTGCAATTAGTGAGCACATGCAGGAAACTTCTTTCAAAAACATTAAAACATTTTATTAACTCCAGATATTTATGCTTTAGTGAAGATAAAGCAGTTCTATGAGATCTACAGTGCTCTGTTTTTCTATCAATGTTTTGTTAAGCATGAGTTCACCGGTTATTTCGTTGAGGTTATGTATAAAATAACACTTTTTAAATATGAAGTGCAGTTTTAATATTTCATTCATCAGCAGAACGGCGTGGTGGCTGTTAAGGTAATAGCCGCCTGTTTGTCATCTTCACTCCATTAATATCCGAGATTCAAATGAGAGTTCCTGTGATGGTAAACAATGCAGCAGCAGGTTTAATTGCTGCTATAACTGGAGAAATTAAAATGTGTGCAGGATATAGGGAACAATAATAAATCGGGCAGCTTTGCGAACTCAGATTACTTAACAACATTAGTCTGCCCAGCTTGGGTTTAATTGGGCATTTTAATTGAAACTGGGGAGCGGTTGTGTTCGGTTGATCACTGGTAAGTGGAGAAGAGACAGGCTTTGTGCATTTAGTGCTGGCATGTAGTCTGCATAAATTTCCTCGTGCTTCTGGGATTGAACGTTCTTGTGCTGGTTGAAAGTGTTTTGTAGGAAATGTGCGTTGTGCTGTTTCTGAGTTTAGTGTCACACCTGAATGTTGGGCATTATGATATGTCATTGATGGATGATGCAAAATTACGAAAGGCTCATCTCAACATGTTAAATTCTTTCAGCTTGGCAGATATTTTTTTTTTTCGTCATCTACATGCCATCTCGTCAAAGCTGGCCATCGTAGTGAGCCTGCCAGGCAGTTGGACAGCTGGTGGGATGGGTTTTATTTCAGCAGAATGTTCTCTGAGAAAAGTCATTTGAATTATTATTCAGTAAGCTCTTGTCCGAATGAAGCGGAGAATAGACACTGCTAGTCAACAATCTCCCTCCTGCCAGTATATTGAAGCTGAATAAGCCTGCGCATTAATCCATCCTGGCTAATGAAAACATATGCTGCCTGCAAATTTTCTTTTTGATGGCGTTCAGGATGGCCACGCTGGAAGAAAATGAAATGTGTCAATCTTCATATTCCTGTCGACTCCATAAATCAGGCCTGGAATGGGTCTTTTATGATACTCAGAATCATTTCCAGTGAGATTGTCTGAAATCAATTGCCTGGTTCAAAATCTTTTACCATGCATCACCTAGTTTAACTCTGAATGTCCGTTTTAGTAGAGCTGCTGTTGACCAGTCATTGTTGCAGGTAAATCCTTCCAAAAGAGAGAGGCTGGAGTCATTTTCTCTGTGTGTATGTAACAATGGTGTTATATTTAAGGTAATAAATGAGAGTATTAGACGTTAGATGTTTATTCTAAATCCACATTTCTGGTTGCTACGTGGACTATTTTGACAGTTTCCTGCCCAATTGAAAAGCTTTCTGAAGATTTATAAGGGTGGCCTTTTGGTCTCTTCCAGGGTAGTACTGCATTGCCATTTTGCCAATTGAAATTTGTACATTAATTTATCCCGTATGTTAATTTTTACACAAAATGACAGAGAAATTGTTTTCTCATGATTTATTATACTCTTGAAAGCGTTAAAAAGATGTTGTTAAAACTACAAACCTATCAGCAAATTTTTGTATCTTATTGAGTTGTATCTTCGTTTATGGAAATACGGAGTAACATAGATTACATTTCCAGCTTGTTTTACTTATCCTTTCTTTTGTTGGCTGGGCCAGTGAAAATTTAGAAAATGCTAAATGGAAAAAAAACTCTTCATTTTGAGTCCTTTACAATTTATTACAATTATCATTACTTCCCTCGGCAATACATCTAATCAATCTGAAAAGCCTATAGACCTATGTCAGAGTAGTATCATATTTAATTCTTGACAGGATTGAAAACAAGGCTGTGAGCGATAGAAGTTCAGTGCGTTCAATGGACACTGTTGTTTAACAACATATCGATTCTTCACCTGATGAAACATTTTTCTGAATAAAAAAAAAAGCTTTCAGTAGACAAAACTCCATTAAATAGGAATGAATAGTAAAAATTACATGCACCAAGACCTTTATGCAGTGTGGCATTGTAAACACTGTAAATCCATCCCTCACAACCTTATTTTCCTCCACGTAAAATTCAATGTCTACCCTGATTAAAGTCTATAAATAGATCTATAAATGATGCTGATCTGTGTCTGGATGGTGGACGTTGCAATTTTTTCTGCTTATACCCCATGTTTCATTGACTGCCTGACAAACTCGCTGAAACATAGTTTCTTTGGAAAGTTTCAAAGGTTCTCCTGGCAGGCAGGCTGCAACTTGCCAATTATGATTTAAAAGCCTTGCGCCATGTTCGGTTTTTAAAAGAGCGGTCTCCAGCCAGCAGAACGTGGTGAAATACAAAGGTAGTCATGTAGAGTTAATTGTGTCCATGACGAACAAACAGAACGTCTGACAAGGGGATCCGTTCTTAATCAAAGCTGAGCTGCGGCTTATGGTCCGACATTTAAAGTGCTATTTCCATCAAAGTCAATGTAATTCCCTCTCGTTGTTCAAAAGTCATCATGGATGAAGCAGCTCGCTCTGCAAATATTCAACGCTTTTTGAAAATAAGACCTCTAATATAATGAGACTGTCCATTGACAGAAATTATTATTAGCCTGAGCCTTATAAAGCATGTTAAAGACTGCACCATCTCACTAATTCTTTTTCTGTCATATTGGTAATGAGGTTTGGTTTAAAGCTTGAGTGTTCTTGACTTTCACACTGTTCCTGTGATTCATTTTTTTATGTGCTTTTCAGGGCTCAATACTTTTTTTTTTTTTTTTTTTTTGCTGGTCAGGCATGTAGTTCAGTATTTCAGTAGTAGTCATTTTTACAACAATATACAATGGAGGACACTTTTCTTTGAAAATAATAATATACTCTCACATTACTGATATGTAATTTTAAACTTTTTAACCAGACATTTATAACATTATCTGGGTGGTATTAAATAGGGATGCACTGAAAATTTACAGCCTAAAATAGCAAAAAAAGCTCTTTCAGTGATTGCGGAAAGATCGAATAAATTGTACCGAACAATGACGCGATCAGGTTTGCAGTAATGCAGCAGACATGTTGGCCGTGTGGAAGCTGTCAGAGAAAGAGGGTAAAATGTATTACAAGCACAGACAGTGACAGATTGTTTAGTGCTACACCTCATGTCCCTGGTGAGAAGAGGAAGGGATGGTTGTTGCTGGTAACTGTATGATGATTGAAATTGGAATAAAAAAAAACACAGAAAAATTTTTTAAATACACACGCAAATTGCATGTATTCTGCCAGCGTTGCATGAGCTCATGTCACTAACTGCTTGTTAGCCAAGGTTCAAAGTCAAAAGTGCAAGGAAAGAATGTGCGCTGAAACACTTGTTACTTGTCAGTTGCTCAGTAATATTATGAACATCATTACATATGGTGTTTAAATGGAGATCTATATTTTCTAATGTTAAAAAATCTCTAGTATTTTATTTAGCATCATTCACTTTATCACAAGAAACTAAATGTTTACATTTAGATAAAAGGATGCCTAACAAAGGTATATGGCTGAGCTTTGCTTCTTTAAAAATTGTCACTTGTACTCCATAAAATGAGAGAATTAATTAGTTATGTTTTATAGATTTAATCACCAGCCAAGTTTGCTTGACTTGATCACGTCAGTGTTCTTTTTCTCATTAAACGGAGCTAGTCCTAATTATAAATCTAAAAATACCGTTAGTGCCCTCTCTGTGCTGTCTGATCTTTTGTTTTTACTTTGATTTGCAGGATTTTGACTTCCAAAACTAAACTTGACTGAAAGAAAAAGTTGACTTTCACTCGAACAGTAGAAAGTTTCACATCGTTAAATAGAAACTGGCAGTTTGGAGCATGCATAAATCTTTTTGTGTTTGCGAGAGGGGAAACTTTGACACAAGAGTTTAAGATATTTGAAAGTTAGATTTTGTGTTCATTGGAGAGTTATTACTTTAATTAATTTGATTAATTCAGTATTATACATGTTTAATTAAGTATTTTGAAAAGAAATCAAATAAGTTAAAAAACAAGTTTTTCTGTTTTTTTTTCTTTCTTTTTTTGTGAAACAAAGAAACTATACACATACTGCTGAATGAATTCAGTTGTCAAAGTATTATTATTTTATTTATTTTTTTTACTTTCTCATTCAGTCTCTAAGGCTCTCATGTAGGTTGCTCTCCTGTAAAAATGAACAAAACTAAAAACTTCTGCATTACAAAACAAATCTTTCCGATAATTGCCATTACATATATAAATCTAAATCTTACCAACCTCAAACATTTGAATGGTAGTGAATAAGGAAATAAAAGATTAATTTGATTTACTTCATGATCTAATATCATAATGGCACATCCCTAGATTGTATTTTGAACTTTCAGCAAGTTTGTTGTCCTGTTTTTTGTTTTTGAGCATCAACACACATACAGCGGTGCCTTTGTCATATCAGCCATAAATGTGACCCCTTTTTAAGCTAATAAATCATCAGTCGTCATTTGTGTTTACATAAGATCCAATTAAGATCATTTTACGTACACCTTTTCAGTCATGGTTTTCGAAATGACATTATGAATTTATTTTGGCTGAAATCACGGTGCATCTCTAATAACTGTATTTACTTTAATGTTATGCCTCCGATATTTTTGCTGTATTCATGTGATAAGATTGTAAGTGGCCTGCAAAGATGCTCACTTTTAATCGGTTTTTCCACACTGACTGGCTCCAGGTTCTTCTGTTTAGTTTTGTGAAGTGTTTCTTTTTATCTCCACGTTGTGAAATATTACCTTGTCGCTAAGCATCACACACTTCTCCAAAGTAAAGCTTGACCTAATTGAGTGTCACCTAGGTAGAGTAGAAAAACACAAGCACTTCCACTCAGCCTGCCAACAATTCAATTGAAGCTGTCAATCCAAAGCCCAATTTTAGCCATTTGGCTGTAGCTGGCATGTCTGGCTAGGGCTGTGGAGGTGCCGATGGATGGATGGACACATGCTGAAGAACATAGCAATGGCAAACTCTCAATCATGCTGGGTCCTTCCGTAACTGAAAGGCCATCTCGAATAGTTGAAGGTTTATTTTCCCTTGTCCTCTTGGGTGATTAATGAGCAAGCATGGCTGTTGTGTGTCCAGACGAGTGGCTGATGCATTCCTTGCTTCATTATCTGATCAATGCGGAGGGACTCTTGATAACAACTCGAGTCAACAAAGCTTCGGGATTGGCTCGGATATATATATATATATATATATATATTTCTTTATTTTTTTGGAAAGCGGCTCACATCAATAAATAATGGGTATCTGTTTCACTCTGTATAGCCTACTATTTAACTGTAAATAAAATTCCCTCATGGAAATTAATCAGTTGGCTTATAAATGAACTTAAATGAACTATATATGCAGCCATGTGATAATGCTGTCTGCTAGTGCATTAAGCAGTAAATTATAACAGGATTGTTAATGGATGGATAAACGCACTTTAATGATTTTAAATAGAACCTTCGGTGCAAATCAGCATCTATTGTACTGCGCACAAATATGTAACTATGGATACACAAAGACATTCCTAAAACTACATGGAGTGCAAATGTGAAGTGAATGTAACCTGATATTTTAAATCCTGTGGTCGAAGCTCTCTCCGGGCTTCAGATAAAATAGCAGACTCTCTTTAGGCTCTAAATTATTGATCGCTATGTTAAAGATATTGGTGCTTTTGTAGGAATATTATTCTAACATGGTGCTTGGTTATGGAAAATATTATTCTAAAACATGTAGAAACAACAAATACACATCATTAATGTTTTAAGTAGCACTTGTGTATTTGTAGCAATAGCCAAAAATGCATTGTATGGGTCAAAATTAGAATATTTTTCTTTTTTGATTCTGAAAATCTTTTTAAGTAAAGATCCATGAAGATATTTAGTAAAATTCCTACTGTAAATAAAAACTTGCATTTGGATTAGTGAAATTAATTATAAACATAATTTGGATAAACTTAAAGGCGATTGTTCATCTTCATTTAGCACCAAATCTGCATATTAACTTGATTTCTGAAGGAACATGTGACACTGAAGACTGGAGTCTTTCAGATGTCCTTTATTAAATAGCTTGTGCCATTTCTTGGCAGTTTACAGCATTTCTTTCCTGCTCTGTTTTGTGTTTGAAACCTCTTTGTGCTGTAGTTTTCTTAAGTCAAACCAGTGCATCCTCTTACAAAATGTATTCACACTGCAGGTGGAAAGGTTAAAGAACATTCTCTGTCCATCTGGCGTACCGGCCCAATAACAAGACTGATGGGGAAGCTAGAAAGGCTTTGCATTGGATAATAGAATCTAACTGGAGAGGCAACACTTAAGCACTGGATTATTCCAGCAAACACCTCGAGGCAGTGTGAAGAGAATGTGCAATTAAAAACACTTCTGTATTTTTAATTGTCTTTCAGTCTCGCTCTCGACATCCTACCCACAAGTTTGCAGTCCAGTGGTCTTGTGCTGTTGATTTATGAATGTGTAATGCCAGGCTGGAGATCTCTCCCACTCTGCGCTGTGCCAAATGTCCTGATGAATGCTGTAGGAGAGAGATGACCTCCTTGTGGGATCCAGATAACAAGATTGATTTGGGTTCCTTGTCGGCAAGTCTTGCCTGGGATGTAATGATGTGAGCGCTCCATGCATTTATCAAAGCTCCACTTGTAGTCTTGTCTTCAGCGTCTCCCCTCTTGCTTAAATGCAGAACAGGGAGCGCTTTAAGTAGTTTCCTGTCTTTAGGGAAGCTGGGAGCCTTCGGGCATGTTTTGTACAAACAGTTCCTCAGTACAACAGCAATAATCGTTTTCTAAATATTTCTAGTATTGCACACAGGTGGCAGTTGCATGCTAGAGAGATTGCGAGACACAGACGTCGACAATTAACAGGAATTTTTGTTGTGATTTATTTTACTCACTATTTTGGCTGTATAATAGCTGCGAATTAATTGTGAAAGAGTAATTACAGAGATAAAGTATGTTAAAAGGATCATAATGTTCCACTGGAAATATAAAATGGGTGAATGTTTGGGAAGATTTTTCTCAACTATCTGCCTATTTTATGTTTGTTGTACCAATATCCAGTATAATGCATTTTGAATTCTGAAAGGAGCTCTTCATTAGATGATAATGATCTTGTGTGAATTATTCATTTTATTACAGACTGGACTAACATGTAAATGTATTGCCTACATTTTATACTGATAATTCTCTATTCATGCCTTGAGAGGATGTTAATGTGACATTATGGATCGTTAAAGAATTGAACGTGGCTGCAAAAGTACAGCGCTAGGTCTCTCTTTTGTGGAGGTGAAATGTTTCCAAGAAGAACGCTTCACACACTCTGTGCACCTCTCAACACCACCCACTTGTGAAATGTGGTTGTCGCTTCAATTTTCCAATTTTCCTCTCACAAAAAGCCAGGGCTTCTGAAAGGCACTTGAATATAAATATTTTAGGGTTGTAATTATTTGAGGGGGAAGCATTGATGTTTAAATATTAAAGGCTTCGTCTTTCAGTATGCTGTGACAGTATTTAGTCGGGCTCTCAAAAAAAGTCTCAGACATCTGTTCTAGCATCAGATTATAGCTGAAGTATGGACGGGTAATTGTATTTTCAGCTGTTTTATTAGCATCTTGATTTCTGGATCTACATGCTTGACATTCTTCACACTTCAGTGGAACGCTTAAGGATGAATTTGCAGTTTGTCGATGATAGGGTAGTCCTATAATTTAGTTTATTTATTTATTTTTCACTCGTAGTGATGGATTCAGCTTTGGAGATGGCGCTAAGAATTGTATATTATTTGTATTATTTCCTCTGCTGTTTCAGAATAGGTCATAGGAATTTTATTATAGGTGAAATTACTGTTTTGTGTGATATTGCACCATTGTACAAAATTTGCATATGTCTGATTTTAATTTCCAAAGCAACCACTCTGATTACTAATATAAAATGGGATATATTTGTGTTTATTTTAAATGTATTTTGTATCTTGATAACATATACAAATTGAATTATTAATTCAGTGATTAAGAGCATGAAATTATGCGCTGAGTTAGGGCTGGGCGGTATATCGAAATGATTCCCTAACGCGATTATCCCATATCCTTCATATTGATATGGTTTGAGGCCACACATGCGAAACAAACCACTCCAAGGTAGCACGCAACATGGAGTAGGAACATTTACTACTTCGTGCTACAACTTCAGCCACGAAGACCCGCGGCCGCAACCCAAAACATCTGCCCCGAAACAAAGCTCTCTGGAAGCATCTTTTACCCAAAGTGCGTCTTACAAAAAGAAAAGTTGCAAGTGGCGCAATATAACTAATGCGGTAACGTATGACATTGCTAAAGACATGGTTCCTATAGCAGCGGTGGAAAAAGAGGTTTTTAAAACGCTGCTAAAAACCATTGACCCAGGATACGAGCTACCCAATCGCAAGTATTTTGCATCAGAAACTCTGCCGCAAATGTACAGTGAGGTCAGAGGGAAGCTTTCCGAGGGGCTCACAAAGGTGGCTCATTTCGCACTAACAGACGATTTATGGTCTAGCAGGACAGCAATACTTTGTTGTGTTACTATTTAAGTTTGTTATAGCAGAAAAGGAACAATGTAGCTGTGTTTTCTATGGTTATGTTTGCTTTGTTATTTGCACAGCAGCACAGTAAGACCCTCTAAAACCCATTTTAAAATAAACTGAAATGGCTAGGGGAAAAAATCAGATTTTAAGAACCTCAAAAATGCATGTTAATTAATAAAATGTAAAATATCTAATTCCTGGCTATAACATAGCCTGTATTTTATCTGTCCATATCTTAGATCTTATTTCATTCTTAATTTTAGTTCTTTGTAGCGTTTATTTACATATTTAGTACTTTTTATTCTGTGTTTTGTGGTCTGGTGCGGTTTTATATGCACTGTGGTTCAGAAAGAAAGTTGTTTTTATTCAGTGTGTACGCACTTTGTATGATTGAAATGACAATAAAGCAACTCTGACTCCAAATCACGAACAACTGGAAACATCATGGGGCTTTCAAATATTGTTGTAGACAATAGGGGCCTTGAAGTCAAAAAGATTGAGAACCACTGCACAAGCCTGTCTTCTGCTTCTCATAGTTTTTTCATAAGTGAACATGTCAGATAGGCATCATGGGAAATGTAAAATTGACCTCCAGTGAGACGTGACCTTTGAGTTTGCTCTCAGTCTGTTCATCCCTCAAGTACTTCTGGTCACACATTGAGTCAAAGCCACCGAACTGTACAGTGTAAGAAGGCTGGAATTGGATCACTGTTTGCTTTTCATATCACACTGAATACATTTAAGGACAGATGATGATGATGATGATGAGAGATAAACACACTATCTCAGTGCAAACTCTACAGTACATGCCAGTGTGTACAAAATACACACCCAGCATGCGTCTGTTCAGCGACAAAAGTATTCAAGGGGTCAATATGTGATAACTGAATGGGTCTTTCATGAGAGTTAGTCTGTTTGCTTGCTTCATCTAGTGAAGAGGTTTGCAAAACTTCAATCATTTGGCAAATATTTTATTTACCGCTTTCATAATGGTTTTTGAGTTGTTTATCATATAATTAATGCTGATCAATTAATTCAATTTCTCACAGTAGGGCTGCATGATTAACCTTTATCGCATCGATATTGAGGTTTTAACTCCCGCAATAACCTAACCTCACAAGTCTGAGGTTTTTTCCCCCGCCTCTGACATTTGAGTGACAAACCTATTAGCCAATCAAAATGGTCGAATCTTGCGTTCCCGGCTTGCTGGCCAATTAGAAATGGCAATGGAAACAGGGTTGTATGCAGTGCACCGGCTTTCTGTCAGCAGCAAAGCAGCTAACACACAACGTGTTCCTCGAATTAGAGACCTGCATTCCCGCGGGACCCAATGCACCGGCGCGGGACAAGATTTGAATTGTGAATGCGGGTGCGGGCAGTAAGGTCTTCAGGTTAGCGTGGGTTGCGGGAGAGTATAATTATTCATGGGACTCCCACAAAATGGAATTATCTTTAAAATTAATTTAATAAATACAAATATTCTGGTATTTATCTACTGCACAAAAGCAACAAGAACGAAAAAAATAAAAACAATTTACAGGTGCAAGTTTGGAAGCTAATTCTCTTCATTGCTATGACATATTTGTTTATTTTCCATTTCTTTTTTATTTATATTCAAAAGTGAAGCAAGTGAAACAAATAGAGTAGAGTAGTAAAACTACTTATGTTTACCTGTGGGCTTTTGCGGGCGAGTGCGGGACAAAACTACTAGTACTACGGGCGGGGGCGGGAGCAGGAGAAAATAATATAACGTTATATTTTTGCAGGAGCAGGAAAAAATCCGTCCCGCGCACGTCTCTTCCGCAAATTTAAAAACAAATGACCAAGTGGTTAAGTTAATTTCTATTATGTCTTCTTATTCTTTGGTATTTTGGTTCAGGTATTTAATAATCACGAAGCATCAAACAATCTCATTACCTCAATCACTATGTATGTAGTTTATTTAACCCTTTGTGTCGTAAAAGTAACAACATATTTTATTCACAATCGAAAATTGCATTGCAATGGCAATATCTGTCAGAAAAAACGCAATTAGGTTTTTTCTCAAAATCGTGCAGCCCTATCTCACGGTAAGAAATCTAGTAGTGCATATAGAACTAGTGCATATAGTTGAATTGTTATTAAAATATCATAACTGTTGTTAAGGTTTGCAGTGGATTGAAAGTCACTTTATTTGAATTTTTTCTTGTAATTACACACATGCTTAGAGCAAAAAGGAATATTATCAGCATGCACTATTACTATTTTGATTTAGAGTTACTTGTAATAATGCAGTTTTGGTTATGTAATGTAAATATTTAATTTACTGTTGCTATTACAGTAAATAAATGTGAAGGCCTGTTCACACCGGGACGAATATCGCGCGCGGATATCGCCGGCGTTTAACGCGCCGTGACTAAACAAAGGGCGCCAATGTGAGTGTGCACACCAACGCGCAAAACGCCAGGCGTAAAAGCGTAATTTTTAAAAAAACGCCTTGGACTCGTTTTTTTTATTTGACGCGCCGCGTTAAAAACTGGCTGACCAGTGAGATTAGTGCTTTTGTTCACGTGACCGGAGCTGCTGAAGTTACAGTAAAACACGACTTGGTGGCGCTCA
>JAUCMS010000022.1:7336075-7357881 GCA_032357445.1 Enteromius radiatus | reverse complement strand
GCAAGTGTCAGAAGCACAGCGCCACCTTGTGTACAGAGGTATTTCTGTAAGCGTCATGCGAGATTCGCCAGTGAAAACGAAATGCGCGTGCGATATTCGTCCCGGTGTGTACAGGCCTTGACATGTCACAAGGACACATTAATATAGTGTAACATGAAAAAAAATTACTTTTCAAGCTGATATGTATCTGGAAAATATTATTTATAACTTCTTTTGGCTTTAGTGTAATGGCTATTTATGTTTATATACATCAGTTTAATTTTACCAATAACCTGCTGTCTTTATGTCGTGCAATGGTTTCCCTGAATGCTAGAATCTAATGACGAACATTCTAAAGGTGTGAAATTATTTTCAGGGATGTTGGATGAGATGCAGAAGAAATAATCCTAC
Organism: Enteromius radiatus; assembly: GCA_032357445.1. NCBI lineage: Eukaryota > Metazoa > Chordata > Actinopteri > Cypriniformes > Cyprinidae > Enteromius > Enteromius radiatus. The sequence continues at coordinate 7,357,491 of JAUCMS010000022.1, read as the reverse complement.
TCACAATAGCATTTTAAGTACGAAAACCGTGCGCATACCTTGAAATATACCATCTGGTCGATGTCTTGATGTGGCAACCGTTGTATAAGCAGAAAGTCTGAACCATTGAGTTATTAGAAAAAGAATGCCCATCGTTAATTATTCCTTGCTTATGCCACCCATAGAGTATATAACAGTTTGCTGTTTGTTTCACACTACACAACTCTGTTGTCAAGTTTGTCAGTTCCAGTCAAAACACATTTCACACTACAGGACTTGGGTCGCAGATAGATTAGCCTGCTAAATATCTGTCAGTCAGCTGTGCTTCTCTCAGATCCTGTTTTTGAAAATGCACGCAAAGCCCTCACATGAGCAAGCACTGATTTCCCTTCGATTTTGAGTCTTTGTCAGTGATCTCCATTAAATGGCTGAAAGTCTTAGGTGATGGCAGCTGTGCATCGTGGCAGCAGTCATACACAATTTCATTGGTTTCATCATGCCTTCATAAAAGAAAAATGACCCCTGATCCAGTGTCCAGATGGCAGCGCTGGTCTCCTCACAAAATGTGAAAGTTGAAAACCTTGAAGTGTCTTTTGTGTTGAAATACTTTGGGTCTTTTTTGGAAAGTCAGTCAGTGATCTATTGCGAACCAAAGGATAGTAAATGATCCTGCACCATGCATCAATTCACAGCAGTCATCCGGTTGTGCGGTCTGCCAAGTTTTAACGCCAACTCTGCAACTCTGCCGCTGTCCCTGAGCTCCAGTGAATTTGCATCAAATGACATTTTGTTGTAACGCTAACAAGAGAAGCCGGTGTTTTCAATCAATCAGCTTGTGAAAGGCTCTTGAAGTCAGCACAGGTATTCTGTGGGAAGTGCCTGAGATTATTGTGCTTACACAGCAAGTGTGATGCTGGTCACCAAGGTTACCGCTGAATTATATCTCTGTCTGTCTCAAGGACCTTGCAAAGCTTATTAAGATATAAGCTTGTAATTTTGGAGCTTGCCTTTGGGGTTAAAAGACTTGGCGCTCGTTTAAGCAAACTCATTTAATGAATTCAATGTAAAGTAATACTTGAAATAAAGGTTCAGCTTTGCAGCAGTTGTAGGTTTCCAGTGTTTTTGTGGTTTTATTTCCTCAGGCTTTTTTTTTGACAGGATGGAAAAGCAGAGGGCAGCACTCTCAGCTCACCTGTCACTCCTTAAAGCAAAATATTCCCATCCAAATGCTGTTAGCACTTGACAGGTATGAGTGAGCTCTCCAGACCACGCATTAAGCTGTATTTCATATCAGTGTGAAGTCTGGGTTCCAGGCCTGCCTACTTCTATTTCTAAGCATTTCTAAGTTAATATTTTGAGGACTGAAGCAAGCTTTTGGCTTGCTGTTGCAACTTTGGTCCATCTAACGTAATGCTGGAAAAACATGTTTGGATATAAATTTGTAATATATTTGCTAAAAACAAAATCGAATGATCACAATATTATTTTTTCATTATATTCTGAAGCTCTGCCGTTTATGCAAATGCTATGCAATTCTTTTCATTTATTTTAGGGAAAAATAGGTTTTATACTTGCTGCAGAGATTTCACTTGTAAAACGTGTTTTGTGCCAATTCTGTTTTCATTTTCCAAATATTTTGGTGTTTGGAGAGCACTCATTTACACGTCATTGTTTTTACTGTGTAATTGTACATATTTGTTTTGGCCCTTTGTCTTGGCCATTGAAGCATGGTAGTGACCTAGTAATATTAATCAACTACATACAGTTACTATATGGTCAAAGCTAAGATGAGGGTTTTGTTTAGGCTTGCAGGTAATTAAGCAAAATTTATTGTTATTAATATAGTTGTCACGTGTAAGAAGGACAGTAAAATCAGATGTTATAGAATAGGATAAAGACTCTTGAACATTTCACCTTACCTAAAAAAAAAAAAAAAATGTAATTAAATTACTAAATAATTTAAACTTATTCATAATTATGCTACACACAGGTCACATGGCAAAAAAACCCACAAATAGTAATATATATATATATATATATATATATATATATATATTCTTTTTTTTACAGAGAACCAGTGGACTTTTTTTCATGTGTACAGGTTTCTCAGCAGAGAGGTTTCTCTCGAACAATAGTGTTATACATGTAATGTACGTTAATATAAATGATATAAAATATAAATAATTTAAAAAGAAAAAATACAAATATGAATGACCTTTGACAATTTACAATGCTCATGACCGTTAAACTCATCATCACAGTCTTGTGATAAGGGTGATTGTCTCACATTGTCTAATGTGAGACAACGGGTCTTCGCAGGCCCGCTGTCAGGCGTAAGGGTTCTCCCTCACCAAAAATAAATAAATGTCCAAAATAGCCCAAAATGATGGCGATACTCGCAGAGATGTTAAGTGGAAAGTGATTATTTATTTACAGTGATCGAGAGGTGATCCAGTCCCAGTAAAAACTAACCAAAGCTATATACAAAGTAACAAAGAAAACACCATACAGTACAAAGGACAAAGCAAAACAAACAAGTAACGTTATCAATATATACACACAAACTTAATGTTTTGAAATTGCTCACGGCACCACAGTTGCATGCTTGCTAGCCAGTATGTAGTGATGTATAAAGCAGTTCAATAAAGTCACTTTAAACCAATGCAAATCTGCATTAGCAATTCATCACGTAGCTTAAACTCTGTGGAAATTTTCTGATTACACAGATTCCTGTTGGTATTGAAATTTATCTGGAAATGAAAATATCCTTAATACTGATGTGACCATAAGATTGCATTTTGTCTGTGTGTGTTTGTATGGCCTATTAAAATTTGTCTGATTTAAAAAGTGTCTGATGTGCCAAAGGGGAAAAACAAACATTTAGTTTTTTTTTTTTTTTTTTTTAGCAAAGGCAAATAAAAGCTGAACTTGTTTTTTTTTTTTTTTTGTCAAATAAAAGCTAAGCTTGTAATAGGAATGCTTTCATTTTTAACTAAATGTACAGTGCAACAATGCATAATTTACATGGTTTGTTTTAAAAAAAATCTTCTTATAAGCTGCACACTATCTGTCTCGTGTTAGACATGCATCCTGCATCTCTGTATCTTTGTTGGGCAGATTCCCCTCAGTGGTTCCAGTTAATCTTGTCGGTTTTGGTATTGCTGATTGCTTATCAAGATGCTGATGTCTCCACCAACAAAGGGGAGATGACTTTTGCAGCCTCGTTTCAGACTATGCTAATCCAGCACTCAATATGGCCTATCTGGGGATTTATGAAAGCAACAGTGGGCTTTCTGATTCACGGCTTTACACGGATCCATCTTCAGGAACATGCGGAAAGGTCTGCTCAATATGTTATCTTCGGATCCGAACATTTAATGCTCGGAGCTTGGTTGTTCAGGATTTAAGCAGCTTGCAGGTCGCTGGCCATTCACATAAACGTTATTGTTGTTACGGGCTTATAGGTTTTGAGAGGCTTGTCTTCTCTAAGGTCTTCTGTGCCGCATAAAGACACATAGGACATGAAAATTGAGCCATTTTCTCATGTGCTGAACCATGTGATTCTTCCGTAAGGTTTGTGCTGAGTTTCTTTTCACAGTAATGTATTTTTGTAAGCTGCTTATGAAATTTTATGAAATGGCAGTCGCCCAAATGCCCCCCTTTAAACCCAAAGCAAAGTTTAATGTGTATGTGTCTGTGTATATTTTATATAATATATATATACACACACACAGTTGAAGACAGTTATGAGCCTCCTGTGAAATATTTTCAAATAATTCCAGTGCTGTTTAAGTGTGTCATTATTATTATTATTATTATTATTATTATTATTATTCATTTAAGGGGCTGATTTGTTCAGAAACTAAGCAAGTGGCTGCCTTTATGAGTAATTTACTGAATCATGGATTCACTTTTTTTTTTTTGTTGGTGATATTACTGACTAAGTCTGAAGTGTGATTACCTTTATATTCATTTTTCGGTAAAAACCTTTATATAATCTATAATCTTAAAGTCCTTAACAGACAGCGATTGAGTGATTGACTGACTGTGTGATCACCCACAATACAGGACAGCTGAGCTGCTCAAAGTGTAAATAATTTCCACAGTGTGTTTCATTACAGCTCTCTTTAAATGAATCAGCATTTTTGAATGTGTTGAATGAACGGTTTAAAGTCTCATTCAAAACAGTCTCTTGTCACAACCTTGAGGTGCAACAATGAAACTGCATTGACTGACAGCCCATCTAGAACAGAAAAGCTAATGCGTCAGATTCAAGGATCAGAACCGTTTTGTACAAATGCTATAAACTAACAATCTTAATGTCAGGTTTATGTTCTGTTATTTGAACTGTTGTTTTATCATTCTTTTCTGTTTAGTTAATTTCCTGTTTCAACGTGATTAGGTTTGGTTATTATTGTGGTTCCATCGGTTTCTGAATATGTCCTCGTTACATTGTAATATACACACATTATATACCACCCAGGTAAAGTCTATGTGTGGGAAACACTGTGAGTAGAGTATTATGAGAGATTGACAGAATAATTGTGATTACCTGCATCTGATACTGCATTCATTCTTCAGATAAATCTCATTTGTTTTGTTTACTCAAATTTGTTTGAATATTTTACTCCCTCCCAAGTCATCCTAGGTGTACATGACTTACTTCTTTCAGACACACACAGTCACAGAGTTTTTTTTCTGGCAATCCACCTCTGTGAGAAATAAGGCAAACAGAGTGATACACAATACAAACGTTGGAAGCGGTTGAAGGAGCTCTGTTATCACTCTAATATCACACTCTTATCAGCTAATTAGATTCGAGGACTGGGCAGAATTGTTGTATAAATGTGTGCATGTTAATATGTATTCTCATCTGTAATCTTTACAAGTTCAGCTCTGTAATTCAAACAAATTCAGCTCTGCTCAGTATATCAGTATGCGCTATACAAGCTGCTAATCTCGTTAGATTGGCCTCTTGTGCTCATAATGCAGTGGGGTGACCGTACCTTTCCTCTACTAAAGATCACCAGACTGCCTTTGCATAGAGATGGACTAAGCTGTTGGCGTTTTCGCTAACAAGCTAAATCTAGAGTGCCTGTCGTTCCTCAGAGAGTCCAACAAGCCTCCGTAGGACCTCAATGATGCCAATTAGCCGCATCGTCTTCTCACCATTTTGCATAGCCTGTAGCAGTGTGCGTAAAGGCTATCTAGGAGTTAAAGTCCCTGACAAGCATGCCTCTCAATTATTTCTTGTATGTTTCATCACAGTTGAATCACCATCTGGACCAGTCCGCTCATTAGCTTTTCCTGTCTGGACAATTTCACATGTTTTCTGTTGCCAGCTCTTGAGTCAGTATGACATGTTCAGAGGGGAAGATTGTTGCTTTTATTATTTGTATTGGTGAATAACAATTCATTTTATTCAAAAAGAATAGTCATTATGAAAACGATACTCTATAAACCTCTCTCTCTCTCTCTGGTGTATGAACGAGGTGTTGTGCTATGTTATTGGGCTGTTTTCCTCCTCTTTTAAGATAGATAAGTGGTTAGAAGTATATGTCATTATATAAAGTATGTCTATCTATCGTTCTACATATATAAAAATATATAATTGAAATAAAACTAAAATGATTGTCATAGTGTTTAAAGCATGATAATTATATTTGAAGTGTTTAATACAGATTCAGTGTGGTTTTTTTTTCTCTTTCTTCTAGCTCTTGACATTCCTACCCTGAAGCAATGTCTCTCTTCAGGTTTGTTCAAACCTTGAGATTGGGTAAATGTACTGCAGTATGCATAATATAGATGTGTCTAGAGTCACTGCTTCGCTCTTTTCTGCTCATCTCTGAAGTGACACCAGCTGAAGTAAATTAATTTTCATATCAAGCTTAAAGCTTCAAGTTGGCATGTTTGATCAGTTTCTTTTCCGTCTCCGTCTCCGCAGCCTGTCAGCCGGTGATGTTGTATCCAAACATAAATGGAAAGTTAGCAGAAACGCTCTGTTTCTGTGTGAAAGGACACACACTGTACAGTATTCGCTCAGCTTGAATGTAAGGATGTCCTTGCATTACTTGTTTCGACCTGATGGGGGAGTTGTCTTTCCAGTTCTCCCTTATTTGTCTCAACAAGCATATTTCATTGTGACATCTGTTCTGTAGTAATGTGTCTTAAGCAACCAACATGATAATCAGTTAAAAAGGAAGTCTCTCGCATACTCTCCACAAAGTGTTTAATTTGTACACACTGCGTTTCTGATTTGTTAGTCAAGTAACAGAAAATGAACAAATTAGGTTCTAGTTTTAAGGGGACTGACATGAATTTTATTCTTTGTGATGTCCTGATTTCCATGTAGCTATTAAGGTGATGCAATTATCTCTTTGTGGAGAAATTCCTGTGCTTTTTTTTTTTTTGGGTCAGTATAGCAACAGAATAACTAATAACATTGGTTTAATTTACACGGAAAGATGTTAAGCTGTATTCCACAGTGCCATATGTTTAGAAACACTGTGCTTCATTTAAATGAACTTTAAGGTACACTATTGGTGCATATGTTATAGCAGCATTTGAATTGATTTAATTTAATGTCTTTACACGTGGGCTTGCTTTTGAGTTGCAGTAGTGAAGTGACAAGTGCGACCTTGTGAAAATCACATCAGGCTCCAATCTAGCGTCCTATCAGTGTCTTATATACCTGACAGGCTCAACTGAAAGTGATTGTCATGCTCAGGAATGGACAGAAGTGACCTGGCTCAGGGCCACCATGTTCCTCATCTCTCTGTTGGCTCTCCACAACGCTGCACGCTGACCCTCTGCAGGCCGGCCCTCTACGCCACTTTCCTGCTTCTGACTTCTATTTCCTGCCAATTATCTGGATCACCAACATGGCTGTTGTGGCGTAATGACTGTGCCTCGTTTTCTCTGCCGTTAGTGAGCCGTCGTGGCTGATGTGTATTGCTGTAATGGCTTCTCATGGCCATGGAGGACAGATAGGAGACATTACTGGGAGTGTCTCATTAAATGAGCATGAAATTGAAAGCTGCTTCCCATCTGACAAAGACATTGTGCTGAGCTTTTATCTCCGATGACATGTAGTTGGATATTACTTGATAAAACAAGAGGATAATGATTCCTCAAAGTCTCCTTTATGGACTTTGTTTGTTCACTCTGTCTGATTTGCAGAAGTGTCACAGTTGCACAGAAACAGAAAATACAAAGATAAACGAGTACTTTCCTGGATGTTTCATAATATTATTCCCAGTGCTGGAATTCTACAGAAATATCAAGACACCCATCACGATGTTAAGGTCTAAAAAGGATGATAGTAGAACATGGTCTGGCTTGGATATGTCTTATATTATGTTTTGACTATTTGCTTTTTTTTCCTTCTTCTGGATAAAGGGTGTCTGTGCCACAAAAAGATACTCTTATTTAATAATATAATGTTTTTTTCTGGTCCTTTTTATACAGCTTTTGTTGAGCAATAATGGTATATGGCCAAAACATTACTGATTAATTGTTTATTAATTTTAGTCATTTCTTTTTACCCATTCTACTACTTACTAATACTTTTTCATTTTTAAAAGGTATTCTTGCATCTATAATAGCTAATATAAACTTTACCTTTGTGACTATATTATTTCATCTGCAGGATTTTAAAATGTTAGCTTGTAGTCTGGTGTCCGAATAATCAGCCCAAAAATAAATTAATGTGGTTAAACGAGTAAATTCAAATAAAATAAAAATACAAACTCTTTGCAATACTATAATTATTTATTTACTTATTTTTGCAATAGTAGAGATAATTAGGACAGAGAGAGACAAAATTGACCCCCTTGAGATGGATTGACCCACATGACTAAAAGTCTTAAGTCTTGGCACTCTTATTTTTTATTTGAGAAACGTTTCTTACTTATTTTTTTTTTGCACCGCTGAGCTTTTATCCTTTCATTCATAATTGATACATTTGTTTTAATGAAACATTGTTGTGGAGTTGGACGGTGGACGATCTAGTTTTAAAGGTTGTGTGTCAGTGGTCATTGGACTGGAAAGTTTGCTGCCAATGCTGCAGTTTGTCAGCGTCTCTCGATAGCTTGATCATCCTCAGACCTCCGCCTCTCTTCATCATTGTCTCCGTTTTGCTTCAGTTAACAGATATCCTGCCACTTTAGCACCAGCGTTGATTTATGATCTTGTGCTGAACATATTTAAAAAACATTATTTACTGGAAAAACCTGAGATGTGTTCTGACACAATTTCAGCTACTAAACACTTTATTTTTTTCTTTTGTGTTTATCATTTGGTGTGTAAGTAATGTTTATATTATGTATCTTTTGGCCATCTAAAATACTTTCAGCTCATTGGGTACCTTATTATTATGCCAGGAATATTATTCATTATGCTGTTCGGATAAATTCACAGTGCATGCTCCTAGTTATTGACCTTTTGAATTTATCTGGAACTGCACTACTGTAAAAATTACTTTAACCTTTGACCTTTAACATATATATATATATATATATATAATTTTTTTCTTTTTCTTTTTTCCTTCTAGGTGACTGCGCGATCCCTGCCAGCGGTACAGTCTGATGAACGACTTCAGCCTCTTTTGAGCCACCTCAGGTAATTGAAGCCATTGGAAAATGTTAATCTCTTGTGACGTAAAACTATATTCTACATTCTTTATTATTGCATTGTAATAATTACAGCTGCTTTATGAAAGCCAGGTATTTTATTCAGACATATCCACATGGGACTTTTCTTTTTTGTTTCTTAAAAGAATGGTAGGAAAAACATGCATACAATAACCCTTAGTTGATTTTTGCTTTTTTTTTTTTTTGGCCTATTGAGGACAGATCAAACAGTCCACTTGAGGCTAGCCAGTGCCCAAAGTGACTCCTACTGCTTTCCTTTATCTCTAGCACTCGCTTGCATTCAGTCTCTTTCATTAATGCTCTGGGCACAGTCCCATTATAATGCGCCAAGGGTCCTCCACATGTGAACCTGGTCTTGCGTATTGGCTGCAGCCCAGTGGGGATACCAGTGTAGATTAAAGCTGGGCCTCTCAGTCACTGGCCATGCCGCATGCACGGATGACTGTGTCCCTCCACTTGCTCACAGTGAAGAGGAACAATGGCAGCATTCCCAGCAGTCAATTCATTTGCTTTATGATGGACTCTGAATGAGAGCATTTTAATTGGATGTGTCTTTAGAGGCAACAGTTGTGGCTGCAGAGGATTGGCTAGTAGACTCTTTTACTTTTTGTCAACACTGGGCAAGCCAGATAAGAGGGTGTGAAGGGCCGGCGTGGAGCTGAACAGTGAGGGAGTGTAGAGGAATGGGAGAACAGGGCCTGGAAATGCTTAATTATTCATACCCTCACACACTGACTTGGTGGATGTGGCACTGTTTGGTGGTAAACCAAAAGGAATCTGCTTTTTTGCACTGGTCCCATTCCGAGCCTCTCATGAAAATGTTGTCTGTCAGATGTTGTGCAGTATTTGCCGTCATCATGATCTGACCACTTCTGTTACTGGTTGTCATTGGATTCAGTAGAACAGTCTGTGGCTTTGTGAAATAACAGGGCTGCACAACTGTACTTTTTTCTATTTAGGCTCTAAGAATTAATGGGGGGAATGACGTAAGTATTTTTATCCCTAATGTTGTCCGAATGAATACTAACGCTCATAAATACAGTAAAAACAGTAATATTATTTCAAACAAATGTAATTTATTCCTGTAATAGCAAAAGCATTTCAGTAGCCATCGCTACAGTCTTTCAATGTCACATTATTCTTCAGAAAGAATTAAAATTGCAAGTCTTTTGTGTCACTTTTCATAAATTAATTAATCCTTTCGGAATAAAAGTATACAAGGATGAGTGGTAGTGTATGTGTTCCAGTTTAAAAAAACAACCTCAACTTTCTTTATCTGTGCTTTAGGTCATTTTGTTTCTTCTCATATAATTTTTAATCCAGGCAACATATTCTAAATCAATATTTGTTTCTCATTTCCTACATTTGGTCCAGAGTAGAGGGTGCATGTGTGTGGACTTTTTCTGCCACAATGTTATGAATGTGAGATTAACTATCTTTGAGGAAAATGTGCAACAAATTATATCAACCTTGCTTAAAAGGACTAAAATTAAGCTTGCCCCCAAAAAACTTAGTTCAGTGTCTAAAATTGCCTCCAAGTTAAGTTACATATATATTTTTAAATGGCATTGCCAAGAAGCTATCAGGTCTGCATCTTGCAGAATCTGTATTGTTTCAAGGTATGCGCTCCACTTGCAGTGTTTTGTTCCTCCACCAGAAATCAGGAATGGATTTGAATAACTTGCCTGTTTGTCGGTGTTTTACTCTGACCTTGTGATTTCTCTTCACTGTGATTGGCTCTTAACATTTATTCTCTTATTCTTTTGTTGTAGCCATGCCTATGTGGGTCAGGACTACAGCATTCAGAAGAACATCGGGAAAATTTCTCTTGAGCAGATTGATGCGGTAAGTAACAACTAAAGTTATTGACAGTTGCATTAATTCTCTAAAATGCTATATATATATATTATATAATATTATGCAAAGGAGTATTCTTTATTAAACTGTTTATTTAAAAAATAATTTGGTGCATAGGATTTTTTGGGAATTTTACCAATTTATTGGGTCTCAGGAGAGTGTGCTTCAGTACTTGCTTTATATTTGGCACTTGTGCACACTTTTGTATTTTTCTTTCCCTGAATTCTCAAGTTACTAGGACATTGAGCATGTCCTACTTTGGTGATTGGAGTGGTTGTGCACAGATGTTTCCCAGGAAAAAAGCTGTCTGTGGAAAGATCTGCATCTCTTATCAGCACATGCAAATTTTGCCCTTCACTTTTTGCTCTTATATGAACATTATCGGATGCACAGGAATCATGTAATTAAAGCAATTGCTTTAAAACAAAGTGCCTGTGTTTTGAATCTGTATATCAGTATTTCACCACATTGTAACCAGGTGCAATTAAAAACTATTCCATGTAAATGTGAGTTTCTTTCTTAATCACACATAATTGTACATTTAAAATCAAATATTTCTTGATTGTCTGTGATTGTGTCACAGTTGTTTACAGTGGCTCTTTGGTCTCTATGTTTGTCGTCTTTTAAGAAACTGATACTGTAGCTGTCTGCACCTCAGAATTGGCTAATTTAAAAATCAAGCCATTATTAATAACCACTCTTCTCTTCACTTCCACCAGCTCTCTGGCAAGTCCTTTCCTCTGTGTATGAGACATCTCCACAAGGCACTGAGAGAAAACCACCACCTGCGGCACGGTGGGCGCATGCAGTACGGCCTCTTCCTCAAGGGCATTGGTCTTTCTCTGGAACAGGCCCTGCAGTTCTGGAGGTCAGAGTTTGTGAAGGGGAAAGTCGATGCAGACAAGGTAACTCTTCATCTTCAGCTTGTACTCCCTCACATTGTCCTGGTTTTCCACAGGTTTTTTTTTATCCCCAGATGGCTGCTTTAGTATATTTTTGTGTTTGTAGCAATTCTACTTTTTTTTTTTGCTGATGTCATTCTCTTTCTTCATCCTTCAATAACTCTTAAGAGGGTCACCCAAATGAATGAGAGAAGTTATTAGAAGGCCAAGTTATTCAGCTCTCTTATTTTGATGCTGGAGATAATTTGCCGCCCTTGCATCGTGTCCTTAATTACAATTCTAGAGGAACACATAAGATCTTATTTTTTTGCGCATGGTACATTAAACAAGAAAATTACACTCCCAATCTCAGACCTATGTTTCCCTCCCTCCCTGCACTCCGCAAATGAATGCTTATTCCCAGCTGATGCTCAATCAAGGAGAAACAAATGAATTTCAAATCCTTACCTGAGAATGGCTGTCCTGACGGGCACGCTTTTGAAGTAATCATTAGTCTCACGAGAGCTCAGTACCAGCTCAGAAATCACTTATTACATGTTGAATTTCTAACTGGCTGCTCCAGCTGTTCTGGAACTCACAGTTTTGTATTTTCCTATTTCTTTTGGGATTGTAGCTGCTTAGTTATAATTTTTTTAGGGATTCACTTACTTAATTTTTTTGGACTGATACTAAACAATAAAAAGAGTTAGTTGTGACCAACAACTGATTGTTAAACCACAAATTTGACACAAAATAGGTGTTGATTAAAATGTTGAATATGGACTGACCAACACAGACTCCGTTAAACTCTTTAATCTGTGGACATTTAATATTTTGGTGCTTTTTTATTTTACATATTGATTTAGCTTTATTCTCATCCATGAATAAGGAATATCTTTTGCTCTTATTGAGCTGATGTTTTGCAAACCATCCAGGATTTTTTTTCCCTCCCTGAAGCATTACAGGATTTATTAGACTGTATTTATGTCAGCAGCTCAGAAATCGAATACGCAATTGATCTACTTTTGTGCACAAGTGTTTGACTGTCCAAGAAATTTCAAATGACAGAGCGTTCCTAAGCGCTGGAATATTTTCTGTGTCAATGGCAGAACTTCAAGGGAAATTTCCTGAAACTCTCTGAAGCACTGCCTGTTTGGATGCTTTGGAAAGATGTGAAGTGTTCATGACTGGTGCAGGATAGCATTTTGTTATAATGTGATTTATTCAAATCATACTACAAATCATCTATACTATTAACGGCTAATATTCAGTTAATGTTTGGTTTGAGGCAGCACGATTCAATTGTTCCACCACAGTGCATGCAAACAAATACCCTGAATGGTTTTTGTCATGTTCTGATGAATGCATTATTCATGAGTAGATATACTGTGAGTGAAGGACAGCACAGCCTGTGCTAGCTGAACTAGAAATAACAATACAGTACTAACAATAACATGGGAGGTTTTGAGTGGTTTGCAATTGAGGTGAATATCGGCATCTGAAGTAATATAAAATGAGTAAGCTGCACAATGGATCTGTTGATTTCGGCATTCACAATATTCTGTGACATCATTGTGAAGCAAAACAAGTGAAAAATTTTGGGTCATTTTCCACAGAATGATTCTTTTTGTATTTTGGTGGAAATAAGATGTCCTTTGCTTTAAAAAAAAAAAAAAAAACAATGAAAGAAGATCAAGAGGACAGACAAGGTGGTGAAATGGGAAATGTATTACCAAGCACCTGCAAAGCAAAATGGAAAATAACCACAAATAGGTGGGCTTTAAATATGTTAGACTGACATCCTTCAGTGGTAAGATTGTTCAACAATTGTTGTTGACTTTTGGCATTTACAGAAAATTACTTTTCTTCACCAAGTGTTCACACCATCAGCCAAGAAAAACTTTAGATAAAAGCTAGTTTAGTTTGATCTTAAATGTGCCATTCCTCTTGTTTCTGAATTTTTTTCCCATAGCTCTTCTAGGGCTTTTCAGAACTGTTTTAGCGCAAATTCCTTGTAGCAATTCTATGATTGTTGGGGATTTTTAATAGAATCATAGGTAATTGTGGTTTTTGACCAGATTTGCTTTAAAAAAAATAATCACATGCCGTTGATTAACAACCTCAGAGATTACAACAAGGCAGGGTAAGCGATTTTTGTGGCCCTTGGTTGTAACATTTGTTCTGCTTTGTTTCACAGAACTAATCGTTGCCTGGGTTGCCTAGGCTACATATGTGTGGGGCGGGTCTATCAGGGGCGAAATGCTTTTGGGGTAGGGGCAATTGTTTTGGCAATTTCAAATATCAATATGGGCTTCCAGAAATCGCTTACCCTGCCTTTTAAGTTATTAAAAATGAACTCCCCTATGGAGAAAATCATTGTTTTTTTTTAATTCTGGAACTCTTCAATTGCATATATGCAGTGTAAATTCAATAGGGTTTTTTTTTTTTTTTTTTTTTTTTTACGGCCCTCTACACACCCTTTTTTGGTCTCTTTCAAGTATGTAGATAAAGTCAGTGGACACATGTCACCGTACATGTAAAGACCAGTGCCCCTGTGCAAAGCAATTACATTTTCTTGTGATATAATGCCCTGGAGCTGTGTATTCAAGCGCTATCCCTGTTCTTGCTGCTTCACTTCCACACTTGCCTCTACGGCAGTAGCTTAAAATAGGACTCGCAGGACAAGAATGGTTAGCAGTGGTCGGCCTTCAAAAAATCCAAATCCAGGCCAATTTAGTTCTATTAGAAATGCGGCGGCACAAGTCCATCTAAAACTTCTGTGCATAGTCGAGCGGAAAAATCTAATATTCATATCCTGTGTGCCCTATTCTTTGTTTTTGTCCTTGCTCTTAACATGTTCCCTGAAGCTAAATTCAAGTACAGATATAGTGAGCATGGAAATAAATGAGTAAATTTGGATGGGCATGCCAAAGTAGTTTAACCCTGCAGTGGACGGGCCTTCTGTCCAGGGTGTTTGGGTGTGAGTTAGTGGGATAGAATTCAGCATTCATCGGTGATCTGATATGTGTGAACAGAAGTAATTTGAACCTATGTAACATTTACATTACTGCTGTCAAGTTTGGGCTCAGGATTTTATTTTAAAATGTCTTATTCTGCTTAAATTTTAATTGTAGCATTTAAAGGATTGTTTTTTTGTTTATTAGTTTTTTATTTGTACACAGAATATAAAGAACTGTAAACTGTTCAAATCTTTTTGGAATTGGTCCTTGTGTTAGTAAAAACCTTTCACAGTTTGCCGCCTCTGCTAAAAGTTGAAGCAGCTCTCCTAAGCACCAAACATTTGCCGTGCTGCACTGCCGGCACCGAACATGCTTGAGTTCAAAGAGGTGCTTTTGCTTTGACTACTGCTAAGCCACTTTCACAGACTCCAAAGCAGTCAGAGGGTGTCCATTTACAAATATTCCTTCTCTTAGCCGCCAACCATTCCTCTGGAAGAAGTCAGAAGGTGAAAAAATAAATAAAAAAACACATCCAGACAAACACATTCTCTGGTGGTCACGCACCGCCACTCGCAAAAGTGGCCCATTTCCAGGGTGGCTGCGTCCCCCACAGTCTGCCCTCTCAGGTGGAACTCAGTCCACCCACTCACGGCAAACACAGCCTTCCTTACAAACCAGCGCATGGTGAAGTCGGTGGGATGCAGGTCGCAGCTCTGTGAGTGATGTATGCGAGGTGTCAAGGATATCAGACGGCACAAAGCCCCCATTAGCATTCCACTTTCACTGGCAAATAAACAACCACGGTAACATCTCAGTCTGGACCGCTTGCTTTGATTTGGCAGTGGGTGGTCGCAGATAATATCCTGAGGAATAATCTATGCGTTTCTTTATGAAGGAACTGCTTCGATGTTGTTTTTCTTTTCACAGCTTTCTGTTGGTGTCTGCTTTGGTATGCTTGAAGGGATGCCACCATTTAGCACCTAATGTTCAGATACGCTTCTTGTTAGCGGTAGCTGTGCATTATACATGCAGTTCAGCTTTTATGCACCCTGATGAGTAAAAAAAGCACTCTGCTGTTTTGATAAAATCCACTTTTTTATTTATTTTTATTTTTTTTCTCCTTTGGTCCAAGGTAATTAATCTGCAGTAAGTTGCACAGCTCTTTAGTTGACAGTAGAGCAACAACAATAATCATAATAAATAATGATGATTATAATTATAGTACAAGCAACTGCAAGTTCACCTGACAGCATTCTGTATGCAGCACCAAAATGGTTTACATGCAAAATATTGTTACGAGTCATTGATTTTTGGATGAATAAATTACTGTTTACCCTGAGGCTGATCTGTCTGATTGCTGCATGAAGCACGGGACCCTGATGGCACCTGCTACATATCAGTGACTTGGACTTTGTTTGGTGTCTCATTCATGCAAAGGGGCAGGACTGGCTGAGGGCAGGCAGCTATGGCCTTCTATGCTCCTCTCTGGCTAAATGGTTGCTGTTAACACTCATTTTGATTGAGTGAGCACAGTGTGAGGTGCGCTGGGGTGATGCTCATTAGACTCTCCCATACCGCTCCACTCTCCACTGCCGAGGGACAATTTTTGAGCACGAGAGATTCTGCTCTTTAGCCATAAGGGAGAGTCTGGTTGCATTTAAAGTGGCTTTACTGGTTTATTTTCTCTGTTTGCATATAAACTAATTTTTTTTTTTCATATTTAAGGCCTCTTCACAGCTACACAGATCTTCAGCAAGATATTTGGGTCATTTGTTTGTATACATATTGAAGGAAAACTGCAGATGGACATCTGATAATAGATGGCTATTACAGAAAAGCAGAAATACCCTGGAACAAAAAGCACTTGGCAGCTTTCAAAGGATGGTTCACCAAATAATGAAATTTGTCATTAATTACTCTTTGGAACACAAATTAAGATTTTTTTTTTATCCAAGAGCTTTCAGACTCTGTACAGACAGCAACGCAGCTGACACATTTGATGCCCAGAAAGGTAGCAAAGCCAAGAGGGCGACTCGTAGTGGAATTTACAGATAAAGATAGCTAGGTTGGACCACACTGGCCAGTGTAACTATAATCATCCAGTGGTTTTTGAAATGGATACTTTATGAAAATTAAAATAGTGCTTTACTACTTTAAAAAAAAAAAAAAGGCAGTACTGAACCATTATGAATGTAATGTAAATGAATAAATTGATTTAAGTAAATTAATCATGTAAATGGCGCTCTGCGGTCTGGTAAGATTTTCTGTTGATCGCATTTAAATCTGCCTTTATAATATTGTGTGATTTCTTTAAAAAATAAAGTTTTATCTTTTTTTTGTAGTAGTATTATCACATACATTGTACATTTGTAAATTCCATTTTTAATCTGAAATTCTGTCTGCCTTTTCTACATCATGAATCATTTGTCACTATTTTAATGATGTCCTTACTACCTATCTAAGCCTTGAATGTGTCATTCGCAGGGTCAGAAAGCTCTCAGATTTCATCAAAAATATCTTTTTGTGTTCTAAAGCTGAATGAAGGTCTTATGAGTTTGGAACAACATGAGGGTGAGGAATAATGACATTTTTTTGAGTGGGCTATCCCTTTTAGTTTCTGACACGAGAAGGAAAGGTTATACAGTATTTGTTTTCTCATAGACTCAATCAAATTGTATCAAACATCACCAAATACAAGAGTTCAGAGAGCCACATCTGGATTTTTCCTCCGTTATTCACTTTAGAAAAATAATAATAGTTTTAGTGTGAATCGTATTGGTTGGCCAGCTGTATTCACAGTGCGAGGTAAAAGATATTACATCCCCTCTCTGTACAAAAAATCTGGTGCATTAACAGCATGGCAATATTTATCTCCATCAGAACAGTTGCATTAACAGCTGTTGAGTCAAATTTAAAATGTTTACCGCACCGAGTTTTGGCACTGAACATTCATCTCTGCGTAAACAGGCCTATACAGTTTCAAAACTCAGACTTTTGCAAAGTTGTAGGACTTAACTAGGGTATTTTAAGTGTTAGTTAGTGTATTTCTCAGGTGTTTGCTAGGTGGTTGTTCACTGCCCCAAATTCCTGTGATTATTCCAGTCTCTAGATATATTCTTGGGTCCAGTTGTCAATGTGATTTCGCAGTGGGTGGGTCTGTCCTGTGTGATGCCACCGAAGTGAAAGCTAAACTTGACAAAATGTCCTGCTGTGGCTGGTTTGGACAGAAACACTCAGGTTTATATGGGGAAAAGCTTTAATCTTGTAGCTTTAAAGCAAGGATCCTGGTTAAGATAAATTGTTAAGGCTGTCGTTTTTGTTTTTAATGCATCCCTGTGAAGTATGATTAAAGTACTGTTCCTCATTATATAGATTTATCAAATTAATTGTTAAGTAACGTAATTGAAAAATCCATTCCCCTCACTAATTAGCAAGTATCAAGAAGGTTTGTATTTGTGTTTTATTCAACAAACTTCAAAAAGGAAGAACTAAAGCTTTTTTGTCTCTAGAGATCTTCTATCTTCTGATTATAGACTTTAATCAATAACAAGTTTTGCTGTGAATAGTCCTGCCACAAGTTACTTTAAGGATTCATAGCATTTAGAATAATTACATAGCAGGTCATCTTGATTCTTTCTCAAGTACGTTGTAGCCACTTTTTGTCTTTACACAGCACTGAATCATTTAACATTCGCATGGGGTGAATAATTTTCTTCAAAAGAGCATTAGCATGCAAAATATTCCATGAAAAGACAAAGGTAATTACAATACGTTTGAGCATTTTGCCAGTAACCTTTAAGGCGCATGAATCACTGTTTGGCTTATTCACCCATGCTGAGGGGGGCTTGAAGGATGGATGCGAGGAGCGGGGCATCTCACACCTCACTATTTCTGTTTTATTGAACCATGATGCCTTTTTATTATTCTACACCAATGGTTTCAGCAATAGAAAGTACAGCTTGTGGATTTGCAGCACACGGGAACGCTACCAAAGTCACAGATTCTTTGGCTTTGGGACTTGTGGGTATTTTCTACCCTCCAAACATTTGATTGTGTTGTTTTCGAGTTAAACCTGTTTATTATGATCGTAAAACATAAGAAATCCTCTGGCCAGAAGCATTATTTTGTCTCGGACTGTGCTTGGCATCAAGTGTTTTTGTTTTTTTTCAAGGAATAATGGGAATCTTCCTCAAACCTGTCTCTCTGCATTTTGTATTCTCACATTCTTTTCCTCACCTCCGTCTCTTAATGTTTCCCTCAGGGAGACTGAGGAGGATAATTTATGGAAAAAATTTGATTCCCCTTCCTGGTGTCAAAAAGGTAACTGCTCTACAAGGAACTGTGATGGTGACAAAAGTGGCTGCGTTGTTTACCGGTTTGGCTGTCTAAAACGTCCCCCACACCCGCCCCACAGCAGCTGCCTGTTTAATTAGAGCGCCGGGCCCCCAAGAGACCAGCAGCTCCTCCTGCACACTGTATGGAGAAAACCAGACCCTCTCAATCACTCAGGCCCCTAACTGTTCATGCTGTTTACTCAGCAGAGTCTGCACACACCACAAAAGCTTAACGCTGCTAATTGACATGGTATAAAAGCCAGTGAATAACAGAGTACACGCAAGACAGCAACTGTGAAGAAACATCATTATACATATGGACAGTCATTGGTTAGGATGTTATTCTAATTAGGCAATGCATCAATAAGAGATGCAATCGATTAAAGCTATCGATGGTTTCATTTTGGGTGTGTGCAGCTCATGCACAAAACACGTGGAGACAGCTGTGAGTGAATACTTCACTTATAGATAGCTATAGATATGTAGTAATACTGTTTGTACCTATAATAATTTTTTGAAAAACAAAAAAAAAACGTGGAAGATTTTTTTTGAAGCATATTAATAATTTTTATTTTGATGTACGGTAATGGCCAGAATTATTAGAACACTAGAAGGTTCACCAGCTTATTATAATTTTTTTTGTGGTCAATTATGTCTTGTGTCTGTAGGAAATATCAATTTGAATTTTCAAACATTGATTTTGCTGTTAATTGTAATAATCCTGTCTGGAATTACATTAAGAAACAGAACAAACGGAGACAGACTAAATACAAAAGAAATCTCCCAGATACTTCAAGAAACCTACTACTTCAAATATAAAGTGCAATTTTAAATATAAAGTACAGCAACCGTTTATCTGTGGCACTTCATCCATTGTTGTCAGTGAGATTCAGAGCTGGCCCCACAGACAGGCAGAGAGCCGTGCCCAACCTCTCTTTTCATCTGGGATTGCGCTTAACGCCTCTACCGAGACATCCATCTTTTGAACTCACATTTTGTCTTCCTGTTCCTCTTTTTGCAGAGCAATCTTAAAATTGTAGTGGTTTGCACTCCTTTCTTTAAGAACATAAAGCATTGCCTTTTGTCAGTGATATGAAAGGCTGATAGTATCACTCTGAGCAGTGATTTTGGACTTCAATAGGTTTATGTACATTTTTCCCATCCATGACGCGCTATACATTTTCACTGATTATCTCATATTAGCAAGTCATTGTCGTTTTATCGCTCTTTCCACACTTTGGCATCAATGGCATCAATTTAACATGGACTTTTACTGCAGTCACAAAGAAGCGCTTTGCCGATGGTCATACTAAGATCCTGCATCTGTCTGAGGCACGTACATCTGTGTGCTTCTGACAAAAAGAGAGAGATTTCCTATGATGTTATCTGTATTCCCACAGGGTACAATATGAATTCAGTGAGCTGTGTTTTAGCAGCTTTGCCAGACAGTCCTTTTTTTCTAATATGATCACCTACTCAACACTCTCCTGAGCTCTTCAATACAGTGGGTGGACTGTTGCAGCTTAAATCGAATTTTACTAGCCTTTTGTCGCAATGAGCTTAAACTCCTGTTGTTTGGCCAGTTCATTTTAGGTGCCGGTCGACTGTAGAAAAAAATGGCTGCAATAACTCACCGCCTTTATGACCATATCCTGGATCTTTTTTAGTCGTGCAGAGTTGTGAGAAAACTGAAAAATAATGTTAGAGCGCATACACTATTTTTATCCCCCCCCCCCAAATATCCTATATTATTATTATTATTATTATTATTATTAATAATAATAATAATAATAGTAACGTTTATATATTTTGTAAATCAATTTTTTAACATTTAATTTAAATCAACCTTTTTTTAAACCTCTAAATACATTGTTACAAATTATTTTTTTTTTTTTATGTGCAGGGTCAGTAACTATACGGTGTTAAATATACAGTGTAAAAAAACCTTTATATTAATAATACTTTTAATAAACAGGAATCTAATGATTTAGCAAATTAGCAAGAAAAAGTACGACAGGAGCATTTCAAATCTGCCTTCCTGTTGCATTATGAAACACCCGAGCTTTCAGGTGTAATAATCTAGCAATCAATTTCCAGAAAACATCTGGAAATGAGACGAGCCTGAATCCAGCGAGGAACAGGTCACACCAGGAGCCTGTTTTATAATCTGCTGAAAATGACAACTGATTAACTCACCGTTTATTTTGGTACAGATTTTTCTCCAGGTTTGCTTTGGAACGGATATGAAATGGCTCAGATGTGCATTTGCATACATTAAGAGAGAGGCTGTTGACATTAATACAGTAATTAGTTGCATTCTAATGAGCTGATGGTGCAGCCAACAGCAGCGAGTTGTCTGCGGGTTACTGCCTGACAGCGTTTACTGTAAGTAGGAGTCAGCAGCAGAGAGCTGTGAGCGGGGGGACCCTATATGATGATTGTTTTGCCACATTACAAAATGTACTTACTGTGTTCCGGTGTGTGAACATTTAAAGTCAGCGTGAAATCAAAATTGACCCCATTTACTTTCATAATGCACATTTTTTATGACTTTCCTCTTCCTCTGACATTGCTTAGGCAATGTGTGCAGTTGGATAATCTTAAATGATAGTCAAATATCTATTCAGGCATTGTTTATTTTAGCACCTTCAATTCAGCCCTATTCCTGTATGTGCATTTTAAGTCAAGTCAAGTCACTTTTATTTATATAGCGCTTTTAACAATACAGATTGTAGCAAAGCACTGAACATTATC
>JAUCMS010000022.1:7303808-7331339 GCA_032357445.1 Enteromius radiatus | reverse complement strand
AGATTTATACATAATCTGAAACTTGACACTGATAGGACAATGTTAGACTGAGATTCAACCATTTGAATGTCTGGAATCTGAGGGAGCGCAAAAAAAAGCAAAATACTAGGAAAATTACCTTTAAAATGCATATTACCAAAGTCTTTAAGACAAGTCATGTCACTTGGCGGCCATTTTTGAAACGCCTCTCGGGCATCCAAGTACAGCTCCTATCTCTTTGTATTGGGAATCATTCAATTCTCCCAAATTGTTCACTAAGCTTACGATTAAATTTCATATTTGAAATCACCAATGATATCTGACAACAACTGTAATTGTTTCTTTTGCAGAAATAGCGTTATAGAAGGCTTGTTTCTCAGGCAAGATCATCCAGTGTGCACGCGCAGTTCAAGGCGTACTGTACGTCTCAGAATGCTGACTGTTTCTATAGCAACCTGAACTTCTAATGGCAGGGCGGGGCTTCCTTCGATTGATCAGCCATGTTAAGCGTTGCATTGAAAACTATATGAAGGACATGTCTTGGGTATTCTATAGTCTTTTGATATTAATAATCAAACATTTTTATTTTTACGTTAGAAAATTTACAAAATATCTTCATGGAACATGATCTTTGCTTCATGTCCTAAGGATTTTTGGCATAGAAGAAATTTTGACACATACATTGTATTCTTGGTTATTGCTAAAAATATACCCCAGCGACTCAAGACTGGTTTTGTGTTCCAGGGTCACATATAATTTTGAAATAATACTTCTGTTGTATAAGGCATTTAGTCTGAAGTTCATAAAAAATCATTCTCAGCTGTTTGAGAAACATTAGCTTGTTCCCACTGTAAGGTGTGCTGAATTTTTTTTCCCCCTCCACTCGTAAGCTTCATCCACAACCACCCATCGTGTGGTTGAGGGAAATGGCTGATGGCTGCCTAATGCAGTCCGACATGCCAGCCCAAGGGTAGCACATTTCCAATCCAATTAAATTCATAATTTCATTGGAGACCCCAAGCAGTGTCCTTATACACTCTCAGTGTTCAGAGTCTTAGACCTGTGGGCGTGTGAAGCAACAGCTTGATGTTCACCCCAGGAGCTCTCGCAGCACGTGGCCCTCTCGCCGCAGCGCCAGCCCAGTGCGCTGGATAATTAAAAACCTCAGAAAATGTAAAAAGCCTGGGTAGTAGGGTGATTAAAATGCAGAACGTCAACCTTCTCAGTCAACCTGTCTATTGACAAAGTGACATTACAGTCAAAAGGGCGAGACTCCTGTAGAAGAGAACTGCTGTAGAAAAGAGAGCTCACCTCTCTCTCACTCGCTCTTAAAGCCTGTCACAGCGTGACTCTTACCTTAGGAAGTGCAGATTAAAGGATCGCATGCTTGGTTCGCAGTTCAAACGGTGGAAGAAGAAGTGAGAACATGAGGCACGCGTGTTACTGATTTAATGCCAGAAATATTCATCCCACCACTTAATACTTTAGCATCCCCTGAAATAATAGTCTTATGCTGCACCTGTCTGTTTGCTATTACGTTATTAAGCCACAGATATAATAAAGCACTCAAAACAAAGCCAATTTGTGCCCGATGTTGCATAGAAATAATTAGTTGACTTTCTATCGTCAGGGTAGAGGCTTTCTTAGCATCGTATGTTGGAATAATTTGTAATGTGATGATTACTTAAGTAAGTTGCAAGGCTATATATTGGTGACATGTTGGATATTCATGTTATATTAATACAACTAGTATTAATAGTAGTTAAGTAGTATCATGAATGTTGCAAATTCATTGTGCTTTTTTGACAATTTACCTTCTTTACAAGAATGTTATTTTCTAGTTACATGATCGTTCCTTGACAAGTTTATGATTTTAACACATTTTAACTTTATAAGTGGGAAACATTTTGAGAGATAAGTTTAATTAACCCTTTCAAAGCTCAGTTTAATGGCTCATGTTCAAGGTTCAAGGATGTCCTGCAGGATTTTTAAAGTTTGCAGATAAATGTTGCTTTTTATTACTTTATAAACTCACTAGGGGTATATAGTCAAATCATATGTTTGGGGGTGGGGCAAAATAAGAATCATGTCAGTCATTGAACAGTCATAATTACCAATGTTAACACACTGAAAATGTGTAACACAGAGTAAATGTTTTATATTTCCATTAAAAGATAGTTAACATTAAACGTCATCGAAACCCTAAACCTACAGTAGTGCTCTCATTATAACATTATGTATAGGACAGTAGTTTTTAATGTTTTGAGCTGTGTGCTCTGAAGATGATCAGTAGAATAAAGCATGATAGCAGGATTTTAGGATTTCATTTATCTCATAGAATATGGTTCGTTATTTATACAACATGATGTTAATATAAAGACTTGTAGGCTATCTGAACAAAATGCCCCAAATGCAGAAGTAAACGTGTCTGTGTGGCTCAAAATGAACTCTTTTTGAGGACGCATTCTTCACACAACAACGTTCAGAAACATGACAGCTAAATTTTTTTTTTATTATGATAGTGTTCTCATTATAATGTTATGTACATGACAGTCCCAGTTATAGTTACTACTGTTCTGCGTTGTTTGTTCTGTTCGCGGTATGTGCAGAAGAGAAGAGGGCTTTACTGCAGCATAACTCAACCAAATCTTATACAACATAAATAATATACACAATTTATGTAAACCAGCTGAAATTTTTGAGTCTCGTTAAAGATTTAATCCCTGCCATCAAGATGCACCTCTGTCGGTCACGGATTATTGAAAATAAAACTAAATTTCAATCTATAGAGGTGATTGAATTTATTTACACAGGTTAAAATATTTATTTAAAGCTTCTTTCTTTTCAGATTCTTATTTACAGCATTATTTTAATAGGCTGTATATTAACATATCGGGGGTAGTTAGACTAGTTAGAATCAGGCTCCTCGAGTCGAAGCCTCAAATCGAATAGTGTTTGTTTTTATCTGCTCAGGCCAGAGCGGTTGAGCTCATTAAAGCCACATTTAATAGCCGCAGTGAAATAGATTAACCCTAGATTCAATATGAAACTTTTAGTAAAACAAAAAGAGTCTGTGTAGTTTTAAAAATGTATAACGTATGTTGAATGCTAATTTCTTCTAAATCTGAATTTTGTCACTCTGGCTTATTGGTAACCTTGGCATACAGCGTAGTGCTGCCGTATTTGTGCTTGCAGTTGAAGAACATGTACTACGAACACAGTATAAAGGCTGACAGAACAGGAAAATTAATTTGTACTGATGGCCTGACGTCTCATCTGATCGCAGTTCACTGTTCCACTCAAGCTCCTGGTCACCTGTAATCACCCATTTCTGATCTCATTAGACTAGCGTCTGACACTGGAAGTGCAGTGTGTGCCTGAAAAGTTTTCTGTTTTCTACTGATATAGACATACGGCATCTAAATAAAATACATTTTTAGAAAAAAAGAGACCGAAGCAACGGAAACCTACACATTGCTACAAGTCAAATAAGTGCAGTGTATTAATGTGTAATGCATGTTATTAGCTGTTCTTGGCTGTTTTCCGCAGGCAGTATGTTAAACCAGTGATATTTATCTTGTTTTTCACAGCATACATTGAACACCTAGCTGGTGTCTTGCTGTATATTTTACCATTTCTTCCCAGTAGTGTTTGTCTCTGGAGCTTTGAGTTAGGTGTTGGATGGTGTTGGCTCTCACCTTTAAGCCCATGTATAATGCATTGCAGCTCTTGCCGATGCTAGCTGAGGTGGAATGCCATACTTTACCACAGGGAATACATGGTGTTAAAAGCATCACCTGAGGGGAGGTCTGAGCAAAAAAGAAAAGGAAAGAGAGGTACAATGTGTAACCACTTCTCCTTTTCTCTTTGATGGCATTTTGCTGCCATCTCTCACCTGAAGCCTCATAAATGTGTGCTGTGTCAGCGAAAGTAGCACAATGCATTGTTAACAGCAGTATTCATCTTTATTGCTCATCAAAGACTGCTTAGATATTGATTTGACATTCTGGCCCCCTTTACACCTTAACATGCGTTGTCAGCGATCAGCTTGTAGTTGGATGTCACATGACCATGTTCAAATACTTTCAGATTCATTGTGTTTGGATTCAGAGGTGGTCAGGCCACATTCCTCTGTAAAACATAAATACTAATGCCTTTGTGTTATCTAACTACACAAGTGATATGTAATGCGGACGCTGTTTGTACTATACATAGTCATTATCTGTCACTTTGATGGGCTTGGTCATAAATTTTCTGTCAGACTCAATTTTTATCTTGTTGTAATGCTTATTAATATACCATCGATATTACAAAAAGCAGGTGTCATTTTGTAACCTACTCTTTTTTTTCTGCTAGCATCCTTTACTGTGAGGACCATATCCCTAATTTTTTTTATCTGTCAGAATGTCAAACACCATTTCAAGCTCTCGGTTGGCATTTTTCAGTTTTACATAAGTCCTACAGTATAATATGTAAGTGACATTTTCCATCTGGTCATGCTGGAGACATGAACACAGGTGTAAATTAAATTTTATTAACATCCAGTTACTCTTTAGATACAAAATACATGTCATCTGAATCTTTTTGCCATTTGTGGAGCCAAAAAATGTTGTTGTTAACACTTTAGAATAAGTAACACTTGTTAACTTATTAACTACAACTTTTCCCTCAATAATTTCTTAATTTGCTGCTTATTAATAGTTAGTAGGGCAGATAAGTTTAAGTATTGGGTAGGATTTGGGATATAGAATAAGTCATGTAGAATAAGACATTATGGGCCGGTTTCCCGAACAGGGTTTAAGACTAGTCCTAGATTAAAATAAATATTAAGAGCTGTCTAAACTGGAAAAGGCTTGCACTGAGATATCTTAAAATACATCATTGCCATTGTTTGGTCTTAAAATGCTCACAGATAATGCGTTTTTGTAAGACATGTTTCTAAAACTTCTTAAATGTCCTAAATTAGCAAAGGTCTAGTCCTGGCTTAATCTAATTCCTATCCGGGAAACCGGCCCTGTGAGCTTAAGTAGCACTAATAAATGGCTTATATTCTAGTAATATACATGCTAATAGGCAACTAATCGGTGTAACCGTAAAATAAAGTATTACCGTGTTGTTTTTCTCTTCTTAATATTTGATCTTTCTTCACTTACACCGATACCTTTTTAGAACATACATGTTGGGAATGTATTATAAATGATGATCACTTTTTGTTATCACTCTGTTATTATTATTATTATTATAATTACTATTTTCCTATTCCTTTCTCGCTCCCAAATGCTCAACCTAATCCTCTCTCTTTTTCACAGATTCTGGAGCTGGTCAAGGGAATGCACTATCAGCTGGCCTGCCAGAAGTACTTTGAGCTGACGCACAATGTAAGGATGCTTTTCATTTTGGCCTGCTGTAATTGGGCCTGCTTTTGTCAGCTCAGGGACAGCCCTGTAAAAGTCTTTACAGAGCCTGACTATTGTAGTCACATCTGCCATTAGCTTAAAATCCAATAGAATCTGAATTTGTAAAGTTTTGTATAGCGCTTTAAAATTCATTAACCCAGTGACACACAGTGTGTGCGCTACAAGGACAGATAGTTTTTAACCATTTATGAGCAACATGGGTGAAAAAGTTTGGTTCTTTGCCATAATTCTGTATGACTGTCCTTTTTGGCTCTGTCCCAAATGGCACACTTAATGTAAATTTGCAGACTTAAGATGACCGTTGCTTGTGTCAGTGAAGTCCATGAATCCCTAGGGTGTCGCATTTGACATTTGAGGTCTTAGGGTGGCATTTAGGACAGGGCCTTTATATCGTAGTGTTGTTTTATTTATAACATCAATTCAGCATGGCTGACAGAAGTGGCAATGTATCAAGCACTGTATCTCTGGAATATCTGCATTTTTTTGCAATGGACTGATTCAGAAACAGTTAAAGGTTAGTTTTGTTTCTTGTTTTTTTGAAGTAACAAGAGACGTTATTTTTTTCTGATTTAATAAATCATGCATCAAAGCAATAAGCCTTTAATATGTTTACAACTTTTAAAATTTAAATCCTTTCTGGTAAAGACTAGATCAGTCCATCCATTGTCCATTCAAGGCCATTAATATTTTCAAGGCATGTTTAAGGCTAATATTGTTGTTATCTTTTCAGGGCAAGTAAGCCCAAACTCTTATTAAATGATAAATGTGCTAAACCTTTATTTTTTTTTTCTATTTGGATTGCCCTTTGAGATTGGACTTTTCAAGGGCTTTGCGGTTTCAGTATGCTTTCTTTTGACAGGAGCATAATAGCGCTGGATTTGTGTGTCAGAACTGGTTGAGAAAGCAAATGATTACAGCTCTATTTAAATGGTTATCAAATGGATTTCATTTGATTCCTCGATTGGAGTGGGGTGGATATGACTCCGGCAGCAACTTTTCTGCATTTTTTTTTTGAGAGGAGAGAAATATTTCAGCGCAATGTCAGTCAAGATTACCGGTGTGACACCTGTGCCCTGTCCCTCTGCTAAAAACGCAGCACAGCTGACAGCTTGAGAATGAAAATGTTCACACACCAACGCCACGCAAACGTGTGCTATCTGCTAGGTGACAGGTTAATATGAAGAGGGGGAAAAGACGGTCTTGGATATGAAAGAGATTGGTAAACCTTTCAGATGTTTGTCAGCAGTGCTAGATGGAATTTAAACAGGGAGAATTTAGTAACAAGTAAACCCATGAGATTTATTTCAGAGTATACCAGAAACTTGTAAATAAGAATTACTTACAATGCTGATCCGAAAAAATCTATTTTTTGTGTATTTTTAATTAATTGACTTTGCAAATTTAATAGTAATAAATGTATATTAAAAGAATTCATGGTAGGTTATTAGATGATTTTTTTTTTTCCTTTTTTTCCTTTTTACGTAGTATTTTAGCTCTTTTAGTTTTAGTATTTTAGGGTTGCTAAAAAAGTGTTACTTTTTTATATTATTGATTTTTCTAGTGTTATTTATTTGTCATCTTTTTAATAAATCTAAAACTAAAATTCTTTGGACCCAGAAATGTTTCTTTAACATGTTTTTGAAAGAAGTCTTTAATGCGTGCAAGATTGCATTTATTTGATCAGAAATACAGTTTAAAAAAAAAAAAAGTAGCTATTGTGAAATATTTTTTACAATTAAAAGTACATTTGTTTGAAATATAAATATTTTTTTAACAATATAAATGTCTTTATTCACACTGATCAATTTAATGAATCCTTTATTCAAAAATATTAATAAAAAATATATATTGAATTGACTTTAAATGTTTAAACGGTGATTCACTGTGAGACACGAAAAGTTGATAAGTTGATATTTTAGTTTTCATTAACACTGCATAGTAAAAGTCCCACGCACATCTCCATAAACCCTTGAGATCATATACTCTGCTGTTCTTGCTGTTGTTGATGCTTTAGCTCAATGTCAAGATAAGTAAATCAAAGAGCATGTGTATAAATTTCTAATCTCTTGCACGTCTAGATTTATTCCCTCAATAAGAAAGGTTTATAACAGTGTTTGTGTCTGCGCCACCCCTCTTTTAATGCCGTAATGCACTCAAAGTGTCATTGATAGGATATAATGGCTTTTAATGGCTCCCGGTGAAACGCCAGCGCCTTTGCAGTCCAAGGGCATCATTTAGCTCGTGGCCCCGGGGCGCTCGGGACTGGGGTCATTGCTGATGACTAATAGCCCCGAGCCAAACAGAGCGACCGGCTTATGATGCGGGAAAATGAATAAGACGGCTTCCCTGATGAACAGCCTGCAATAACAGGATTTGAAAGATAAACTGCCCCCTCCCTCCTACCAGGCCCAATGAAAATCACATCTCTGAAATTCATGACTCATATTTTAGGGTAGGTGAATGAAGAAACCCCCGACGTTAACAGGCACAATAAAACGTTCTTTGTTGGTTTTATCCGCACCACCTCGCCGCCTCCCTCCGTCTGATACGGGACCGAGCGACCATCTTGGCCGCAAAAACACGCTTGTTGGATTCGAGCGTAGGAGACTTTAATCACTGCCATATGCGGCCTCTGCTTTCACATCCGCGACACATAACAAATAGACGCTTGCATTCCTCCCTCCCTGGCAGCATTTATTTAAAGGTCAAAATGTAATACTTCTCTGATGAAATATTTACACAACCACAATAAATCAAACAATAGAGAGAATAATGAAAAGGAGGAGGGGAGCTGAGAGAGGCGGACCTCGGAAGGAGGCGAGCTTGTTGCGCATCCGCCGGATTGATCCGTCTCTGGGCCTCGGCTGCGATTGTTTCATGTTTATGCATATTTCATTTGGCGCAGAGTCGCCGGGCGAGGGTAGTCCACTGTAATGTGTTAACTCTGAGATGAATCCGTGTAATGGATCTTTCTGTCCACAGCTTAACTACCGCAGGGACCCCGCGCACTCGATTCAGAGAGATGGGTTTGAAAGTTTGATTCATGAGGAGTATCAGGGGCGTGCTGTGATTGAAGCATAATTAAACAGCCATATCCTCTGCACTTAGAAACAAATGGATTGCGCGGCGTTCTGAATGCCATGCAGCTTTCGGGAATCCATCAGCGAGAGGCTCATCTATAGACGAGGCTAAAAGAAAGGAGAGATTGCAGAGAAGCTGCCAGCCTGAAAATCCCCGTCTTGCCCTGGTTCAATGCTGTTAATGGAATGTGGTTTCGTTAATAAACGCGTACTCTTTCAAACGCAGTTGTTTTGTTTGTTTCAGCTTGAGGATGCTGGGTTTTCTCTCAATCATCCTAACCAGTACTTCACTGAGAGTCAGAAGCTTCTCACTGGAGGCCGGGACATCAAGAAAGAAGTTGATGCGTCACAAAGAAGCCAAGAAAATCCTGCCAACGTGACCCGCTTGTCTCAGGCAAGCTCCAAACAGGCACATGAGGAGATGGGGGATTTAGACTCCTTCTTTCAGGATGAATGATTTTGTAGAAGTTAAATCAAATTTAAATTGAATAGACCAGATAGAGCCCATACTTGTGTTCGGTGTATTTGATACTGATTGTGTTTTCAGGACTGAAAAGATTTATTCTGCCTGTTTTTCCTTGTTCTGTTGGTGATAGGATCTTTTTTAGACAACCTTTTTATAAAAATAATAAAAATAAAAATTTGTTTCATAAAAGCTTTTTTAATTTTTACTAAATTTATAAAGCAATAATCTGTTGATCATCGGTTAAATCTTTTTGGTTTCCATTGGTACGGTGATGGCTTGACAAATTTATAATGTTATATAAGACTCTTCTTTCAGATAAATGCTGCTTTTCTTTCTATTTATCACAAATCCTGGAAAAAATGCTTTGTGAGCAGCAAACCAGTTTATTCGAATGATTACCGAAGGATCATGTGACGGAAGACTGGAGAAACCTGCTTTTCGGTATTGCAAACAATTTTAAAATCTATTAAAAACAGTTGCTTTAAATTGTAATGATATTTTAAGATATTTAAGCAGTAAAACTTGATAATGTAGTGAATTTCAGATGGTAGCAAATTTACATTTGCCTTAAATATATTTAACTGTTGCTTTTCTCCAAAAGGACTCAAGGTATTCAAGCTTTTCCATTTCCAGAGAATCAAACCCATGACCTTGGTAGTGTTAGTACCATGCTGTTCCAAATTGATGTAGATTGACAAAAGTATACAGGCGGCTGTGAGGATATGCTGCATTTGATCGTCACCCCAGAAAATAAAAACAATACAGTAGGCGGTTAAGATGAGGTGGGCAACATTTAGAAGCCAAATACTTTGAGTTTTTCAGGCTGAACCAGCTGCACTTTTCTCATTTAAATGACAAATCTGAAAGTAAAATAGATTATTTTGGAAATGAAAAAAACCTTGATTCCTCTTTCCTGCTCATCACGCTGGAGGAAGAAGTAAAGCGGAGTCATATTCTATTACAGCCTCAAGGACAAGAAGGATGTTGATTTTGGCCTCACAGGAGGTGCTTTCCATTCAGCCCTCACATTAAAGCTATCTGTAAACCCTTCATCCTCACTTCTGACTCTTAAACATAATTGCGCTTGAAATGAACATTTATTTTGAATGTCAAGCATCATTAAGTGGAGCAGCATTTGTTCTTTGTATGCCACAAATGGTATTTCTAAGTATCTGTTGTGGCGGCGCCATTGCCATGCAGTGTCACATTGTTTTTTTTCTGAAAATGTCCTTGAACGCTGAAATATGCCCTTTGCATGATAAAAATCCTTCTAGGTTTGCCTTACTTCTCACTCCCGTAATGGTTTAGTTCTTGCCTTCTCTTTCTTACTCTGTACCCTGGACAAGCCAACATGCTAAATTTAGAGGCAATTAGAGGCACCGTGGAGTTAGACCTGCATTGTGAATGCAAATGCGTCCCCTTGGTAGGGCAAAGACAAGTAATAGTTACATTAAGGGACAAATTTAATGAATGCTCTTACCTTTGAGTGTGCATATGGTTCAGTGTTAATTTCGTTGATGGATAATTTACGTCATAAAGTTCGCCAACAACATTTTTTCCACTGATGAAAACGAGACGAAAACTAATTTGAAATGCCAAAAACTCTACTGACATTTATGTCAACGGACAGGGATGATTGGCTAAGCTATCATATACTTGCTGCACGTCTCATATAAACGTTCAAAAATCTAAAGAAAATCTGTGTTAAAGTAAGTTGAAATAGCGCATCGACAAAAAAAAAAATCATTTAACACTATCGGGTAGGTTTAGGTTTATAAAATATATTTTTCTGAGACGGGGTTGAAAACTTATCTTTATCCCTTTTCATTTTGAATTGCATGCGAAACAAAAACTTTCATTCATATTTTTTTTTCTTAAACAACCGTAGTAATGTTGAATGGAGGAACCAAAAGAAAGACTGACTGGATAAGAGGTTCATTTGATGTGACCTCGGGCCATAATGCTGGGCTATGAAGCATGTTGTGACAGTGGAACGGTACTGCCGCTTGTGCTTCAATCCTTCACCACGTCACACTAGCGGAATTAAATTAGCTTTGGAGTTTGAAAATGGAGCTTGACAGACAAGGGATTAGTGCAAAATAGTATGCATCTGGATATAAGCAGTGCACAGCTGGGGTATTGACAGCAAGAGACCTTCATGTTTTATATTTGGTAGAGCTAGACTGCATTTGACAAAGCCCTCCCTCCTTACACCAGTTCCCTGGTGCTGCATTTAGCTTTCAGCTTGCTGTCGTTTAGCCATATTAAAGCAAGTTTGGACTAAAATCTAAATGTTTTAATTGTTTTCCTGTCCATGTCTTGGAATTTGAATCAGCCACAGCATGTTGAATTCAACAGTTACAGAAGAATTTAATTAGTTCAACATATTACCAACCATCGTAATGGTTCAGTTCATTCTGACTAATTATGCCCATTTATTTTCTTTAAGTGTTCCAGTAATTAATTAATAAAAATATTTTTTTCTGCTAAATGTCCATTCTATTCATATTCAGACATCAACATTTTAATGATTATATGAACATATTAAAATAGATATCTTTAGGACATTAAACAATTACCGTCAGTTTTGACCAGTTTAACATCAGTGTACAATGTTTATGGCAAATTTATCTAAATTGTCTTTTTTTTTTTTTTTACTAATTTAGAAAGTATTCTTAATTGAATCTTTAATTGTGAGTGCATGGTACACAACTCTTATTATGGAGCGTATAGTCTGCACATATGCTGCATGCTTCAATTGCTGTGAAAGTGAGGGTAGTTTAGGAAAGTGTGTAACGTCGGTGGAGGAAGAGACAGTCTAATGTATGCAATGACGTGCTCATCCATGCTTAAAAGCGTTGATGCATTTTACCTGTGTGCATATAGGCATCATTTCCACCCATTTATCTTGGGAAAGGGAGATAAATGGATTTTTGTCAGTTTATATGTATTTACTATAATGTAGTGTACAAAGTGAAACGTAATTTTAATCTTTTTTTTAAGGTATTTAAATCAGTTGTCATTCATTTGTGTGCGTTAGCATTGAGACATGCTGTATTTGATAGAAAACTTTTTGTAAAAAGCCCTGCCCTGGTGGTTTATATAAAACATGACCTTGATGAGTTGAAGGGTGCAGAGCGTGTGGTCCCCGTTGTGGGCACCAAGAGGTCTCATGCCACTGGATGGTAATTAGTTCCATTTGTCAGTCGTTCATGAGGTTAATATCAGAGAATGGCCAGCCTGAGACTGGGACAGATGCAGTTGGCTGCATGGGGTAACAGAAGTACTTACCGTAGCTGTACTCTTAGGAAACATGAGCTAACTAATCTATAAAATCTAACTAATATTTCTTTCACATGTTTCATAGGAATAAGTCACTCCAAATGAATATTGTTATTACTCAGCCTCACGTCATTCAAAACCTGTATTAATTACTTTTTTTTGTTCTGTGGAAAACAAAAGATTTTGATGTGTCATTCTGTAAATGTTAACAGATTCTTCATTTTTGGGAGAACTGTAACGTTTAGCAGAACTTGTAATGTCTAAAAACGTGGCAGTACAAAGAAAGAATTTAGCTTTTTGCTTTTTTTGAACACATTTAACAGAAATTACAGCTTAATTTCTAAATAAGTTCACTGATAAAGTTTGCTTGAGAAAGTTCATCTCTGCTTGCGTACACAGCTGTCAAACATTGTGATGCACAAACAAGTTCAGGTGTCTTATTAAAGGAAAAACAGTCTACTTGGTGTGGCGCAGTTCAAAACTGCATAAAATTAATTATCTTGAGCATGATTTGTGTTTATTGGGTATATATTGGGAAGATATACTGACAGGGCTGATGTGGCATTAAGGTCAGAAAACATTTCTATTCAACCGTCGGGGGTTTTCAGAAGTTTTGAATTATTTAAATCCGAATCTCATGTTGCGTTATCATTAGAAATGGCTTTTATTTTTCTGAAAACATTTTTTTTTTCTCCAACTGAAGAACACTGTAATGAGTAAATCTTCTGTTTTTCTGTGCATCTGTTTACTTTGGCATCATGACCACAATACCTCCAACCGTGGCTCTTGTCATTTAAAATATTATTTTGCGTTCTCTCATTTTCATGGACAAAACCCTCTACGGTTTCCTAAGCTCTGTCAGCAGCAGCCTTCCTTATCTTGATGTGTAGGGCTCTTTGTGGTAGCTTTTATCGACTGGAAGTGTAATTTCTCCACCTCTAATCTTGCAGAAAGTAAGCTTGAAATGTCATAGATAAGCACTTTTTGGAACTTGTTTGTGGCCTAGAGGGAGTAATTTGGTATTCTCAAGCATTCCACCTTAGTGTAAGCAGTGTAAGAGATGAAGTAAAAAGATCAGCATTCGTACAGAAGCGTTTTTGATTCGCTGTGCTTTAGCCATGTTCAAATATAGGACATTCTGAAAAGGGTACAGCAATTTATCATGTAAGTTTTTGTGTTTTTGTCTTTCGAAAGAACCTGTCCTAGATCTATGAATAATAAATACGGGTGTGTAAACATTTCCGGATTGGAATGGGCTGGGAGATATTTGGCCCTGTTTTCCTTATCTACAGTTTCTGGGTATGGAGAAGGAAAAAAATGAACAAACAAAGAATTTCAGATGACAGATTCAGGCCCGTTTTTTTTTTTTTTTTCTTTCTTCTCCATACTCCATTCTCTATTTTCACAGCTAAATTGCTTTTACTGGTGCATGAAATTTATAGACGGATCCTGTCTTGTTGGAACTGAAGCCAAATATATCCATATACTGTAGTCTCTCTATAGTGTTAGATTTGGGGAAAAAAATCTGTTATACTGATTTGAAATATCCTGCAGCTACATCTACACTCCACCTTGTACCTAATCTGTCTGGACATTGACTAATTAGCACGGGCCTCCAGTGCTTTTGCCGGTCTGAAATGAATTGTATGCATCCCGCTGCTGTTCCTTCTCTTCCTGTGGTTCCCTGTAAATTTATTCACCTTTTCTCTGCTCAGAATGCATAACAATAAGTGTGCTGTGAGTTGCATCTACTAATCTTTGGTTCTTTGACAGTTTGTCTCAATGTATGTGGGAGCTGGGAGAAGAAGTGTGCTCGTGTCTGTGTGTGTGTGTGTCAGGCAGCAGAGTGGAAGAGTATTTGATCATGTCTTTGACAATGCCTGTGACAGTGACAGCCTGCACTGCTGGTGGAAAAGCCAGTCTGACTAGAGCCTCTGCCAGCAGTTGCGGTTGCTGGCGGTGGGGGTGGTGGGTTAGGCGTGCTGCTCTGATCTGCACAGCACATGGATGATGAGCCTGAGTCTCTGGAACAAGCTTAAATATGTTGTAGCCCTTTCCTCAGCCACACAGAAGTCTTACTATCCATTGAGGCTGGGCATTAAAGGGCTGAAGGTTACATCTGAACCAATGTTGAGGCCTTGAAGAAGTTACAGCTACTGCAAGCAGTTCAGTCCAATACAGTGGAACCAGGAAATTATTAAGCTTCAGTCTAGTTGGTCTTCTTCTTTAGAACAGTTATTAGGCACTAGAATAGGATTAGATTTTCATATTGTTGCACTTTATGAAATGTAAGCTGTTCAGTGTCGGCAAACGTGTGGTTATTACAAGGCTTCTTACCTATTGATTGACAGTTAATCTGACTGATGGTAATGCCGATAACACTGAATGTCTACCATTTTTATCTAACAAACAAACAAGACTGGAGAGTAGATTAGCATTGGTGGACTTGACCTTGAAAAATGGTGTATTGTCATCTCTTGATTGTTGAAACGATATCTTCTGATGTTTGTTCATTGCTCTAACTAGTAGATGATAAGAGATGATCTCTTCACGTGCCGCTTGAGCTGAGGAGCTTCAACTCTACAGCATTCTGTCACAATGTGGTGTATGTCTGAAAAAAAAAAAAAAAAGAATACAGAATACATTCTTTGTTTTGGTACCAAAAGTAACTTGCTCTGTCTTGTCTCTTGACACTATCTGTCTACTCTCGTTGCTCCATGAGAACATGATATGTGGTGTATGAGCAGCATGGCTTGTCTGTCAGCAACCGTAATGAAGGGCGGACGGGTCTTTGTGAAGGCTCAGTTGTTTTTAAACTTCCACTAAGAAAAAATACATGTGACCCTGGAGCACAAAACCTTGAGTTTGGGTATGCAGTGGGGCAAAAAAGTATTTAGTCAGCCACCAATTGTGCAAGTTATTGACCAAATACTTATTTTCCACCATAATTTGCAAATAAATTCTTCAAAAATCCTACAATGTGATATTATGGGTTTTTTTTTTCTTATTTTGTCTCTCATAGTTGAGACCTACCTATAATGAAAATGACAGGCGCCTCTCATCTTTTTAAGTGGGAGAACTTGCACAATTGGCTGACTTTTTTTTTTGCCCCACTGTGTTTGTAGCAATAGGCAAAAATACATTGTATGGGTCAAAATTGAATTTTCTTTTATGCCAAAAATTATTAGGATATTTAGTAAAGATAATATTCCATGAAGATATTTTGTAAATTTCCTACCACAAATACATTAAAACTTTAATAATTTACATTTCTAAGAACTTTCTTTGGACTTTGGACTTGATTTAATTTATTGATTATTTGATTTTTTTCAGATTTCAAATAGTTGTATCTTGGCCAAACATTGTCATATTCTAACAAACAAGCAATGATGCATAAATCTTAATTTTTGAGATAAGATTGACACTTATGACTGGTTTTGTGGTCCAGGGTCACATATATATATTCAAACTTGGCTTTGCAACAAGACCTTTCAATAGTATTACAATTCTTCTTAAGTAATTATCACTGCAACTGATAAGAAAAAATGCTAATGTATGCAACAAAAGCGTTTGTAGTGCTGGTTTATTGCCTGCATGAGAGGCAAATATTATCTGACCAAACCAACTGCATGGGAAAATGTAACTATTTTACAAGTTGGTAATTTCTTACACGTGTATAAAATTGGATTTGTACAAAAACAAAAAAGTAAATAGTTTCTTCTCTCCAAATCGACCTACAATTGAGGACAATAGAATATTTCTTAAGCACAAAGGTCCACCCTTTGTGTAAAGTCTTTTGCTTATTTTTAGTTTTTCTTTTCAGTAGTTTTTCTTCTCCACACCGGAATTAAAGAGCTGAAGGTTACACCTGAACCAATGTAAAGACCTTGAGTTACAGCTACTGCGAGTAATTACAATCCAGTAATGAAAATGTTTTATTTTTAGAAATACATTATGGATGAAGTTCCTCCCTTAAATCTAACCCTCTGTGGCGTGTTAGCATATTGTACAAAAGCTTGCAAATGAGATTTGAATGATTTCAAACAAATTAACTAAATCTTAAAAATAGTCCCAAACTGCTGTGAGAGTGTCAACATCACACCGTAAATTGTTCCACAGAGCTGTGTTATGAAGTAAAAATCCAGAATTGCCATCTACGTGACTACAGTGGAGTAGTTTAAATTACACGCTCTTACAAAGCTGCATTATTCCATACTTCTCTCTAATCTGCTTCCTCGAAAGGCACTCCATCCATGGCCTCCTCATTCTTTCAATAGCAACAACATCATCCTGTTGCCTCAAAACAAATACATGCCCAAAGAATATCCATTTACTTTGATTTACTGGAAGAAGCGCATAATGAATTTTAATGCAGTGCTGTTTGATGTCATTATCCATGGATGCACATGCTGTTTCCATAACCATAGAGATTCAGGTATTGTAATAAGCAGCTGCGTACAGTAGCTAAAAAACAAAGTTAATCAACATACTTGTGGAATGAGAACTCTAATTGAGAGACTGAATAGAGCTGAGTGAAATGCACGCACAGCAGTCATGTCATTACTCATTCATCCGTGAGTCCTGTGTTTTATTGTATGACGCTGCTGTGGTGGTACTGTACGATGAAAACAGCGTCAAAGACGAGCAACTCATTCTCTACTTATATCAGCTGATTCCATTGAAAGTCTTAAAGAAACAAAATATCGGATTGCAAAATCCATGCATTGAGATGGATTCCTTCTAGCACAAAATGTGTAATCTTCCCATTAGAGAACCGGGGAAGTGATAACCTTCTATTTACAGGCGTGTAGATTACAAAAGGTATTGTTCTGCTGAACCACATCCAAGAAGGTAAATCAAAACCCATTTATTCATTTCAAAGCCTAAACAATTGTAGTGATTTCCTTCAGATTTCTAATGCTGAATAGCGGCCCAGAGGGGGTCATTTTTCATCAAGTCTATAATATGGACAAGGCTTTACCGCCACTTCTAAAAATTTCGACTGAGCATATTGGTTTAATTTTAATGTGTGCTGTTTTAAAATTGCATTGGCTGACTGACTAGTCTTATACAAATTGAATGGCCCCCTAAGTTCACATGACGTATCTCACCCAAAGACATTTATTAGACCCCCCGTCTACTATATATAGTGCATTGAGATGCTCTTCATGAATTGATTTTGTCAGGCTAGAGATTTGAGACTCGATTCTCTTGCATGCCAACGAGCTCCCAAACATGCTTGGCAATTACTGTCCAAGTCCCTGTCCAAGAATGTCAAACAAATGCATGATTGTGTTTACCCATATTTAAAAATTCCATTTAAAATGAGCGCAGAGGTGTTGGATGGGAGGCTTGTTTTGTGTTCTCATAAAGCATGTCTCTCAAAACCACAGTGCCATAGCAATCCATACTCATTAATCACGCTAGCTCGTGCTAATGTGGCGCCGTCCCACCGGATGGGCAGTTCAAACTCTCTTGAGGGAGAAGAGCGCAAATTTACTGCCGCCCCAATTTATTAATTGTACAATGTCGTGACCTTTTCTTTTTTCAAGCGCACTTCAGCTCAACGGACAATTGGCAGCCAAAACTTTTGCATTGCACGGACAGATTATGCGTCTCTATTTGGAGCCCAACTGTGTCTGAAAATTAGTTTTTGACCTTGTCATGTGTTTCTTTTTTAAT
Source organism: Enteromius radiatus (assembly GCA_032357445.1). NCBI lineage: Eukaryota > Metazoa > Chordata > Actinopteri > Cypriniformes > Cyprinidae > Enteromius > Enteromius radiatus. The sequence goes on along the minus strand of JAUCMS010000022.1, from coordinate 7,313,433 downwards.
CTAGGCCTGGACTGATAGATTATTGCACTGCCTGCCAAGAAAGGGGGTAGTGTGTTTGTTTAGAAGGGCAGAGATGCATGCCAATAGCAAAGTTCACCATCTCCCATGGCACTCCTTGTCTTTGAAAAATATTGCTGAAATTATAATGAATTATGGAATAAAGGAGGAGTACATTTCACAAGGCCAAACTTCAAGATATGTGACCCCCATCAAATGAAGCACAACTGAAGGATTCATACAAAACCAGCCATCCTTAGACACTTCTCCTTTACTCTTGTGATTTGAAGTGTATTGTTTACCTGTTCTCTGAAAAAAAAAAAAAAACTACTAGACTAGGGGTGTAGAATAAGGTCATGTTGAATAAGGCATTAATATGTGCTTAATTAGCACTAATAAATTAAAACTGATTTTCTAGTAGTATGCATCCTAATAACCTTTTTTTATTAACTTCATTATTTTTATTTTTTTTAGTCATTAGCTTCTTTTGAAATACCTTTAATGTATAGGTTTTAGAAAAAATAAATATATATATATATATATATATCTTACCAAGCAAAATCCATCTCCAAATACAAACCATTGTACTAAATTAGATTTAAACACGAGACCAGTCATTCTTTTCTTTGTCAACTTGGGCATTTCTTGACTCCCAGCTACACTTGTATCTATTTTGTGAAGTGAATGAACGGCATGCACTCAAGTAGGAAGTAGGCCATTATGGAAGCTAGCTGCCTTCCCTGACAAAGAAAAACCAGTGGGAGTTGGAAGCCTTGGTAGTACTTCAATCCTCATTGTGTATCAGTCTTTTTTTCTTCCCCATCCGATCCAAAAATGCAAATGAACTTAGGAGACAGGGGCATTGGGAACTTATTAACGCCCTGGTTTTTCCCCCCCCTCATGTCTCAAAGGATACAAATGAGTGGACCGGACAGAAGAGGAGAGTGTCAGTAACCTGTACTGCTGTAAATGAGTCACTTACACGTCTAATGGGAGAGCTCTGAGCTACTGCCTCGTTCCTACAAACTCCCTCCCTGCGCCTCCAAGTAACACACTCAATTTTTCATGACAACCGGGACGATGAGTTCATCAGTTTTAAATGGGACATTTCCTCAATATTACCTCTTTTAACCAGGCTGCTTTTGGCACTCTCGCTTTATGTGAAGATGAGAATGTTTAAAGGAAAAAAAAAAGTCGATGAGTATTTATTGTTGTAACTTTTAAATAACTTCCACTGATAAATTCCAAATGCAATGGTTCACCACGGTTCAGAAGAACGAACCTCTACCGAACAATTTCCAAACTATAGAAAATAGCATTTTGAGAAGGCAATCTCTTACCTGTTCTGCTCAAATCTAAGAAATGGTGCTACTGGACAGGAAGTGATTGGCCTGACCAGCAGGTGTCATGGGCTTCTTTTTTTAGACTAGTTCGATTCACAGCACCCATTGAGTGAGTGTCAGTTCGACACTGACTGGATTCACTCTACGCTTTCTATATGTCTATATCATTATTCCTGATTCAATTTATTTTCCCACCTAGAAGACCATTGCAATTAGCTTAATTGCATGCAGCCTCTGCTGTCAATATGCAAATGTACTGTATTTATCTGAATAAACTCAGTTAGGGTATCATTACATTCATACACTATATTATCTTGCATGCTAAACATAATTTCTTGTTATATTTTATTACATACAATTTAGGCAGATTATGAAAGTTTAATTAGAAATGCAACAGTTTATCTTGTATTCTATCTTAAAAACAACATAAGTGCTTTCAGATAATGTCTTTTAGTTCTGAATCATGTTATGATGTACAGTGACCGATTTCTTTTCTATAGCTTGTCTTTAAAACGGTTATTTGCATTAATTAGCATCGCAACTGTTGTTCACATACTGAACGAGCGTTCCTGATGACGAGCAGCACAAAAATCTGATATCATTTTGCGCCACGAATAATGAAAGATATTTAGCAGTTATTTTTCATCGCAGATAATGTTCATGTGCACCATTTAATAGGCAGCTAACGCCCAATTATAGACTAAGATATGCTAATGATGAAATAATTAGTTTCAAAATGACAGGGAGGAAGCCGTAAATTCACGGGACGTGTTGAACTGAACGATCTGGATTCTGACGGTAGTTTGTTTCTTAATGATAGCGCAGATTTCAGAAGCATAAAAACTCTCATCTCCTCCTCTGAGGTACGTTTTAAAGTTTTCAGATGAGATTTATTATGAAATAAATCCAAAATTATTCCCGCAATAAAGTAATCAAGGGATGTAATTAGATTTCCATATCCATAAGCCATTTTAAAATACGTTCTGCAGACTGAGCGGGGGTCAATAGGGCACGGTGTGTGTTTTTGGGAAAGAAAACAAACAGCCACACATTCCTCCATCGTAACCCTCGGCGTCCACAATGCATCAGGCTGGCAGTGGTCTCCTCTCTATCCTCCCACACGTTTCTTTCTAAATTTGTCTTGTGGGCTCACAGATAGACACTGGCAATTCATTGCAGACTAGAATCATTATCCCAGTTGTATATGGCTCCAATAACTTTAATAAGTTCATGCAGTTGTGTGCCAGTATCACAGTGGCGTTACGGTGAGAGTAGGGGGTGTCTGCAAGAAGCCCTGAATCCCCAAGATGTCCTGCCATGGCTGCAGGAACAAGAAAACAAATGAGCTACTTGGTGCTTCCCCATTCATCAGGAGCATGTGTTGTTGCTTTCTCTCTCTCTTTCTTTCTTTCTTTCTCATGGGCTTTGGTTTACCTGTCATCTCAAAACCAGCCCTGCACAGACTACACTTCTCTCATGGGAGTCTTCTTTAAACAGTTTTTCGTTCAGCGTTGCACAAACAAACATTGTTTTGTTTTTTTGCACTTCTGGTCCAATAAACATAACAAACATTAGCCTGCTTTAAACTGAAATTACCACCATTCGACCTATATGCTTTAAATGTTCATCTTTTGTTTTTGCATGCGTTAATGTGACAATGCCTTTCTGTGTTGTTCCCTCCATCAAATCAAAGATTGGCCTCAGGTGAAGATGTTCTTGTAATAGAGCACTCTATAATCCCAGAGATATTCACAGTTTGTACCGTTGTACTTATTTGTCACTTACAAGTTACTCCAAGGATATTCCTGGCAAAAAGGTAATTATGTAAAAACAAAGCAATAAAAGTCTTGACCATACATCCTCTCTTTTTTCTGCACATATCCAGGCTAGGATTCCTAAATTGCCTAAAATGACCAGGTTTTGGCTTTGATTTCCTTTTTACATGTGACACAAGTGCTGAATTATGAATGCCTGTAATTCTAATGTATTGAATTAGCTGCAAATACTGTGCAGAATTGTAGTTCAAATTTGATTGTTGACTGTCAAACGATTAATCGCATCCAAAATAAAGGTTTTTCTTTACGTAATATATTTGTATATACTCTGTATAGTATATATAAATACCAACACATGCATGTATATATTTAAAGAAAATATGATATGTTTGCATATTAAATATATTTAGATATAATATCAAATAAAAGAAAATAAATATATAAATGCATTTACATGTAAATACTTTCAAAATATATACTGTACATGTGTGTTTTAATATAAACAGAATAAATAAACACAGCATAAATGCATATACTATGTAAAGAAAAACTTATTTTGGATGCGATTACTCATTTGACAGCTCTAAAAGCCATATAACTATAAACTTGACCTACACTGTAAAAAATAAGTGTCATTTTAAGAAATTTTGGAAAAAAAGCTACAGGAAAAAAAAACTGATAACAATAAATTCCCGTTATTTATATATATATATATATATATATATATATGTATATATAGGGGAAAAACATTTTTAAATTTAAAATTAATGTTACATTTACAGTATACATTTTACAGTATACTTTTAATTAATATAGTTTTTAGAAGTAATTAGAACAAATCAATGTAAAATGTACAGAACAATCTAAACTGATATTGCCAGATTTCCCTGCGTGACACTCCATATTTGAAAGTATTTTGCTTAAATCATGGGTTTTTTTTATAGTTTTTGACCGTTAATGTTTTTTTTTTAACCGTTAATATGTTTACATTATGTATTTTTTTACACAATTATTTTGGCAACCACAGCTACCAAATTTAGATAAGCATTTCTACTGTAATGTGAATTAAAATTTTAATCAATTTCTAACTCATTATTTTAAAGGGGGGGCAGTTTTACAATAAACATAAATTTAAAAACATGCATCCACAGGGGCGGAGTTGCAATCAGGACGACCTGGACTTTTCCCAGCCAAAGGATTTACACAGCAGATCACAAATTGAGCGTGCGCGAGGCGAACGCGACCGGCCTGAGTTTATTAGAATCATTGACGTTACTAAATTCTCAGCGAATAGCAGCCATACTGTCAGCGATGCGGGGGCCTGTGCAGTCAGAATTTTCCCGGTGGAATTTAATACCCCACTCCGCCCTCGTGCATCCATATAGATTTTAACAAATAAAATCCGTTCCATTTTATTCCAGAAGTAAATACAAATTCTTTCCTCAATGGCAAAATAGAGGAAATGATTTTTACACTTGTCCTCTAGCTTGAAAACCCTATAATAGTGACATATTTCAACTCGAGTGTGTGTTCCTCTTGTATTCTGAAGAAGAGCTATTGCAGTAGCAGATGGGGCAGAGGTCTGATATGAATCTTATCCACCTAAAACACACTCTTTTTTTGCTGAGCTTTACTTTATTCTATAGCTAAAGGTTAATTATCTCTGCCCTGGATTTGATGTGCTAAAATGTGCTTGCTTCTGCTGATTTCTGTATGATTGTCTGCTGATCGACATCTCTGTATCGTTCATTATAGAAGCTGGTGGTGCTGTTTTTAAACAGCTCTCATTTGACAGCACAATTTCCAGTGTCTGTGGCCTGTTTAACAGAATTTCAGGCGCAGCAGGGAGGATGTTGCAAAAAATAGATCAAGCTGTCAGTATACTGCAAAGAATATACTGCATGTCAGTAGTTGTGAAGCAAAGTAAGAGGAGGTCATGAAGGCAGATCGAAAAGCGTTTGAAGAACAAAGTAAAAGAAATTGCATTTTCTTTTGATGACACATTCTAATACTACTTTTTCTGTAGTTGTTGCTAAATACTAAAAAGCCACAAAGCAGAAACTTTGTAATAAGCAGAGCCATACAGCATTCTTGATTTGATAAGAAAGTCTTTTACTAGCATCGGCATCTCTGCTTGCATATAACTAAGGCGGTGAAATCCTTCGGTGACCCAGAGTAAACAATGTTTGTGAGCCGCTCTGAAGATGATCACCTCAAGCCCAATGGACCAATAGCATTACTCATACACTCTTCTCACCTTTAGACACCGCTCTGGGCTGTAGAGACAGACTGCTGGGATTTAACACAAAGGATAAAGAAATGAATAACTGCTTCAGCCAAAGAGCACAGCTATAATCCTCACTAGCAAAGCAGATGTTTGTGCTGCATTCAGATTAATGACTGTTACTGTATGTCCTACTGCAAGATCATCTGCTGTTCCTTTAATAAGAGCTGCACAGATCAGCACCTGAGAAATGAACCCTGCCTTCTTCCTTCCTTTCTCTACCTTTCTATAATCTCTTGCTTTTCTATACATTCATTCATTTAATCTATACTTTCATTCCATTTTCTTTTCTTAGTCTCATTATTTTTTATGAATTCTGTCATTTTAATTGTTTTTAATATGTATATAAAATATTCATTTTAATTTCTTTTATTCATTTAATTTTATTCTATAAATTCTTTCTACTTTTTATATTGTCATTATAAATAATTTCCAACCATATTTTACTTTTTAAAATGTATTTGTAGCAAAAACTACAGCTTAGAAGTGATCCATCAAAAAACTCTGGCTTTTTTTTTTCTTCTTCAAAATTTCAAATGCATCTTTATTATATTCAGTTGTGCAGGATTTGTAATATTTCTTTAAATAATTGAAAAATGATTTCTTATACTTACCAAGGCTGCATTTATTTGACTAAAATGTAGTAAAAACAGTAATATTGTGGTAATATCATTATATTTTCCCACGATCCCACAGAAATCATTCTTACAGTATGTGCTGAACCTTGATACTGTTTTTATTTGAGTTGAAAGTAAAAAAAAAAGGTTTTATTATAACATCTTTATAAAGTATTGATACTTGTATTACCATGCTGCATAAGAGCATTCAGTACAAATCTTACTGACTCAAAACTTTTGAATATTCTTTTATTTATTCATTCTATATTTTTATTATGTATTTCTTTCTGCTGACACTTGTATATCAGCAAGCCATTCTAATATTTGTCTAAATGCTAATTGATTGATAACAGCCCAAAGACCAAAGAAAGTCATTGGTACTTTCAAATTGCATAAAATGCTCATAGCACTGAAGTCCTCCTATTAGAAAGGGCAGCCTGGCACTTAAAAAAACACCCTGCTGGTCATAAAAGTGGGAGTGGACTTCTTGAGGCTGTATGTAAACTGTTCATTATTCTGCTGGGGTTTGCTTCATTAACCTCTCAACCGTATGACCTACCCAGCACATTTGATTAACTTCACTCCCTAACTCCTTACATTTCAGTAAGCCTCACCTGCAGCGCTGCTGTCAGAAACCATTAAACCCGCAGAAGGAGACCACATCTGGAACAGAGATTTGAGAAGAATTAAACTTCCCATGGACCAGGGATGATAGTAACACTTTTAGCTTTCGTACCATTTCTTTTTTTTTTTACCATTTTATACCAAACTTTTTTAAACATTTTTAAAATGAAATAAACGATTACGTAAAGCATACTAAGCATTAAAAATATAACAGGAGGAGTGTGTGTCACAATTATGCCAGATGTTAAACATTACAGTATATTGGTCAATCTTTGTGGGTCCAGTAAATTGGGAAAATGGTGTTAGCCCTTGTGCTGCGCTGAAAATCTGGTTTCCTGGACAGAAATGCCTTGTAAAAATGGTTTCTTTTAATATGCTATATTATCACCAAAGCAACATTTTTGACCATTTTCTTTTTCTATTTGGCGTTCGTAGGCCTCACTGACCCGAGCCTTGGTTTTGAGAGAAAACTGAGAAGTATCATTTAGGGATAATTTTGGCAATATTCACTCAAAAACTGAGGTGATGAGGAGCTCAGATCAATCAATTGGCCTGAACTGACCTAGGAACACACAGTAAAACAGTAAAAGTTGGAAAAATATTGTTATACCTTAAATAAGCAAAGTTCAGTGTGATTTTTGTGGTTAAAACCAGAACAAATGTTTGCATATATTGAATTAAAAAGCCGTATTTGCTTATTCAAGTGATCCAGACCACAGATAAGAATCCATTAACCTAATCACAAACCAAATTATAGCCCAGAAGTGAAATTCATTATCTACCTCAGAATAGTTATATACTGTAGGCTATGTTTGAAATGTTTTGCCCTGCTGTGCCTGTGTTTGCAGACATTAGATTCATAAGAACGTTTTTTTTTTTTTTTTCCCTCCTTCGCTTTCCTTAGCCTAAACCAGCTGACATCATGAAACCTTGAATGTAAATGTGCTAATTTGTTGCAGTCAGACAGCAATACAAAGCCACAAAAAGGAAGTTCCTTTCACTTTGTAACCGCCTGAGTTCCACAGCTCAAGAAAAGACACATGAAATTGATTCCATTTTCCCGTTCGTGGTTCTTTTCCCTATAGATTCACTTTTGGGCATGTAATTAATTTTAATTGGAATGTGACGTGGTGTACACAGAAATAGCAGCGATGTAGCGGCAGCCTGTCTCTCCCCGATTCTTCCCCATGTGTGATGCACGCTCGCTTTAATTATTCCCACCATGATGAAGATCTGCCTTTAAAACCATTTAGTCCATTTCAAAGAACTGTACACAGAGTAGATACCTTCTATTCACTTAACATTCCATCCGGAACACCAGGACAGAAAAAACACTTTCTCTTTTTTCTTTTTGCAGTAAAGTGAATACTGTCACATGTATTAAAACAGGTCTACATCAGAGTGTGACATATCAAAAGGATGAAAATGGAGGGCGGAAAGGCTCTTTTTAATAGAGTGAATTGCAAGAGTGGAGTCCTCAGAGGATGCTGGGAAGACATAATGGCACTGACAATCAACTGGCTGAGTGCCTTCCTCGTTCTCTTTTCATCGGCTGGGATTTGGGGGATGCCTGTGTCTGTGTCTGTTTGAACCCAACACAGAGCCGGGGAGTCAGCGTGACTTAAGTGGAGCAGAGATAAGCACCAGGAGGCTGTGTGGAGACCCAGTTACCCATAATCCCACAGACCGCCCTGTGACATTGATAGATTAAAAGAAAGAGAATCAGTGCTCATACGTTCAAAGCTCACTGTTGAGCTTGTTGTGGCCGTAAATGAATACATCACAACATAAGTCTTAAAAAAAAAAACCACACACACAGTTCCGAGGCGGGATGGCAGCCATCAAAACTCTGATTGGAGGTGTGATTGCTTTTTTTTTTTTCTCAGACCTTGCAGCTTTAACAAAGTAAACAACAGGTTTGAAATCACTTTTTTTTTCCTGAATACTTATTTATCTCTGTGAAGGAATCTGATTGCAGCGCACAGCCACTTCATATCAGGATAGATGCCTAATTAAAAAAAGAAAATGAGCATCTCAAGCTTATATTATTGTGACATGTAAAACGTGACGGATCGCTCACAAACATGTCCAAATCTCCAGATAAATTGCGGATATCAGACATCCTGCTGTCAGCTATGACATTATAATTATACAGTTATATGTATATGTGTATTTACTGTTGATTAGACGGTATGTGAATGCTGGAAACCAACGGCTTTAGCAGAGACAGCATCTGAAAGCATATTAGAATTATCTTGATGTTTTAGATTTCAATAAAACTGTAATTACGCCTTCTGACCAAGAGTTACATGATTTCTGCCACTTTATCAGACTAATACTACTCCTCAAGGACTCATTTATAATTTAGTTTGTACTGCACTTCTGGCTTATTTATTATTACACAGTTTGCTTCCCTACATATACAAAACTAATTACAAAAAAGCAAGCACTTGATTATCACTGTACAATAGATGTAAAATAGCATTTGCATTGAACAAACAGGAAGTTACTTGTCACTGCACTGACTTTACTACAACTATTGCTCATTAAGCACCACAACATACGCTATAAACTTAATTCATAGCCACCTACAACCAAACCGCAAGCTGCACTCTTCAGCACAGTGGTACCTCAATATAACAGGAACTTTTTTAAATATCAAACGTAACTCAATAACTAGCAGCTGTTTTACTTTACCCCAAAAATAAAATAACACTTCACTCCACATTTACTTAACCCTGATTAATCCCTATGCAAACTAAATATCCACTTCCCAGTTTCAGTAAAAAACTGAAAACACCCTAAAAAACAGTTTTACATATGTAGGTCATATTTATCTAATATGTTTATTATTAATTAATATACTGTAAATAGATTGGACACAAAGTACGTAGAAACAAGAAGACCTGGGCCCTCATTTATCAATGGTGCGTACGGACAGATTTGTGCGTAGTGAGTGCGTAAGAACAATTTCACGCAAAGTGT
>JAUCMS010000022.1:7291407-7303795 GCA_032357445.1 Enteromius radiatus | reverse complement strand
ACACATTCTAAATTTCATTCGTTGGACAAAATATAGAACCTTTTCTACGCACTGTTGATAAATGAGGGCCCAGGATTTGTGTTGCTTTAACTCATTTTAATTAATTACATTTAACAAATATTTTTTTACAGTGTATAGCCACAAGAACCTTCATTTTTGCTTTTTATGTAAAGAAAATGACCTGTTTTATTAGGATCCAACACTGTCCACAATTGAGAACTTGCAGAGACCCTGACTCTTGCTTTAAGCTCAAAAAAGAAATGTTTTCTTGAGGGTAAGGACTAAGAAAGCATATTATAATATCTTGACTGCATTGCTAACATCACAGATGGAGAACATCACCTTCACAACCTTTACAACAACCAATTAAATCAGCATTACAGACTCTGCGCAAGAGTGCCAGTGCTCCAATTAACAAGATAAATAACGACATTTAGATTTCGTCCCCTCGTTTCGGAGAAATGTGCCCCTTCTAGACACAAAAGTAAATCACAAATTAAAAGAAAATGGAAAAGCATACAGAAAAGAAACTGAACTGTCGATCACTCTTGATATATTTCTTCTATGTGGAAAAACGATGACTTGTATGAGAAAGTAGATTGACAGGTTTAATGTATACTTTTTATATTGACTGACAGACTCGCTAATTACATTGTGGACTGTATTATTCTTAATGTATAACTTTCACCTCATGCCGCAAGCTAGGCTAATACACCTACTAATGGCGTTTTGAAATAACCTTAGTGCTTTATGTAACTGAACTGTTGATTGAAATAAACCCATCTCGTGTGAAACTGACAATTGTGACATGAAAGAACCTTACTGCTTTATTCCTGTCTATAATTTAAAATATCAGAAGCTGTATTTGAATTGTTTTCCTCCATTATCCACTCTCTTGTTTCCATGGGAACTTGCACAGACAGTCTTGTACATTATTTGACTTGAATGCGTATATAAAATATATAATTCTTGTTCTCTGATCTCAGAGATGTCCTTAAAGGGGCTCTAAATGAGGCACAGGAGTCATCCTTGAAGGTCTGAGTCAAGTGTTTGTGCTGAGCAGGAAGCATCCCTGTGCAGCTGCTGTGGTGTAGTAGGCAGAAGTGAACATTTCCTCTCGCTGGATCTAATGCCCACGTTCTCTGGGAGGTGGCCTTTATCACTCTTGACATGTGTTCTGTGTCGGCACAAGGACTTTAGCGGAGCTGGTATAGAGAATTATAATGAGGAACTCGGCTAGCTGAAGAAAAGCTCATCCTCCTGGGTAACACTTTGTATTGAGCTGATGAAAATGTGTAACAGCTAAGAAAAACTTTTTGGACCGATAATAGCCTGACATCTGTGTATCTTCTGCAGCTATCCGTGTCCTGCTTTCTTTCACAATTTCTTTTCCATTTGCGTAAAATATGTTAAATTTTTGCTCCCTTTTTAAAATGTTTTTTTTTTTTTTTTTTTAAAGTCCTCACCGGTGGTTTGGATAACAGAGCCCAGTTTCTCTCATGCCGGTAATTGTCCTCTTGACATTGCTAGATGAATAATATTGGTAATGTCAAGAAGACAGTTCATGCAGAAAAGATTACCGGTCAATTGAGTTCCATTTGCTCTATTCAGAATTAGTCGATTATTCCCATGGCGGGGTGTCACGCAACTCTCAATATTCTCTGATATAACCGGCCCCCAAAGGAGATAATTGCTCTTCTTTTGCTGGTGTTCTATTGTAGCTTTTAAGGAGAAATTTCTTTTTAACATTTATTCAAGTTTAACACAACAGGTAAGCTGGGAAATTATGCCACAAGAAGAGGGATACCAAGAGTACATCTAATGAAAATCGCTGTTTTTGACATTAGAACATGTGGCAAGGTTGTTAGCATAGATCATATCCATTGAAAACATGAAATAAAGCTTTTTCATGTGAATTATATATTTGGTTAAGTAAAGGATGATGCATCATCCTGGTGTTATCATTTAAGGCTGGAAAATCACCTAAATGCATCAAGGACAGATTGTGACAAATATTTGTCCTTTGACTTGAAAGCTTTTGCTCTTCAGATTATATTTTTAAGAGAGTCATGAAGGACAAGCAGTTCACTAAATGGCCAAGCGCATAGTTTCATCACCCTAAGACAACTCCCTGACCTCTTGCTCATTTATACGGTGCTAAAAATATCTGAGTGAATGTGTTTTTGAGATCTGAAGTCCATGAGCAAATGGACAGAAGAGACATTAGAAAATGTCAAAGTGCCTCTATCAGGAGCTCCCTGAGATTTCACTTCTTTTCCTTGCAGAAATTGAGGTGCTGTGTTTTCACAAGAGACAAAAGCCGAGCAAACACGGCTGCAGGGCTTGCCACATTGATAAGGTGAGGTCAATGCAAGCTCATAATCGACTTCAACAGCTTATGGCGCTTGCCCTCTGGGAATTTCCACATATCAACAAAAGCAGCTCGGTGGAGGAAGTAATAATCTGCTGATATCTGGACTGTGGCATGGGACTACCATCGCCAGCGGCTTTCTGAAATGGTTTCCAAACAAATCCCTTCTAAAAAAAAAAGAGAAAAGTGCTTTAAGTGATTTATCAATACTCTATGAGGCTTTTGTCTTCATCTTTTTAAAACCCTCTGGGCCTCAGAACACAAACGCATTTCTGCTTAACTTTGGTTACCTACACAAATGTGTTTTTCTCCCTACAGTTGCAGCTGAAATGTCTGTAGTTGTGCTTTTCCTGACAGTTTGTTTGTGTGTGTGTGTGTGCGTACATTGCTTTGCGTCATATTTAAAGTGCTGCGGTCTCGGAGCAAATTAAATGAATGTATTCACAAATAACTCAAAGTGAGCTTCAATGACATGTCAACATTGGTAATGACTACTGACGTGTGTCAAATCAGCTTTGTTGTTCGTGACCCATTTACGTGTTTCTATTCAGCATTGTTGGTGTCATTAAAAAGGATTATATTAAAACGCTTCACACATTTTAAGTCGTATGCAAATTGTTTAGGTGTAATAGTAATTGAATCATAACAACTGTGCAGGAATCCCTGCATATTAAAAAGCTCAAAAAAAGAGTATTTTCTCTGGTCATTATTCAGTAAAACGCTACCTTTTTCACTTCAGGGATCCAACAATCCTACCTGCCAGCCCATAAGCAAAGGCTGGTGTATCAGAGGACACATCACTGTGATGGATCATGAACTCTCTACAGTGTGACATGAGGAATATACATCATGCTGTCATGTGTTTTGATCCCTCCAGCGAGAACTCGAGTGTGTGACACTATGCTGCAGAGGGAAAAAGCACACGACCTTCATTATAAAGACCATAAAATCATTATTTTTACCCTTCTACGTATCTCAAGAATTAATTTGCCCTCTATGTTTTGACACAGCAGTCTGTAGACATTAGAATCAAACTCGTTTGTGGTGCAACACACTTTTAGCGGTGACAATGTTGAAATAGAGCAGCTCCGCTGTGGCCGTCATTGAAACAGTAGTTTTGGTGAGGGTATGGTTCGCTGAAGGGCGCATACACCGAAATCTCTAACTTGAATCACAGAGCTTTTTGATGCCCTTGTCAAATATCTCTCTGAAATGTGTCTCTGCAGACTAGAAGTCTGTGGTTCTACACATCTTGGCTGTTTGCTTTAAAGAGGATGGGTTTTATTATTTACTATGAGGGCATGTTGTTATAAACCCTTTTACTTTTCTGTTGAACACAAAAGGAGATTTATTGAGCAAACTTCACATACCTTTTATATAAATTCTGACAGTTTATAGTGAGCAAGTCCATACAATCAGTCTATAAGTCTTAAATGACAAGTACCAAGATTTGAGTCATTCATTGTAGAAAGTAGGCTGATTATGACTCAAGTCTTTATAATATTCCTCTTCCAGTTCAGCTGGATAAGAACTTCCGTTGTAATCTACAGACATATCTTCAACCTAACCACAGACTCTAATCTACAGCACTGAGAACACTGACAGACCCTGTAGTATGAATGGCATTTTACTGATAGCTTTCCATGTTGTCGGACTCAGAGGTAGCGCCAAAATAAACTTGCCGATGGTCACATGGTTCATCTGTCACTGGTCCAAGTCGTAACTCTGAGAACGTTCCAAGATTACAAATTGTAATTACACGTTCAGGAGCATGCGAGAGCTTTGGCGTTGATAGTGTTGCCATAGAAACACATCATTTAGATAGACTAGAATGTCACGTTATCATCTCAGAATTACGAGATGGCGTGAATGCAGCATTAATATCAGTTGCGTTGCTGTCTATACATTGTCAAAAATCTCTCGGATCTTAATTGTGTTCTGAAGATGAGCAAAGGTCTTACAGGTTTGGAACAACATGAGGGTGAGAAATGAATGACTGAATTTTTATTTTTGGGGGAACTATCCCTTTAACTAGTGGATTCAAAAGCATTGTAAAGATGAATAGTTTTTTAAAAACTATTATTTGTACATGAAATAAAGTTGAGTAAAAAGTGTTAGTTGGGATATTTTGTTATGTCAGGATCACCAAAAAACGAGTGCATGGCCACAGATTTGCCTGGAATCCTGTTTATCCGCTCTGGAGCCGGACCGGCCAGCACAAGACTACAGAATGAGACTCAGAATTGAAAAAGGGCAGATGGAGGTTTTCATTTAAGCATCACTGCTGGCTGAAAAGCAGATTTTCTAACGTAAAACTGCAAGTAGCTGTCAGTCTGCTAATTGACTAACAGATGTCAATCACACTCGTTAAGCATTAACCACAAACACATTTATTTTATTTTAGGATTTAGGTAGTTAGAATCATGCTTACAATTATATTAAAACAATAATTAAATAAATAAAATCTCTGTAAAATAACTGTCTGGGTCTGTTCGTTATAGTGGGCGGGGCCTACACCCCTAAGTATACAGTAGGCCTACTTTTAACAGTTCACTGAAACAAACTGAAATAATAGAAGACATCCCAGATGCTGGACAGTAAACTACTGTCGGAATAGGATTTTAATTAGCGGATGGATAAAGGCATGCTATTGTGCGATGCTTTTGTGTGGAGCAAATAGTGAGTTTTGATTCACGTGGTGTTGCTGCATATGAGAATGAATCCTTAATGACGAACAGCTGGTGAAAATCTCATTACAAGGTTCTTCTCACTTCAGACGTGCTGCAGAGCAATACACCTCAGGAAAAAGCTAAGATTTCACATGCAGCTTTCTTAAACGTGTTATAAAATATTCCATTCCAGGAGACTTTACTAGGGGCTTGGAAGATACACTGTGCCTTGTAATTTAGTTGGTGTGTTAGAACACACACCATGCTCTTTTTAAAATTGTATCTTCTTCTCGCAGAAAAGTCCATTGCTGGTATATAGGTGTGAGCCAAAAAATCTTGGAAATGTACAAAAATGACCACTGTCAGTGACATGTTTGAAGTTCAGCTTTTATGTAAATCAGCGGAGTGTCCTTGACTACAGTGAGATTTTAACAACCTATTTTTAGCAGCTGTCACCATCAAGCAGAGGAGAGGGTTTGCCTTCATGTGCTAACTGCTCAGAAGTGCTCTCCATACGAACAATTTGCAAGCAACATGGTGCTGGAAAGCCATATTGTGGCGGCTCTAAAAACAAATCATATTTCATGTCTTCCATTTGTGGGTTGTATTATCATGTGGAAAAAAACAGGCAAGACTAATACAGCAATAATGGATGATGTGAAATATGTTTTATCAGCTTTTATTAGCTTACCAAGGCCCAGGGATTTATAAAGGTTGTTGCATTAAACCCCTGCATGTTCGGCAGGAGAGTTAATACAGCTCTGACAGGAAAGTGCTACATGCGCATTTTTAAAACAAATCTCTGTCCTGGGTTTGAAACCTACTAAATAATTCATTTATTTGATTAACTCCAATGAAAAAGGCTGAGTAGATCATTATCAGACAAGATAAATGCATGAAAAGACTTTTATGAAGAGAGTTCGAGAAGGAAACGATAAAAATATTTGTTAATTAAACATATGGGCCTGTAGCAAAATGACTAAAGTGACTAGGCTTTTGCATTGGAAACTACATTACATATTTAAAAAAAACAACAAAAACCTTTATCTGGTATTTAGAATGCTAAAAATGGGTAGCAGACATGTTTTATTCAAAACCAGGATTGCAGGTTACAATTTACATTTACTATAAGTAGGCTGTGAGGTTTAGTGCATCTAGATTTATTCCTGATTTGAAGTACATTTTGAACTTTTCAGTAAAAAAAAAAAGAAATGGTATACTAGACTTTCAGAAATATGCTCTGCTAAAGCTCAGATGCTTTCTTCATTAATTGTAATGTGGTGATTTACACAGTGACAAGAAAATGACCAGGATGATGGAAAAAAGATTGCTCAGTGAAGCAGTGAAAGAGAGTATATTTGAATTTCTTTTTATAGTTTTCAATTCATTTTATTATAACCGATTTTATCAACAGAATGGGATTTTAAAAATGAACCAACCAACTATCAAAACATCACAGAACTCCAAAAACATGCACTTGTAATATTTGCTGATGCTTGTGATGCTGTAGTCCCAACAAAATCATGCCACTTCATGAGGGATGATTTAACTCGGTATTACACGTGACTAATGAAAAGTTAAACTGATTATCAATTAAAGCCAGCAAAAAAGTTTTCACATTTTTTTTGCTGCAAAGTAAACTTTCATAATATTTCTACATTTTTAAATATATGTAATATTACTACCAATATATTAAGATTTGATGTAGATTAAAAAAAAAAAAGTCTTGACAGGATTGTAGAAATGAGTGGTTGAGTCATCAACTCACCATTTCACTGTTTTGCCTTCACTTGTTGATTTGTGTTGTGCTGGGATGTGCAGTCTGGAACGTTCCAGTTTACACTCTGAGCTCAACAGTTATAAATCGCTGACATTTGTGCTCGTAGCAAACAGTACAAATCCTGGAGAGACAGATTTGAATTCGATACTGTCAGAATGTGTAGCAAAGAGCCTATGTGAGCTGTCAGCTCATTCTTACATCAGGCCTGGCTTCCTGCCAGACAAAAACTCTGATGAACTGTTTCATCACTAAAATTCCAATTTTAAACTGTTTTGAGATAAGACTGCTGTTAAAGCCGTCTCCATCCATGAGGAAGTGCACTGCTTGATCTAGTGCACTGTTGTTTATCTCATTGAAAGCTTCCACATACTCTCTTTTGGTGTAGATTGTAAAAGTTGAATATTTTGAGAGCTGATTACATTTGTCCTTTTATTTTCCCTCTTTAATCAAATCAAAACTGTATGGCAAAACCAAATGTATTCACTGTGTATTTTTGCAAAGGATTCATAATGGAATCATGTTGTACTGTAACTATCAATGAAGCGGTTTTCTCAAGCAAAAAGCACACACATATATATAAAGCACAACTAAGAATTATATACAGCATGCATAATATGAGTTTCATAATCAGTCTAGATTAGATAAGGGGCTTTACATTGTGAGATGTTACCTTAGATTTGTTGTTGTTGTTGTTGTTAAAAGACATTATTACTCACATAAAAGAGAAGTGAAATGATAGCAATAGTGCTGATATTATTCACTTTAAACAGTGTAAATGCACTGCAATATAGCTAGACACGCAGACACAGATTTCCCTCCTCGAGGTAATAATACAGACATGATGAAAATCCCTGAACATTGCAGTTGACAGAGCACCTCTCAAAGCTCCACTGCAGCCTTTTCCATGTGTTAGCTCCAACTTGCCAGATGCCAGACATCAGACACGCTTATTCACTGTCACAGAGACGGCCCTCAGATGCCACGTAAGACAGGGGCTTTGTATTTTGTCCTCATGTCTGCTGCTGGGGACAGATTTGCGCAGGAAAGAACCCCCTGTGACATCTGGCCCTTATGTCAGCGATGGGCCTAGCTGCCTAATGAAGGGACATGCTTGTGCTTGGCACTGCACTGCACACCATTTATTAACGTCAGAGAAAGTCACACCAGGGTCTGCTGCACACTTTAATGATGGCACACTCAAGCTCACAGTGTTTGCAGGCGTTTGTGTGAGAAAGCTAGTCCTGTCTGACAGGCTTACACTTGGCACTCTCTTGTCCTGGCGTCCCTGTAGTATTTGTTCTTAACTAACAGAAGAAGCGTTATATGAAATGATGCAATGTTTCAAATATCCACCATCAGATTCCTAAGTTTAATCACACAAGTATTCGCAGAATAAAAAATTGTAGTAATGTGTTTTTGTCCAGAAGTCTTGATAAATTATTGTCATTCTTGTCACTATTCTGAAGTGCACTCCACTTGAAAACACTCTGTATTAATATAACAATATGCGACAGCCAAAACTGTCACACAAAGAACGCATATAGCCCAAACCAGCACACGTTTTCCAATAGAAAACTTTGGACGAGGGGTATAGGGGAAAGTAGTGAAAATATTAAAGCAGGATGTTTCCATGTTAACCTGTAGACCCTTATGGGCTTCAAAGAAACTCTAAAGTCTCTGAAATAAAGACTACATAAGACTTCATGCATAGGTAATTTCAAAGCTTTATTATATACTGTGAAAACCGTGTCGCTGCTCATGGTTTTATCAGTGGTACTTCTACGCATTACAACACATGAGAGAATTCACTTTTTCATAGGACATATACTCTTACTGGAGCATTACGATGATTTTATTGAGGGTGAGTAACTATTAAATCTCAGAACCTGGTAAGCAGAATGAATAAAAGCATTCCCTATACCAGATAGATAACAGAGAGAACTGCTAGATTTACTGACAACTGCTGAGTGAACTTTTTTCCAGAAAAAAAATATGTGCTTAAATGTTCTCTTTACTGTTTTAGTGGAGAGGTGTGCAAGCTCTTTTTGGTTTATGCATTGAATCCTACAATCTTTTCACATTCTCCAGAAAGATGCCATTTCATTTGTGCAGTCATAAGGAAATTGAATTTTAAAATTCGGTCTGAGCTGTGTTGATAACCTCAAGGGCACTTAGATGGTGTTAAAATGCCACATAAAAAAACATGATTGGATGTTTTGAAATTTCCACTGCAAGGAGAAAAAGCTCAAAACACGTTCAGCTGAGGAACTCGAAGCATTAATGAGAATATTTGTAGATTTATGCACAGGATTTTGATTACATGTGACACATTTCCATGAAGATGAGCCTTTGTGTGAAATTGACTTACTGTACTGTCTAACTGGTAAATAATTTTTGACGCCTCAGGCTTTGAAAGCACAGGTTCGGGTGAGTAATACAGCATGTGCTGCATTTCGGCATTGCTAGTAATGACATACGAAGAGCAAATGGAGTCATGCTCACAGATGTCACTCTGAAAGAAAGCACAAAAACAAGCTGCTTCTGTAACCCCAAAATGCAAGAAACTGTTTGTGTTGCATGAAGATATTTATAAGTATTTAGTTGCAAGTGTTTGTATATCTATCAAGATTTAATGCACCATGTAAAACCTTCTCATTTAGCTGTCATTGAGGTGACACAGCGTAGATGACATACTTAGACAAAGTATACTCCATCTTCAACAGCCATTTAATCCAATTATGTCCTTTTTTGTCCTGTGGGATAAAAAAGATTAAGCGAAATAAGGATATATGACCAAAAAAAAATGCGAGACCTTACAGCATAGCATTATGCACGAGAAAGGATTTAAACCTAAAAACAATGTTAGGATCAGCATAGCCTCATTATACCACAATATCCAGCATTCCTTATGTTGCTATATTGATCTTAACACCATAATGCCATATTGAATCTATGGGTCTCTGAAGAACTCCAGCTGGATGTGATTGAACTTGGTATCTGCTTGAACCTTCTACGTGGTCTGTATCAGCAAGTCCAGGGTGATGTCCATCTCATAAGACGCTGTTCAGATTTCATTTAGCTGAAAAAAAAAAACAATAAAAACATGCGTCATAACTTAGTGTCATTCCAATGACAAATTTTTATAAATGTATCTATATTACATACCAGCTGGTAAGCACCATTTATTTATTTTGTATTTCTGAAGTGATCAACCCGTGTTATTTCATTTTGCTGCAGAATCTAAAAGCTTTCTCATGCAGGCCTTTCCCATCTGTCACAAACCAAGTGTGACTTTACAGTGACTTACACAAGATTGATACGCAGTGGTCATCTGTGCCCTGCAGTGATGTTCTGTCAAGATCAACTCTATTCAGATCCATGGAAATGAGGAGTTCAACACTGGTGGGGAAAGAAAAGAGAAAGAGAATGCGTTTTTTTATGTGTGTGTGTGTATTCTTCACTCCATTAATTCTGGTGCATTTTTATGCTTTTCCACCAACATCTGCCAATACAAGAACATTATCATACACAAGTAAGACAGCTCATAAACTGTGGGCTGAAACAAATCTCAAGCAATGTTGGCAGTGACCTCGAGAAAGCGCAGTTACATTGACAAGCATCTGTCAGTTGGATGCTGTTGTCTACAGCCCTGCAATTATCTTTGGTTTCCAGAACAAATCCCTCAGTCGACTTGCCAAGTGTGTAGTGTTACCATAATGGCAGAAAATAAGAGAGTGCAAGTGCACTCCTGCAAGCAGATGGTGTCATTGTATCACTGTCAAACCTCTGAATTTTTTGTCTGACTGCATTAATTGACTCTTCAATCATAACATAATCTTCACTGCTTTTGGTGCGTATAGCCAAAAAAAAAAAAAAGTAAAAATGAGACTAATTCAAATTTGTTAAGATGGAATCATAAATGCAATTGTAAATACATACTGTACTAAGACTTCTGTTAGAATGCATTATGAGCAGTTGAGCAAGGTTTGCCTAGTTAGCATGTTAAGGGCACCATAACTGCCTAGTATTAATATTAAGGAGTATTATAAGGAAATAAAAATTCTTTCTCCATTAAAGGCCAATTTAAAATTTGCTTCATTTACTGACATAAAGTTGAAAGCAACACAGCACGGCTCATGAATGGGAATGCTAATGGAAAGATTTCTCCACGATCTCCTAGTTTCAAATGCCATTTTCCACAAAGATTTCACTCGAAGTTTTAAATGAATCACTTTTTGTCTTGTTTTCAAATGTCCTTGAATCACAGCAAAACAATGAACTTCCTAAAACAGCTGTAATTTGCGAAGAATTAAACAGACGAAGAAATGGGTGAGTGCTAAACTGATTACACGAAAACAGGTGAAAACAGCAAGGCTCGCTGCACTCTGTATTCACAAACAGGCACTAGGCACTCTGGGAATGCGGCCCCTGGCTCACACAGTTATAAGCTCAGCATGAGAATAGCTTGGTGCAACGTGTCTGCCAAAACAGCACAAATAATGCTTGAATCCATTATACCGCCATAATACTAATCAGTCGAACACCAAAAATAAACAGATGCTATGCAAACATGGCTACATTTTCCAGGTGATGTGTTCAGGAGGGACTACAGGAGTGTGATTTTCACTCGAGGAGATAGAATAAGTCACAAATGCATGTCTTACTAAAGTGTATGGAGTGCTTATTAAGTGAAGACGAGAGTTCTCTATAATGAGAAGAGTGGGACTACTGCTAATTGAGATTCATTAAAAACTAAAGGATAATTACATTGTGTCTCACGTGCTGAATTGAATATTTCATTATTGCGAGATCAAAAGTGCTGCGGTTTTGAAGCGGGGCTGCGATGTTGCTGTAGATTTCGCTGATATTCAGACCAGAAGAATGATTGCAAGTGTAATATTTTTTTCAACAGTTCTATAAACAAGATGTTAATATTGAGTTGCCATTACTTTGCCAATATATAACTAAAATAGTTACAATTGAAGCAGCTGCGTTTCATTCCTGTGGTTTTGTACGAATCAATTAAGTGAATGATTCAATAATGCCACTTGTTTTTATTCCTGAATGAATCAGTGATTTTAGATTATTCACTCTTGTTGATGTATCTATGAAAACTCTTGATAAAGTTGTTGAACGATTTATAATAATACTGCACAGAACAGCAATCTGTCCATCTGAAACGCAACACAAAAGCAGAGTGCTACTAAGAGTCCTAGAAAACTCCTAAAATGTAGTTAATATTTGCATCATCAATAATCAGAATACATTTTTTTATTACCCATTTTTTTATTAATTTTGTGGATTATCCACAGCGCCCACAGATACAATCAAAATTTGTGTGTGTCTATTGTGGAGAATATTTAAACAGGATGATAGCAGGATAGAATCGTAAAACACAGGAGAATCCTGGGAAAAACAGAAGGTATGACTAAGGCCCAATCCCAATTCTACCCCTCACCCCTACACTTACCCCTACCCCTCCGTTTGGCGTGTTCACGTGTAGGGGTAGGGGTGTCTCAATTCTCTTTTGGTTGGAGGGGTAGGGGTAAGGGGAAGGGCTAGATAGCC
>JAUCMS010000022.1:7268946-7289524 GCA_032357445.1 Enteromius radiatus | reverse complement strand
CATTTTAAACCGATGCATCGCATCGTTAACTTTTTAAGCCGATGCACCGAGCGAATCGGGGAATCTTCCCATCCCTAGTTTGTATGTGGTAGGTAATGTTAATATTCTTTATATTTGTCCTCTTTATGTTGTAGTTCTGATTTTCTAATATTACTTTGTGGATGTTAATAAAATGCAGCTAATCTTGACAAAAAAATATATATAAGCAAAACTGTAGCTGAGGAAGGTATTTTATGTACCAAAAACAATTTTTGTTATTGTGCCTTTGTATTGTTGTGAAAGCATCCTTAGTTTTTAATATCAAGGCTATATTAAAAGTTGATGTTTGAGCCTGTATTTTTTTATATATATACACACAAACAAATAATTCCTACTGTGCGAAAGAAATGTGATGAGGATTCTAAAGCTCTTTTCTTCAAACATGTCTCCATCTCTGTCTCTTGCTCTCTGTGATGACCAACTCTGTCATAGAAAACAACAGTGATTTTCAACAGTGATGGGAACTCCACTACTATTTGACAGCAAATTGAATGTCTTGCGTGTGAATTACAAACACCCCACAGAAACCATCATGCATTAATCTGTTATCGTCATAAATGTATTCTTCCTCACGGCAGAAAAAAACAGCAAAAAGAAAATGCATTGTGAATGCACGGAAGACCAGATTTAACTGCCTGTAAAATGTCCAGTTGCTTGTAACTAACGAGTCCTCATTAACTCACAGCACATGTAAGATCAGTCATAAACTGATATTAAATCACCTTCACGTTTGCATTCAAAATATCAGACTTCATGCACTCTCTTTCACTGTGGAACACTGTATAAAGACAAATGAGATATACATCCAAGCTTTGAAATCCTCTGCTGACATGTTCATGCCGAAGGCACTGCTGTGAAATAGCAAAATGTCCACCTGTGTGCCACTGATTAGAAGACAATGTCCATTTTAATTAGCAAGCCTAAAGCTATTCAGAATCATACCAGTCCACGAATCACAATACCATAAATATGATTTAAATAGTAAATAATCGCTTTTTCATTACATTTAATTACATACTATTTTACACAAATTTTATATAACTGTTGAATATTTATTTAATGCAGACTATTGACGATCAAAAACTACAGCAGTGGCAGTAATGTGGCTAAAACATCTTTGCCATTGTTACCGTTCCTATTACCCTTCTATTCTCAAATAAGCCATCTGATAGGCATCAGTGATTTCATCATCCTTTGTCGGCTTACAAATGGTTCTCTGTGTGAAAAAACGCATCTGTTTGAGCATGCCCCTGTCTTGTCCTTAATTAGACTATAAAACATTGCTGACCTCTACAAAAGACTTCCATCCATCAAGAGAACCAAAATAATGTGACAATGGAAATTAATAGAATGACTAATATATGCATTTTCTAAGACCAGAGCATTAAAAAAAAGCTTAAAGGTGCCATAGAATAGAATACTGAATTTACCTTGGCATGGTTGAATAATAACAGTTCAGTACATGGACATAACATACTGTGATTCTCAAACACCATCGTTTCCTACTTCTTACATAGATCAAGTGTTTGCAAAAGACGACTGAAAAATGCTGAGAAACAGCCAATCAGAGCAGACCTCCTCATTACTATTCATGAACCTTCCAAATAAGGCAAAAAACAGACTGTTTCATTCTAGGGTCAAATTCTAGGGTTGTAAATGGACCTGTAAAACCGTTTCTGGGCATTTTTTCCCCTTACCTAAGCTACATAATTTAAAATATTCTCTCAATGCGTTCTATGGCACCTTTAAATTGATATTGAAAGTGTTCTGTTAATTGATTTTACAATTTTTTTTGTTTGTTTCTGATGCACATAATTGCCTTAGTGAAAGAAAAAATCAACCAAAAAATCCTGTTTTTGTCTCTTATTGCTGTTCACATGAGTGGATCTCCTGCAGCATGTTTAATAAAAAAAAATTTAATTACCCAAATGTTCAAAGCATTGTTCCTTAAGGCCACGTTTTACTCGAGGTCATACAATCATTCCTTAATATTTTAGGGGTGCAATTAATCTGTGCATAGTGTCATAAGTCTATATCGTACTGAGTGGGTTTATGTCTTCAAGCTCTAACCCAATAGGATGTTTGTGTTACTTGTTAAATGGTTTATTAATTGTATTTTCACAACAAAACATTAGTACATGCTCCTCAGTTTTGCTTTATTATTTTGTCTCGCTCTAAGACAGCTTTATGGTACATATAGGTGTACACTGGGTTTCCCCCAGATGACGCATGATAGTTTTATGCTAAATGTGAGTGTTTTTTCCCACCTATATGAAAATGAATGGATGTATAATAATAATCACGCAAAGAAGATATACTAAACACCAGAAAGTATGCACCTATAACTCTATTTGAATGTATTTGTTATTTGTTAAAATGTTTAGAGACATTTTTGCAGCTTACCCAGTCTGACTGAATCCACTGCATCTCAGCTCACAGAGAGACTGGTACCTGTTGGAAGGATAAATCAGATTTAGCATATAGATTTTGAGGCGCTATTTGTATAATACACCAAATGAAGTAAGAAGAGACGATGAGTGAGACTACGAGTCAAAACAAACGTACATTGCATGCACAAATAACAGATGGACTGAAAACGGTTTGACAAAGCATATGTTACTATCAAAAAAGTAAACCAATTTGTGGGGCTGGACAAAAGTTGTCAGAGCAGAATACTGTATGATTTGAGAGCAACCATCTTTTTCAGCGTGTCTGGTTAAAAAGCTTAGTTTAGCTGGGGAGGTATTAAAGATCAGTTTTAGCTTCTTTTAAAAGATGGGTTGTTAATTGTCTTCTTATGTGTTAGGAAGTCATTTTTGATGTCACTAGTTAACTTTATTAGCGGATTTAGAGGGCCGAGGCATTTATTTGGGGTTAGTGAGGGCAGGTTTACTTTTTGAAGTATAAATAACTTAATTTATGACTGGCATTCGCAACATTAGAGTTATTATTAGGGTTACCTGCTTAACGTTTAGTCATCCTTTCGAAGTCTTAATACGCGTCAGCATTCAGTTCTAATAGTCACAAAAAAGAGTTGAGGTCTCTATGGGGCTTTCAGTAGTGCTGATATTTAAAAGCATTGGTATTACTGTACAACACAGATGCAGCCTTCTGATGTTCATTAACATAAATAGCAAAAGAGGAAAATGTACTGTAGGTAGCAGAGATAAAGCATTTTAACTGGATCCCATTCACTCCTGCGAGTGATGAAACAGTGTGAATATCAGCCATATTCACATTGGCTACAGTGGTTAACACCAAAGGCTGAAGGCACTTAGAACATCTTATTGGAATATGGGGACGTTCTTACCTCCTGAATCTCCATATCTTTCTCAGAGTCACGTTAGCGCAGACAAGTCAGTCCGACTTATTGTTTAATAAGCTGAAGCTTAAAGAGTGTGTTAAAAAAGATTCAATTTATTGGTCTAAACAGTGGATTTCCATTAACATGTTAAACATTTAAATGGCTAATCAAGAGTCAATGAACAATTTAGAGCTAATGTTAAAAATTATTTAACAAAGTTTAATTCTATTAATGAAGCTTATCTATTATTACACCAAATGACTTGACAACGTCTCTACCGTTCCTTTTTGTGGCTTTTCTTTGTTAAATAGAGATCTATAAAAAAAACATATTATCCATTTCCTCAGGTCATACAGGCATTTAGTACTAGAGACAAGTACGTACCTAATCTAATTTTACAAAAATGATCTCATCTTTATTAACAAATTATAGCAACACAAGTTTAACAATTATGATCACCTATTTAGAGAAGCTTGCACAAGGCGCTTTACATCCTTTTTATTACATCTTTTATGTACAAATACAAGCTACACACAAAGCAAAGCACTTGGATGTGGCTACATACATAGCCAATTGCTTTCAAACCCAATACTGATATCAAAATTAAAGTACAAACTCAGTATTTACCATCATCAAATCAAGAAGTATTACGAAAGATGTTATGTACAAAATGAGTCTCCTCATACATTTTTGTCTTAATGCAAAGTTTCCCGTAATGTGTGGCTAATTCCATGCTTTACATTTGGGGGACAAACAATGGAAAACTAAAGGAAGGAGCATTCGATGACAAAAGTACACTGCCAAATCCTCGCCTTCATAAGGTATCATATACAAAGAAGTTAACAGATTCAGATAAGAAAAGGGACTATGTCGTTTCCACCGCCCCCCCCCCAACCCCTCCCTCCAAGGTTAGTGTGAGTTTAAAAACATGATTGACCTATCACTTAAAAATCCCAGTTTAGATTATTTAGTAAATAAGGTTGGCGTTGCATGGAGGTCACATGATCTGGAGCACCTTTAATATCTACCATAGGGGTGATCTCTGTAGCCCCCTCGAGTAAGTCTTGATGCAGGAGCTTTGAGGTTGGGCCTCGATGATATCCAGTCCTCTTCTGCTAAAAGTGAAACAAATGGGGAAAATGCTTAAAACAGTTGCAACAAACTTCATTTAAAGCATCCCAAGTGAATGTAGATGTTACAAAGGAGAGGAGCCTCTTTAAAAGACTGAAATGCAATGCTGTGATGATTAATCAGGGAATGGATATCCTACGGCCATGTCATTTCATGTGACATTAGCCATTTTTAATGCTTTTTTTGTTCTAAGCATTACAGAATGATAAACTGAGCACTTGCTGATCATCTTACACATACATTTCAATAATTTGTTTAGAGCTCCATTCCCGCATCCCATCTAGGGCATTGCATGTTCGCCTCGGTACATTATCATAGATTTGAGAAATATACAATGTCACTTTGCCCTAATTATCAGTTACCAAAGGCAGAGCAGATGAGGCATGAACTCCTGGCTGAGCTCGCAGTATGACCCTGCTGTCATTTAAATACAGTATGTGTTGGGAGCCGATGCTCCATTAGGTTCTCTGAGTGTGATCGCTGGGCCATTGAGGAAACAATCAGCTCGCCTTCAGGGCAAAGAACCTTAACCTTCATTGTTGCTAACTACCGTTTCACAGAGAAAGGAGGAAAAACCATTATACATCATGACAAAATCCCTTTTATTCTGGTATTCTGTGTAATGATCACTACCGCACAAACAGCCCTCCCTCACTCACATTATATTTAATAGCTTTTCCCCTTAGTTCCTCCTCACTGTGAAAAACTATCTCTGTTCATTGCAATCTTATGGAAGTCTGTTCCCACCTCTAAGTAAAAAAAAAAACAACAGGTAATTGTGAGATGTGTTAAAAATTAGGAATAAAGTCACATTGTGTGACATGTAGTCACACTTACAAGAAAACAATTCACAGTTGTGAAATCAAATAGTCAGATTAGGGCTGTGCGATTAATCTCATCAGCAAAGCGGTTTTGTGATTACTGTAGCAGTAAATGGCCATCACCTGTTTTCAGATGGAGCACCATTTACTACACAGATTTGTAGTTCTCTGACAAGCTAGGCAATATCGCATTTAAAATCGAAAGCATTTTGTCTGTGATTATGAATGCAATATTGCTTAGCTTGTCACAATTATAACAAATAGTCACAACTGAAGGAAGTCACATTACGAAATAGTCGCAACTACAAGATATAAAGTCATAGTCAATTGTCAAATTTTTAAAAAATTAAGTTAGAAACTGTCACAGGGTGAGAGATAAAGTCTCTTCAAGTCTTAAAGTTGCAATTATGAAAAATTAATTACTTATTTTCTTGCTGCTTTGAAACAGTTGCATAAGGCACTGTATAAATAAATGTGACTTGAGCATCAAGTCGATCAGTTATGAACCTAATAGAGCATTATAGCTCTATTATTTAGTTTAACATTGTTCCAATTCTGTTTAATAAAAGGGTCAATGTTGCAAAGTTAGTGTCATTATCCAGCTCAATTCACTTAAAATTTTGAAGTAAGAGTGTAGTTAAATCAATAATATTAACTAAATATTATCTTTTAACCAAACAGTTGTAAGAAACAAAGCTGTGTGCAACTGTGAAACACTGTGTGCAATAGGAAGTCAGAAAATTGCTATTGCGAGTCACAAAATTATTATTTTTTTTTTACTCTGAGGTGGAAACGGGCAAAACCTTTCCTAACACAATGAAATCTTGGTTTCAAGCCAAGAAGTGGCAAAACGTCAAATCATTCCTGTTAACACTTTGACACTCCGCTGCACAATTTGCCACAATGCAAAATGAATGAGCAGGCACGTATACAATGGGAAACTGGCATCAGACGAAAACAACAATCCATGCCAAGAACAGAGGGAATACTGCATCAAATGTAATCCACAGAGGGCACATATTCAAAAGCCAAAGTAATGTCTGAAAGGCCATTCTGACTCTGCTGGTGGGCTTTAGCAACGCCTCCAGCTCTCTACTGGCTCAAGTCCACGATTTCAAGTGCATCTTAAAACCCAGCCCTAAAGCAGACTAGTAAGGTAAGATGGCAGATGCTGTGCCCTGGGCCTCTGTGATTTAACAACTGGCAAATGCCGCTAGGTGTTTTTCCTTACCTTTAGCTCTGAAACATTTAACAGCAATATGGAAAATGAATGAGGCAAAGAGGTTTCTCACTGGTGTGGGCAATGTGCCATGACTGAGTTTCAGCCCGCCTGCTATGCAAACTACTGCTATGCAAGAGGATGTTTCTCTTTGTGGTGCACCATTCAAAACGGATGACCTAAAATCCTAACAGTTTTCTAGTAAGCTAAAAGAGAAGTGGATGAAAAACAACAAAAAAAAGAACTGTAGATCAGATGCTTACCATAATTGTTGTAGGCCTCATCATTATTACCGTGTCCATATTCATAATATTCTGAGACACTGTAGGAGGGAAAATAATAACACTTATGAGACATTTTGACAGATACTTAGAGTCAAAGTTAAGCATTAATTAGCTCATGTTGTGACAAAATGTCTTTTAAAAATTAACTTGCACCTTTTCGACTGGTTGCTGTAGTTGTCATCATAGCCCTCATAACTTTGGTCGTCATATTCCCCATCATAACCATCATCATATCCCTGAAATCACAGAAGAATAATCTCAGAGGGAGATGCTAGAGGACTGAATCTGTTTCAAAGCAGCACTCTAATTGTTTAGGGTTTAAAAATCAATGTTTAATTACACCGCAATAGGATTTCTCTAATAAATATACTCCCAGAGTGGAGGACTGGCACAGCTGAATCATGTCCAACAGAAAATATTGATCAATGAGCGACAGTTGTCTCATTTGCCATGTCTGAAGACAAGTGGATAATGCCTAGGTCGATCAAGTATTACAGACAAAAGAAACAATAAACAGATTAAAACTTCATGATGAGGTGTTTAGGAGATGCTACATGACTCATAACATGCATACACTTGTTCTTACTCTTTTTTTTCACTGATATCGAAAGAAAATATTAGTTTTACAATGCATGCACTGAATATGCAGCACATATTTTACTATACAGTTGTGATATTTAAATGTCTGGATTTATATTTGGCCCCAATGGAAATCCAGCAGCACATAAGAATCTTTTGGGGGAAAAGCATACATACATAACATACATAAAAAATTTGTTTGTGTCTTTGAGATACACCCCAACAATCAGATTTTTTGGTCCGTAAAGGATACACAGCATCATAAAATGAAAATTCTTGTTCGTCCTGTGCTAAATACAATTTTTTTTTCGTGATGATACTATTTTGGATTGATTAAAACAACTCACTGTTGGGTAAACAACAAATGATTCACAAATGCAAATTCATAACATCAAGTATGGTGTCTCTGTTTTGTTGTTCAGACAGACTAACTGAAAGCACTTCCCTTTTTCTTAGGCCTAATCTGTCAGAAAAACCTGGATAAGCTATTTTGACCCTGTCTATTCCCTTTACATTAATATTCTGCACAACAGTCAGGTTTTATGAGTATGAAGAAGGATTAGACTAAATTAAAGTTACGGATTATGCCAGGGATTAAGTTGTTCAGAAGATCTAACACACAAGTTTCCTTCTATTAGTTTTTCCTCGTGCTAATAGGGTCAGGGTTCTGTCCTCTCCCACTAATTGAGCGGTTTGTTAACATGTCCTCTTGATAGAGTGCTATGCATATCTTAAGTAGCAGCGTATAGAAGAAGGAGCATGTTTTACTATTAATGGCATATTTCAGAACATGTCAATCACTTTCATACCAACAGCACTCCAAGGAAATACATTTTAGCAGAACTGTGAGAGGTAGCGACTGACCTACCCATTTAATAGGGTCATTTCATCAAGAACGGAAGGAGTAGCTTTGATTTTAACATTTGCAAAGACGAAGGTGTGTCCATTTTGTCTGCTATGATATTTAACGCATGAGCAGAATAGTTAAACTAAAAATTAAAATGGTCATTATTTATGTCATAAGATCTTTTAAGTCAATTATTTGATTCAGAAAGACTAAAATTAGAAAACTTAGATTTAGAAAGATATGAGTGAATCTTGTGGGGATGAAAACTAGGCTGTGAAAGATAGACTAAAGGGGTGTTTACAGTGTGCAATTTAAACCTATTCACAACTTTTAAAACTGTTTTACAGAGTTTTTGTATATGCCACATTTTCCTGACTAAGGTCTATTCCTTAATTGAATTTTATTTTAGTTTTTGATGTGCTTAAGAGTATATACTTGCGGTATAAGTAACAAAAAACATCTCAATATGTTTTTACAGCTCCTCTCACAGGAGCTCTCTCAAAAACAGGTTAATTTTGACCTGTCTAATTAATATGCATGAGCCTCTCTTCTGATTGGCCTGTTTTTTTCTGAGCACAGCACTAACTGGATGAAAAACAAAGGGAAGAACAGAGGTGGCCCATTCAAAACAATGCAGATACTGCAATATAAAGGAGCTTGAAATATCACCTTGTTGTGATGTTGGGTGCCAGAATCAATGTAATTCAACCTCAAATTAGAAATATAATTGCATACCTGACAAAAAAAAAGATGACAGCTGTGGTTAAACGTGATAAAACGAGTGGACTGGTCAAAAATGCTTGAGTTTGCACACTTCTTACTAGAAAAGGTCCAATAATGTATAGTCTTTTGTTGTTATGGGCACATCTAAAGTTTTATTGCATCTCAAGACTATGTAATTGTATATGCATTGTTGTGATTAATTGTAGCAGGAATAATAACGTAGCTGTAAAAATTGTTGCCTGCTGAAGCTGAAATGTATACATCTTCATCAGGACTAGATAGACACGGTGAGTATGTCTTTACTACTAAATATACGTTAGATGTGATTCACCTCACTTTTTTTTTTACAAATCCTCGGGTTTTGCTTCTAATTCATGACTGGCGTTTTGTGTTGTTCTCTCTCATCGCTCATCACGAATTACCTAATGTCAAAAAGTTTGAAGCAAGACGTACTAGGTACACCTGAAAGCACATTCAAACATCTATATGAAACTTTTGAGTACTTTATGCAGAGGTCTTGCATATCTATGCAAAGAATATAGGCCAGGATATTGCTTAGTATAATAACAAAGTGTTATTTAAGAGGGCCTTGTATCTGACCTTTCTGAGTTTAACATGCACTTACAAGCCACTGCGCATAATTCAAGCAAGCTCTAGTTAATGGTGCTTGATCGTTACATTTCAACACTCGTTTGAAAGAGCAATTAACTCTGGTCCTATTGAGCAAGCTAACGGGAAATAAATCAAGTGGTAGAGAGCACTGCAAGAGTAATTAATACAGCACACAGCCAAAGGTCTTCAATACTCAGCTTCATTATCAATTGACAACCACCAACACCTCTCGACAGTGACTGATCTCTGTGTAGGACGGCAACTGAATATGATTTCTCACTGGAGAGCAGCAAAGGGAAATGAATGGTTGAAAACGCTTTTGGTTTGTGATTTGGTTTGCTTACACAATGAAGCCATCACTTGTTTTTCAACCAGTTTTTCAGGGCTATATTTACAGTTTGAAGTATGAGCAAACACAGGATTAAGGCCAGATAGGATGGAGCAGTATAAAATATACTGACATCCAGCAGGCCTATCTATTTAACAGTCCGTTCTGATTGTTGTAAATGTTGAAAGGACACATAATTCTTTCAAACATAATCAAAATAGGATTTCACTGCACATCAATTTTATATTAAAGGGAAACTGCATTTCATATCACGGTGATTAGTGACTGATAGGTTCAGATGAATTTAATATTATGTTCAGTTAACCACAGTTTACTGGAAAAAGGAGAGCGTATCAGTAATTCTACTAGTCAAAACCAATTGGCCAATGTTTAGTACAGAAATAACAGCAATTAAGTAGTTATGTATATTAAATATATTAGAATCATAAGTCCCCATCCTGGTATTTGTAAAATAACTATTATGGTGATATATGTTAAATTGAACTGAATGGAATTGTTGTGATTAGTTGAGGCTCTGATTAAATACATTATTTTTCCAAAACAGCTGCTCTCTGAGTTCCTCCATATATTTCCATGCAAATATGTCGGTTACCATGTGTTGCTCCATATGTAGAGAAATCATCACATATTCGGGACAGATTTGCACAGTCTTTGCTTTAGACAAACTATATCTCAAAGAATTTATTCAAGCAAATTATTATTTATGGCCAGGAGTTTTAGATTTAGGAAAATAAAGATCTTAAAATCTTACTAATTGGAATTACAAATAACTGATATGTCTATTCATATATGATAAGAGCTCACTGGAAATCATTAACACATCTTCCACCAACCTAAGAACAACCACATGAATATTTATAGAGCTAAAATAACAGTTCAGAGAACCCCCGAAAGCTCAGTCATTTGCCAGTACTAAGAAAGAGGCAGCGGAAAGGTGATAAACTAGGAATGTTTATTACCAAAGATCTCCCTGTAGCACATATTACTTGATACATAAACTTTTACAATCACCCAAATAAAAGAACTAATTCAGTAAGCTGATGACAGACAAGCAGGCTATTACTTCTAACCTTCAGAAGCAGCAATTCCTGTAACGGAGCAATCTAATGCGCATTTGCAAATCATGTTGCTATAAATTTTAATAGGCGTTATTTCATGCACGACAAGGAGTTGTGATAGCCATAGCCAGTGTTCTCTTATTCAGTAATCACTGACCAGTAAACATCCTGTAGCTCATAGAAATCATAAGGGCTGGTATTTGTGTGTACTGTACACAACAATTTAACCGGTAATGGCATACAGCTCAACTCTCCTTGAAATGTGCTATTTTTCCTAATTTTTTACTGCTTTCTCACGTGCAGCTCTCAGTGCTGAAATAATATGCTGAGCCTCTAGGCACTCCACATGCATCTCTTCAGCATGAAATTATTAAACTTCTTCTCGAGGTGTATGTCGTACATCTGTTTTATTAAACGAGGGAGTTCTGCATGAAGAATTCCATTTCAATAATTAGTTCACCTCAGAAATGTCAAGTCAGCGGTGTAAGCGAGCCCATTGTTAAAAAACAATTACAGCCGTGGTGAGAACCTTGCTTTGAAATAGTGCGAGTGAAGCCTTTTCGCAACGTTCTATTCTGCACCTTGAATTGGCTTTTGCCATGTGAAGTGGTGTGTGATTGTGTGTGTAAGAAGTTTACTGCGATACTATCCGAGACACTCAAGGGCTTCTTTCATAGAGATTGACCCTTTTCGTTTATTTTTTCACAGCGAGCTGGTTGTGACCTTAGAAGGCATTCTGTATCCTTTTTAATTGGGTTTTCATACAGTTAGTACTTTAAAAACAGTATGTTACGCAAGAAAAAGCAAAACTGCTAGATTAGTTCATCTTCAAAACACAAATAAATATATATATTGATTTCACATGTAAACATTCACAAATAGAGTACATATATAATGAATGGAAAACCAAACCTGCTTTTGAGCGGTACGGTCCCACATGTGGGATTTTCGTTCCGTGCCCCTGGGAGTATGGTCCCACATATGGGATTTAGAACGTTCGGTGACGTCGCATAATTGCCAAATTCAAACTGAGCTTTCGCGCGTTTGCTGGCGCTAAGCCAGAGAGAGACGTGCACTGTACTTGTCATACATCACCACAACTATACAGCGGTCTTAACCACATAATGCATATTTTAGGTTTCTGACATTTAAATACACATAAGCACTAGTGAAACAATACATTTAGAGCTTGTAAAATACACAAAGATGTCAATGGAAGCAACAATAACAACCCATTCAAATTTAATTTGCCGATGTGTTTTATTCATATCAGATAAACATGTAAGTAGCTATGAAGTTCACTATATTCTTCCCTCAGTTCACTATCCACTTACTTGCATGTATTTCGGGAGAAATTGATGAGTGTATGTGCTGTAAATCCGACTGACGGGACTCTTTGAACTGCAGCACGAACAAACATGGCGGCGCCCGTCTCATGTTACAGATCACGATAAAGATCATTCATAAAGGTGTTTAAACGACAAAACATACTTATTTACATATATTTGTGAATCGGAATATCAGACTTTTCTGAAGTTCGTGAATATTTGAAATAAAAAAGGAAAAACTAAATAAAAGCGATACATCTGTCTTACAGCGGTATTGCGCTCGCGGTGTGTCACGTGACAAGCAAGACGCGTCGCCATGCAAACAGTAAAGGCGAACGTTCTAAATAAAGGTCGCCTAAAAATAAACTCACTCTGGGGGGACCGCTGGAATATTTTAAACTCACCACTGAAAGGGTTGTTTAAAGCATTTGGTTGGAATGCATTTTCAATGGTATGATGTATTGTATATCTCTCAGGTTCCATTAAAAATATTTGAGCTTTTGATTCAAAGATGAAAGTCTTTCTGAAGGACAAGAGGGTGACTAAATTGTCAAAAACAAATCTCCAGTGTGTAATTGCTGCACCATAAAGTTGCCGAACAGAAAAGGAAAAACAATTATTGTTCTCAAACCTTTCCCCTGTCTGCCACTGGTCAAGACAAACAGATCCACGCCCCAAACTAACACCATTGTCTGTGATGCCGTTGCTATGCTGGGCTGGTCAGGATAATCAAACAAACAAAACTACATTTTGATAACACCACAGAGCTTCAGTGTTTACACTTTTCAGCATACTCAACCTACAAATGACTTACAAGCACTGCGCAAATTAAGCCGGGACAAGAAAAAGTATTCTAACATCAAACAACGCACAAATAATGGCCAACGGATAAGAAAAACTGGAAGCATAAAGCATAAAGCAGCTTTGAACATATTATTTCAAAATGTTACAGCCGTCTAGCTTTGTACAAAGCCATATTTGTTTATTTTGTTGGAGGAAAAGGGGCGTCAGCTCATACAGGAGTGTCTGACTGGTTTGTAGAAGAGTGAAGAGCCCTCTGAGAGAGCACTTGTGATCTTTGAGTAAAGCTGTTGTGCTGAGAGGGAGAGGAGGAGGCAGTCTGGCACGGCTCGGCTGATATACATAAGAGCTGTGATTAACTGCATTCAAATCCTCACCAAAAAAAAGAACGGAATGCTGCCACACAACAGTGGATATTCATATGTCTTTCATTATATACGTATCTTAAACCTGGATGACAGTTTAAGTTTGTGTGAAGGCAGCCAGCAAATTAATAACAGACTATTTCTATTTCTATTCTATCTCTGAATGTGGATTAGCAGAAAACTAGATGGCTGTGACATTAAAAAATAATACGTTCAAAGCGGTTTGTTGATTGCACATTTTTTATTAACATGTGGAAGGACATATTACTTTTAAGGGTTTGGATTAAATAATAATACTAAACTAATTAATATCTCATTATATTTTAATATATGATTATATTATATAATTATTCTTTTCTTCAGTTGCACTGCACTTCAGATTCAGAACTTCTATAGCTTTGTGCAGCTATAAGAATTCATTATGGCACTTCAGTAACATTTTTGTTTGACCATAGTATTTTATTACTTAGAAACTGTAACATGATTGTTTGATATTACTGTAATGATTCAGAAATATAGAGAATCTTTGAAACGATTCTCACCAAAGACATGTGAATAATACAATTTTCAGATTCAGATCACGCTCTCTATGTGTAATATATAGAATACAGAAACAAGATACACCTGTACATAGTCGTATACACATATATATTTCCGCAAATATACATGCATATTCTGGAATTCTCAAAGCCAAGGTAAAAATCCAGAGGTTGAGAAGTGGCAAGGTTAGATTTTTAAAGGTATACAATATGTACCTAGTGAACTGCTCATTTCTTAGTTCTCTTTCCTCCACCTGCCTACCTCAGACCCAATTACTCACAGAAATATGTCCACGTTTTCCATGTCTCCCGTAATACAGACGCTCTCCAGCAGAACTCAATTCACGTTGGTAATGAGTCTGTACTCTAACATTTCCCCATGCAGACAGACCAATCTGCCACAGCGCTGCACATATAGGGCTTTTGCATTAGGCAAAAGCTCAGAGGGAATCGAATCCATGAGATATTGCTTTTTTCATTAGGTTGGAGTTTGATGTTCACTTGGCTGAGAATTCGTAAAAATAACCTTGTGCACACCTGGGTACAAAAAGTCTGCAATGTGTAGGAGCTGTCCTACAAATCATTAAAGTTTCCATTAATGTTTAATAATCATTATCATCATTATTATCATCACCGTTGTCAATAATTATAATACTGGAAATGGTAGTTAGTGATAGTCAAGCTCATGGTTTCACAGACAACAGTCAATCAAGTGAGCAGATGCTTTTCTTTTTGCACCACATGGCTTTTCTTTACAGTATGTCAGCATGTAGACTAACATCTTCTGGTGTTCAATCTGTCAGAATGGATTCTGTCCTGACTGATTCACTCAACCTTTGGTAAATAGAAAGGCCATTCCTTGTCCATTTCCCACAGTGAATTTGATTTAAGGATTCATAAACCTTTTTTCTGTCAAGCCTTCTATTCTGTGAGTGCGTACATGTGTTTGTGTGGGTGTGTAAGCAAGAAGCTTTTGAACACCAACTCAGCTCACCAACTCAAGGGTTTCTACCTCAGTAGCTCTTCAAACAAAACTAAAACACATCAAATTCATCATCATTAAAAACACTTAATCTTGACTTACGTAGTCATCATAGGATTTGTGCGTGGCCTGCAGTAGCGGGGCTCTGTATCCAGGTGTCCCTGTAGTTCCTCTGGCCCGAGGTGCAGACACTCCCCTGGCTAGTGTGGGTGTTGGGACGGAGGTGCGTGTTCCCACAGTTCCTCTGGGTGCTGCTGCTCCTCGTCCTGGTGGAGGGGGTGGAGCTGCCCCCCCTCGACCTCTAAAGACATAAAGTAAGACAAAAAAATATGACATAATATATAATAGAAATAATTAATAAATATATATATATTTTTTTTTATATATATTGTAATATTGTATATATTTCTTAAAATTGTTGGGGCAATATATTTGTTTTTTGTCTGTTTTAAATTGCTTATTTAATTTTATTTATTTATTTATTTAATTTTTTATTTAATATTAAAAAAATCAATAAAACAAACTTTCCAATAATTTAATTAATTTAACTGAAAATAGGTTTGGTATATCGATTTAGCTTTTTGTATAAGAATTTGTAGTCATATGAATATGTAAAAGTGTTTATTTTATAGTATATTTGTTTATGATATTGCTGTGATATAACTCCTCTGCAGAATCACATATTTCTGTAAAAACACATACCAAAGGCTTAATGCAGTGGCAGCTCTATGCAAAATCAGTGCAGCGCAACTCCAATGTTTACAGATAACAAATTTGCATTTTGTGTGAAGTCATTTGCTGCAGTGCTATAATAGTGGGTTGCTGTTAGCTGGTGTTTTCATCGCCGACAGCCTATTAAAGCCCTGTGAACCATTATGCCAGTGATTCAATAAGTTTTCAAAGATATTGCAATATTCACTGCCTCAGCTCTTTTCTTTCACAGCACTGCTCTGGTTACACACTGTAACAGTGGCAGTGAAGCATGGCATCAGAAATCAGTCTGTAGAACACATTGTTTCATTCAGTGCGAAGAGAGACGGCTTTATTTTTCTCCCTTGTGCTGCTATTGTGGAATCAAGGGGTGAAGTTGTCCATTTCTGGAGTAATTTTCAACCTGATTACTGTTGCAACATGGCAGATGGAGTTGGCAGCACTGGTGAATGGCAGATGTTTCGGTCTGTCCAGTTCTAAATTTCGTCCATCCAAATCCAAAGATCCTACAGAGACTAATGGCCTCATCAGTGTTGTTTTTGCCATGCTGATTTGCGGTAATGACTTCTCAGGGCACATCAAGGGGAAGAGGCGCTTTATAGCTTTATCCGCCAGGAACGGTAAACAGAAAGATAATATTTTGAATCCATTATTACTACCTGAGGTAATGCAAGCTGTCACTGTTTTGGGAGAATCCTAGAGGGATCTTCAGAGGCTCAAGCAAGCCAGAGCAAATGTATGAAATAAACATTAAAGATGATGTAAATAATGTATGACCGTATATATAAGTTATGCTTTTGATGAGAGCAATTAAAGCTTCACCTGCTAACCTGATTAATAACACTGAGCCTCAGGGCACTTTCATGATCCAACAGTGCGCAGATGTTTGGGAGGGAAAATTGCGCCTCTGTTACAGTTAGAGTAAACTTGGACTTTTTATTGTTATATTTTTATTATATCACTATGTTAGTTAAACAGTTCAACCAAAACTTATTTCTCATATACTCATATCATTCCAAACTTGCTAATATTTCTGCTGGTATTTTTTGTGGTCATTAGCATAAAACATAACATGTCCACATGTTTCATTTTTGTCCTTTCCTAACTAGTATCAGCTTCATTATAGCTTAAAACATTTACCCCGTTAAGGTTTACCTTGTTACCTGCTCCTGAGCTTTTCTGACATTTTCTCCTTCTGAAAAGACTAAAAATAATATTTTTTTTTAAAACCTGCTCAGTTCAAAATCCAAGAATCTAATACAAAGGGAGAATATACAAGAAATATTCAAAAACCTCTTGCTTTGTATTTCACAGAAGAAAAAAGTCATACAGGTTTGGAATGAAATGAAGGTGATGACACACTTGGGTGAGCTGTTCCTTTAAGGTTTCTGCGATTTTTCTGAGGGATGTTGAGGTGAAGCTACTGTACCGGGTGGAGGCTGTGGAGGTCAGACGTAAGCCTCGTCCTCGTGCAGTTCTTCCTCGGCTCGGGTCATCTGAGCCATTTAAGTAGGAGAGCTCACGAAGTTGCTCCTGCCTGATCTCATCATTGTAATCCTGTGGAAAGACAGCAAACCTGACATAAAAAAAATACATTTCTATACAAATGTGAATGTGCTGTGCATCTCATCTGACATGCTTCTACAAAAAGCAATTATCCAGTTGGATGTACATCTTGCAAAAGCCAGCATCAAAGCAACTGAGTTTTAAACGCATTGCCAGACCACCAGAACGTTGGCAGGGAATGTTAAATATGTTGCCAAAAAGTTTTGCTGACTTCAAACAAAAAAACAAGGATAAAAAAAGAAATCTGTTTTAGCTTGTTTTTCAGATGTGGAGGACAAGAAACATTTTAGCATACATACTGACAAAAATGCACCAGAGACGGTGCAGAATGAGGGAACGTGGTGCACACATATCTTTCATTTAAAGTAAGAGAAATGATAGAGGCAGGAGAAGAATAGAGCACTGGCTTATTAACTTTGTTTGACATCAGCTATCAGTGCATTGTTGTGAAAGAATAATTCCACTTTCTGCATTTATAAAGTCCCTCTCTCATTTGATTGAACATGACAGGGCCCTGAATCACAAGGACGATTACAGAGTGGATAGCGCTTATTTTATTATCATGTCACTGCCACAGGCAGATAAGCAGAGCCTCATTTCCACCAGCCACTTATTTCTCTTCCTGTTTGGCACAACAGCTGGGTACAGGCAAATATCAGACATGGCAGCTAGAAGAGAGTGGCCTTTCCACAGAGATATGCTCAACAATCAATAAAGATTGCATTGCTGAGATTTAGAGCTGCTTTTGTGTCCACTAAATGGGCTCAGGCTTGTCGACTGCTAAATAAAATGTTAATTTACCAAATACAGTGTTTAACTCACAAAGCCATAATATACAGTATATAGCATAATATATATATATATATATATATATATATTGTCAGAAGTCTCTTATGCTTGTCAACGGTGCTTTTAATTTATCAAAGAATGCTGTTATAAATAATGTGAAATGCTATTACAATTTTAAATAATATTTTCATATATTCGATATATTTTGAAATTCCTGTGATGGAAAAGCAGGCATTACTCCAGTCTCAAGTGTCACAATGATCCTTCAAAAATTTAACCATGATACACAAGATGATTTGTTCCAGGGTTCAATAATGAATAGAAGTTGAAAACAATAGCATTTAGTAAAACCCAGAGATAGGAATTTTGATCATTTCTATAAGATGTTGAAAGGGGGGAGAGGTGTTGGTGCTTGGATCAGCGCTACCTAGGTTTTCTCTGTTGCCGGGGCAGCCCATGTCACAGCCTAAAGAATCTGACTGCGTTCCTAGCCCTGAGAAATGAGGAAAACACATAGACAGACAGAAATGTATTTTATACTTATCAGATGTAATGAGCATTCTGATGGACTCATTACGTAGAGTGTCTCGAGGTAAAGCTAATTATGTTCTGAATCAGATTTAATAACAGCCGTAACGCATTGATTCAGGATATAAACAGGGAGTCTTAGATACACCAGGCCAAATTGTTTCTAGCCAGTCAGGCTGAAAAATAGAGTAATGTGTACAGTCTCTGTACGAGTCTGTACATCCTCTAATGGTATATATTTGTCTTTTTCCTGCAAAATCTAGCCAGTTTTTTTTCTTAATGAGACTACAGTCAATAGATGTACAGTTCTGAAGCTGAGAAGAGCCCACTCACTCCTACTAAAGATGCTGCGTTTGGCATGAATCACTCTTTGGCAGTGTGTGAGGTTGTGTAATCATATTCACATAATGGGCTTTCTGTAGGCTTTATCAACAAAGGTTTAGGTATATCAGTTGTCTAGGTTGCAAAGGCGTTTTGTTTCTATTTGTTTGTTTATTTAAAACATATTCATTGTGTTAACCAAGCTAATCTGGAATTACAAAATGTGTTCAATGAAACTTCACAATTCATAGTGCAATTTAATCCAGAGCTAGTGATAATCTGCATGCAGCTTTATTTCATTGACAATGATACATACATACTGTAAACCACTGTTTCTATGCTCTACTGTCTTAAGACACTACTTCAACTGACTAAATATGATAGTAATGACATTTTATAATGTTACAAGAGATTTCTTTATCTATTTTAATGTTACATCTAGCTTCATATCTGGATATGGATTTTCACAGACGGTATGTTTGTTGTACAGAGATGTACTTTAGAGGCGAGGAGGTCCGGTTTGAATTCTGTGTAACTACGGTTTGACAAAACTGTTCAAATCTGTGTAAAAGGAAGTTGAAATGACACGCTTGCATCAACAAATGTGTTTTGATATCAGTTTTGAATTTTTTACACATTCGGGTAGGTTTAGGGTTTAGTGTTTTCCCGACATGGGAGCATGAACTTTTAGAGACAGTCCATGGATATTTGAATGCTGAACCAAACCCGAAGTAATGCAAAAATGTGCCGGGGTTCACATATTGAACACGTATTTTAATACCTCTAATTTCTTTAATCAAATAAATGCAGATTTTTTTTCAAAAACACAAAAAAACATATTACATTATATTTGATGTTTTGTTGGGAATTATTAGGAAGCTGAGTCTCCCTCCTTTTGCTAACAGCTTCCACTCTTCTGGGAAAGTTTTCCAGTAGCCGTTGAAACACGGACATTGGGGCATCACTAAGGACAGGTAATGATGATGAGTCATGGATCTCTGGCTCTCTGTGTTCCAATTCATCTCAAAGGTATTCAATAGGACTTGAGCTTGGTGCAGGTCAGTCAAGTTCTTCCACACTAGACTGGGTAAAACATTTCTTAATAGACTTTTCTTTGTGCATTGTGGCATTGTGATGTGTGATGCTGGAACAGAAAATGGCTTCCCGAAACTATTGCAAAAAAGAAGCACACAATACACTAAAATGTCATGTTTGCTGCAGCATTAAGGTTTGTTTTCACTGGAATTAAGGGGCATAGCAAAAGCCTTTAATTAGAAAGGGGCCATAATGTCATGTCTCTATAAAACAAATGCTATGACATATTCACATGGCTGCCTGGATACTATTAAAATTTCAAAGTGCACCATCTTGAGATGCCAGCACACTTCTTTAATCCTGACAGGAATCAAGCTTTCTGACAAAGATAAATGAGTAGACCACTATAAACAAATTAAAAAATGGAAAGACGTCAAGATATTAGCTCCAAAGCCTAATGAGCTGCCTCGCCGTCTAATGCATGCATAGGAAGCTGCTTTTATGGCAAAATCCAAGTGAAATGGATGGACATATTGCTGTCTTAGAATCTGACTACAAAAGGAGGCATCGTAATGGACCTTTCGCAAAACCCCGCCCCAAAACGGCCATTGTCCAATCACACATCCTAGCAACGGTTACTAAGTAAG
>JAUCMS010000022.1:7185701-7260999 GCA_032357445.1 Enteromius radiatus | reverse complement strand
AGTATAATGTCTTTTAATGAATCTTTGCAAATCGCGTTTCCTATTAATGTGCTAATTAGCAAGTTTCACTATGAATACGGCTAAAAAAAAAACCTCAGAGAGTGCCTCAGAAAAGAGGGGCGGGGTCAGCGGAGCTCGTGAAAATTTAAAGGGGAAGTACACAGAACAGAGTGATTTCAAAAGAACTGTTTTTGACAGGGTAAAATGAGCGTTTTTTACACAATCTTTGAGAATTTTTAAAGCAATCTATATTACAAACTTTCCATTAAAACAGATTCCCTACAGAATCATATTAGCTTGTGGAAAATTGCTTTTGTATGACCCCTTTAATCATATCTATTATAATAATTATGGATATGCAATATTGGTTGATGTTTTTCCATAAATCCAGCAATGAACATGCAACAAGAAAATTGAAAAGAAAATAACATAACAGCCATTCCTTCGACACGACTACACAAGCATTGTTTTAAGCTTTTTAACTGAACATTAATGTTACTCTGTCAACAGCCTATTGTCTAAATAACCGAGCTAAGCTACGTAAACAGAGCGAACATTAGAGCATCCAACTGCAGACCTCAATAATGCAGCGTAATAGTATAATCTCCCGATCAAACGCCACTTCCCGAAAGTTATAAACTGCCATTAAGGTTGAACCACTGATGCCACAAGGACTATTTTAGGAATTTCTTACTACCTTACTACCTTTTTGGGCCTTAAATGTGTCTCAAATGCACCTTAAAAGCTCTCAAATTTCATCAAAAGTATATTATTTTGTGTTTTAAAGATAAACAAAGGTCGTACTGGTTTGGAACAACATAAGGGGGAGTAATTAATGACAGAATTTTCATTTTTGTGTACACTGTCCCTTTAAGACTAAGAGGCCCATAAATAAACACATATTAGTTGTGCATAACGAGTCCACCCAACTACAGTATAACACAAATAACGCATTCTGTCTGGAACACATTTGTACAGTCTGACGTTGCATAATTTCAGCAATGTGGCTGTTTACTACAGTATTTGTATATTTCCAGTCCAGTGAGCCAGACATTACTCAGGGAAGTGAATCTGTCCTTCAAATGTTTGCAAAGGTTAGCTGATATGTGGCGGCCAGAACGAAACAGTTGGCAATAACACATGTGGACATACCCTGCCTTGCACATGGCTGGAAACTCCTCAACACATGCTCTTCCCAGTCAGACTGTGCATGCAGCTGTAGGGAACTCTAGCAGATGAAACGCAAAAGAACCGTCACTGAATTTGGCTGGAACCACAAACCAAATGCAAACAGTTTCACGTGAAAGGGTGAGGTGTGGGTAGGGCAGTATATTTAGAAACACTGCAGCACTGCGCCAAAGTGCCATGACCAACTCTCTCGGAGCGGGTGAGCTGGAGGTGTGCCATTTGCATCCCCTCTGATGGGGTGTGTATGACAGGAATACGCTGCAGCTGGCTGGGTGCCTCAGAGCAGATGG
This sequence comes from Enteromius radiatus, assembly GCA_032357445.1. Classification (NCBI taxonomy): domain Eukaryota; kingdom Metazoa; phylum Chordata; class Actinopteri; order Cypriniformes; family Cyprinidae; genus Enteromius; species Enteromius radiatus. The sequence goes on along the minus strand of JAUCMS010000022.1, from coordinate 7,259,521 downwards.
TTACCTCAGCTACAGTGTGAAGATGCTCACTGGGCGGCTGCAGTGGAGTGGCCTGTTTTCATTAAGCTAATGAATGTCTGGAGCCTCTCTCCTGCTCCACGGTGGGCAATTTAGGCTTTATTAGGGGGCACAGTTCAGTGCTGGATGAGGTTTGAAGCGATGCAAGCTGTCCCTCGCAGTCCCCAGCAGAGGCAGGCCACAGAATGATGGGCATTATGCAGCACTGACAGGCTGAGGATGATAAACCTGACAACCGGAGGCATAAGTGTCAAACCGCATCGGCTTATCATGAGCAAATGGGACTTCTAAGAAAGCGTGCATAGTGTGCTGTTGTGATGGGGACTAGATCACTAAGTCACACTTCTGGAGCCTGGATCAGTGTGTATGTCTGAAAACACTGCCAAAAAATGCTTTCACTGTAGTGTTTATTGATAACTAAAGAAACTCAGATGGCTATTCAGTGTGCCGACATGCAGAATCACTTATTTTTGGAGCCTGCAGCGACAGTGTGTGTGTGTGTGTGTGGCTGGCTGAACAAATGACTTTTCACACATGAGTCCCTTTGACAGGGACCTTCACCTGCGCTTGGTGCTCTCTCATGTGCATTACATTGATTTCTCTGTCAAATTCTTTTCAGAAGTCATTCAAGCCACTAAGCTCTTGATCAGTTTCATATTGGCAGGATCACCAGACATATTTTACTATCATCACATACTGACGTCATCCTATCTGGAGAGAATTCTGTTGATTCGTCTAATATGCTGTAACTACACAGTCTGCAAACAAATAAACATCTTTTTTAAAATAATGGCCATGCAAACAGAACCGTGTACTCTAATAAAAATTGATTCATTCTTTCACTTATTTATTTTGCAAGCAAGAACAAATATAATGACTAATATTTCATTACTCTACAAAAGCAACTGGGTGATACAGCCCAATATATTATCACAATATTTTTTCCAAGTTTTTTTTTTTTTTTATATATGACAGTGTTCATTTACCATTAATGAAGTGATTTTCATGTTTCTCAGACCATAAGAACTACAGTACCATTTAAATGTATGGCCCCATGGCATTTATTAAATTTTTCCCTAAATGTTTTCCTTAAATGTTTAATTTTTTCCTTTTTTATGGACCATTTTATGATTTAATACAAATGTATCAACAAAAATGGTATCTAATGATAAAAAAAATAATAATAATAATAAAAAACTGAATCAGTATTTTAATATTCTATAAAATGAAAATATAGACATTGCTTTTACTGTCAGTTAAGATGCTACAAATTAAGAACTGCATAAGTTAAAATATGGATGAAAATATCTTGGTTGTAAGATATTTTGATGTAATTATACTATAATTATTAAGAAATAGATTTTCACATACAGTATATTTCTGCCATAATTGTTTTCTGTTACACTGAACTTTTATTTTGGCAGCTTGTCATGAAATCTTTTAGATTCAGTGTATATGATGGTAGTTTTTTCTCATATAAAATTGTGTAAAGCTGGCAAAGTGACTCTCAGATGCAGATCTGGAGATGAAGTTCACGTATTCATGTCCTTATATAATAAGACAGCAGTCACTAAAGTGCCACTCACGTTTGAGTTTTACACTAAACTACATCCCTCATTTAAACAAAGGCTTATTAGAAAGATTCACTGACTGGCTTTCATCACATTTATTTATTTATTATCAATATCAACATAAATTTGATTGCAACCTTGGTACAATATTGTTTATTAACCAGCCCTATTACCATAGATATGAATGCAAATGTTAAACCATAACTCTCTCCAGGTATCACAGACCTCCATTTTTGACAGGAATTATATCTGTGAGATCATCAAGTCTTTTACGTAATTCTTGATGTAGAGTTTCATTAGTTCTGGAACTTAAAAATGGGTCACGGACCAAATATGGCTGAGAACCCCCGCACTAAGACCAGCTTTACTTGTTAATTTAAACTTCCTCAAAAAGAGTCTTAAGAGTTTAAAATCTGTCTCATACTCTCTAATGTATTGTGTACTTAATTCCGAATTTAATTTTGTGGTGCACCAAGAGTGCTGCTCTTGAATATTTCTCTTTTGCTGTCCCAATCTCAACAGATTTGATGCAAATTGCTCCTCTGTACTTATCTAAGTCTTTGACTATTTCATTTTTATTCTGCAGTATGAAATGCGCATATTCTTATCTGTCATGAAAGAACAATATACCAATCTATTTTTGGTGCATCTTATCAAATCATCAAAAAATTGGAACAGGAGATCTTGAGGGACACAGGCACAATTTCAACTTGCTGCCAATTTACAATGACTGAATATGATCTGCACATTAAGCTAAAGAGACATTAAGCACAAGATACATACTAATTTGTGTTATTTAGCCTGTGCCAATTAAACCTGGAATTATAGACTCGACAGAAATAGCTACAACAGCTACAGTATACGTCTTATGCTGTATAAATGACTATGATGTCTAGGGCCAATAAACTTCTAAATATCCTCAAGGCTGTTTCAGCAAAAATGGCACAGAACTCCTCAGGCTTCACAACAGAATGTGCTGCCAGCCAAAGTTGGCGAAGGGAACACTTAACATAACCATTAGTGCAGTTAGGCTGTTTGCCTCTATTTGAGTTGGAGGTTGAAACATAGCAGCCTTGCCATAAGCTGTGAAACCAGATAAGATCCGCAGATGGGGTTAGATGTCTACTGCCAGTGTAGCCAGCTGTGCTGCTAGCGAGGCCTAGCGCTGGCTGATAGCGGGATTATTGCTGGAGACCAGGACTGGGAGAGATGTAATAATGGCCAGGAGAAATGGCTTGGCCGTAGTCAACTGACATGGGCATTAGCAGAGAATGGTTTAAACAGTGGCAGCGCACTATGGTGTTAAATAGAGGCGGGAGTCAAAGGGGCAGAGCTGGCTGTTAGTGGAGGCTAATGAGCTAGCAGAAAGAGGGAGAGCTTTGATACTGGCCAATATTCACCTTAACATCAAAATAGATCAAAGGGCTTTTGGGTAATGACTAATAAAAAGTATATTTAAACATTTATCATAAATACGCTAACTGCACTGTTCAAATGTTTGGAGTCAGTACAATTTTGAATGTGATTTTTATTCATGTGATTTTTAAACATTTTTATTTATTTATTTATAATTTTGAAAGAAGTCGTGTGGTTACTATGTTTGCATTTATTTATATTATTACACTTTAAAACAACATTTGTGATGTTTAATATTTGTGGGGGAAAAAAATCAAAAACAAAACCTGCATTCATTTGAAATGGAATTTTTTTGTAATGCGTCCTTGCTTAAAAAAATATCAATGTTTTTTAACATTAAACATGTTTGACTTTCTGTGCAATATGTGGCCCTGGACCACAAAATCAGTCTTAGTTCACTGAGGTCAAAACTTCACTTTTGATTAGTAATATGCTAAGAACTAAAACTGAATGATTTTTATAAACAAAGAGGTTTTCCTTTTAATAGAGAAAACGCCTCTTCTCTGGTATCTTGTTCTTTGCATCCCTCGCCCTCCCCTTACTCCGCCTTAAGACCTCACCTTCCTCCCGGGGGGGTTCTACCCTTAGGTTAGCTTTCAGCCCTCTCCCCCGATAGCACGCCAAACATGCTTATTCAATTATTAAAGAGGAAGTGTGGACTCAACTTTAAAAAGGTAATTATCTGTATTTTAATGTTTTGTCACCCTCAGATACCAGATTATGTAATTGTATCTCAGGCAAATTTTGTCCAATCCCAACAAACCATATATCAACAAAATTTATTCAGATGTATAAATCTCAACTTTTTAACAAAAAGGCCCTTGGTTTTGTGGTCCAGGGTCACATATTATAAATTAAGAGCAATATTGACGATAATGTCTTAAAAGTTCAAAAAAATGCATCTATCTAATCTACTTAAGCATATTTACTGTCAAAATGCATTAAATGAGAAAATAAGATACACATAAATTGAACGCATAAAACAAGCACGTATGATATTAGACCAAAAACGCATGTTCCAACATTGTGTTCAATGCAGCTCTAGAAAAGGTAACAGCCTGAGGAAAAGTTGATGATGGATCCCCTGCATTACAGAACCCATATTGAGCTCTGACACTCTGGGGCTGACAGCACAGATGCAGGGTAAACAAACAGCACATTAAGACCATCTCAGAGTCAGGAGGCTGACAGGTTAAAAAGACTGCTATCCATACAGATGAGAGGCATCCACTCTCTTCCACAGACTATATTTCCCATGTCACTTTGGTGTCTGCTCTTAAAACGAAATGTTGTCCTGGAAAGGTCAAAAAGCTGTAAAGGCAAACATTTACAAGTTTTCCAAGTGCAAAAATATTTGTTTGCTAAAGATTATGGCAGCAGCATCACAAACGAATGGCTTTCTGCTGGCTGCTTAGTGAGTGTGTTATCCCACGGGGTGCTGGTCATTTGAAACATACTGGGATAAGCCTTATAAACCGATTAGGGAAGAAGCCGTATTCCCATGGGCTCAATGTTTCTTTCCATGACTTTCCATCTCCCCAAATCTTGAACCAACAACCGCGCACTGCGAGAACACCACATTATCTGAGCTCATGTTTACAAATATATAAATAACCTTCCTCAAAACAAATAAAAAGGTGCCCCAGCATGCTTTTAATTCATTAAAAAGATACAACTTCCTCACTATTGTTGATTTTTTTCTTTTGATTTTTCCCTACTGTGTACCGTTCGATCCTGAATCTGTTCAGCAGCTTATCTATGTTAAACACCTTTGACAAGGTTGGTCGGCCTTTGGGACTAGGGAATTCTTTAACAAGACAACAATTGGATTATCTTTGTTTGCAGAGCTTGCCTACACCTCCATGTAAAGGTCATATAACTGGAGACAGATAAGCCACAATCTACGGGGACAACAACCACCGGCGTTATACTATTCAACGGATTAGTTGTGTTTTTAGAACTATAAAGGCAAACCTTGAGGTAGATCTGTTTGTGCCTTTTCTTGTTGCTGTTTTTTTTAATGAAGGGCTTCCATAAAACTGGGTGTTTACTACTGCAATAAAACAGCATTGGGAACAACAACAACAACCATTTAATATGCTAAATTAGATGTTGTTGTTATAAGAGATGTGATAATGACTATACATTTTTTATTATATCTGCTAAATATGCTATATGCTTATATACACTCTTAAAGATAAAGATGCTTCACAATGCATTAGAATATTTTTGTCTAAATTGTGCCATAAAGAACCTTTCAATTCTGAAAAACAAGGTTCTTCAGATTATAAAAAGTTAAGAAAGATGTTTCTATAAAGAATTCATGACTGAATAGTTCTTTGTTGAGCCAAAAACATTATGCACCTTTAGAGTGTATGCTACATATACACAATATATACATACAGTGTGTGTGTGTGTGTGCTTAATTATTACTAATAAATGGCTAATATTCCAGTAATATGCATGCTAATAAGCAAATAATTAAGAGACACTGAAATAAAGTGTTACCGTTTGCCTGAAATGTTGACATTATCAAATTAAATCAACTATTCATGCTATATGTGTGTGTCATCTTTCTTTGTATCATTATTAAAATGCAGTGGTTGGCTCTAAATTCAAATGGTATTTTTGTTTAAAAAAAATATATTTAGTTGTAGCAAACGTGGCCAGGAAATGTATTTATGGGTGGTCAATTTTCTTCCACCAGCCATTGGCAGATCTGGTAAAAAGCTATAATACTGCTTGCAAATGTAGAAATTGAGACAAAGGTACTGTAATTATTTCCCTAATGTAGTATAAGGTAATATACCTGTGAATTTCTCAGTTTGGATGGCTGGTTGGTTGGATGGACAGGTGGAGGATAAACAAACAGATATATATATATATATAGACTTGCTGTGTTTTTCCATTTAGCTGTGCTAACCACATTTCTAACTTTAAAAAATGATTCATATCATGGTTTGACATGAGTTTGAAATAGTGTAGCATAACAGTCAGAAAATGGACTGGAAATATGGCCGATGCATCTACACCCTCGATCCAGTTGCTGATGATGCAAGTTTTTTTTGCAGCACTAGCATGTGTTACTGGACATGTGTTTGTCAGTTTAATGTTCAGCCCAATGGAATCAGGTGAATGATAGCATATACTCTGGACCATTTTGATTCATCAGTGTACAGCGCACCAAAACAAGTTTAGTGTCTACTATGCCTCTAATGAGTCTCAGCACAAACAGATGTACCCATAGGACATTTGCTAAGTCTTAATTAGAATCCTCTGACAAATCAGACACCAAGGCAGTCTGGCTACTTTGTAAACCCATGCAAACACAATGAATTGCACTACAGTGTAAAGCAAGACGTACCAAATGTTTACGCACATCCCCTATGGGAAAAAAACAAAAGACCCTAAAACAAACTTGCAGCAATGCTCAGATGTGCAGAAACGCCCTTTGATAGATTGCTCAAATCCATCTCTTAAATATAAATACAGTGCTTTCCATGGCGATCGTGTCTTTGACTTTATTAGATGGTGATGCAGGTAACTCATTCATCTTTTGGCCTTCCTTTTGGTCTATACAGTATGTGTGTGAGTTTCTCTTGATTTCTATCAGTTCTCACAGGTATCTGAGGTCTGTGTCTGCAGGGACTATATTTCACTGCAAACCACTGACTTCTCTGCAAGTTATAGTAAATCAAACACTTTATTTGCATACAGATAAGAGACACTGATGAAAAAATGAAAACAGTGCCGTTTTGTGATGTCACAATGAAATATATACAGATCTGTGCAAAAAGATCTAAGGAAGAAGAGTTACAGAGGTAATATGAGCCAGGATAAAAATATCTGGTGATTCAACATTTGGTGGACACCGTCCAAAACACATCAACTAAGCATATTTGCGGAGTTTTTCGATGCAGTAGCAGAAACTGGATTCCCAACAAGATGTAAGGGAGACCGGGAGCAATTTAACAAACTAAATATTCTCAATGATGTGGGGTGACACTTATTTAGAATATGCTCAGTAAAGTTCTCTCTATAACTGAGAAAAAAGTCTTTTTATATACACTGTAAAACTGAACAATAAAATGAGCTAATTTCACTTACATTACAGAACGTTCAGTAACACTTTACAATAACAGTACATGAATTATCATGTACTAATACATGAAGGAACAATTTCTTGACTATAAACTAATGATGAGTTACGACATATATTAATCAAGAACTAACTTAAATACTCACATGAATTACTACATGAATAACACCACCTTAATTACATGTTAGATACTGCATAACAATTTGTGGCAAACTAAACCAAACACGCTTTAATGGCACAAAACTGTTTATAGATCTGCTACCTGCAGCTGTCACAAACATCAGTGAATGACAGAGAATTTCTTGCAATATTTACATTTAACCGAATTCGACCAACAAACAATAATGCATTCATAATTAAAAACAAGTTCATCTCATCCTGTTTCGAGTGAGTCCACCGCTGCCGTCCTACAATTACGTTTTCATTATAATTAAGCTGACACAATTTTTTTTAATTAAAATCATAGAGAAGATGATTATCGCTTTGGTTATGTTATAGATTGGTTTACTGTCATTATATCATAATAATGCACTGAAGTCAGATGCCAATATTGCCTCTTCAAATGTCTACTTTCCTCCTACCGTTTAGGTCCTTCTCCATCCAAATGCAGCCACAGGGCCTCTGCTCTTCCACTTCTTTACAAACGCCCTGAAAAGCACTAAATATCTGATTTAGATGAGCTGAATATGTATAAAAAATGTGTAATTGCTAATTTAACTGCGTTTTAAGGTTAAGAAGTCATGAATTCATGTTATTTTATAAATAATTAATGAAGAGTTAGTAATAATGTGCCCTACGCCCCCCCAAGTAAAGTCATGACATAATGATACATTATACATTTGATTAATAGATGTCTTAACTCATCATTAGTTTACAGTCAAGAAATTGTTCATTCATGTATTAGTACATGATAATGAATGTACTGTTATTGTAAAGTGTTACCGAAAGTTCACTGTATCTAACAGAAAAAGATACATTAACTTCATGGTGCCTGGTGATCTGTGTCATAAAAGCCCATAAAGAACTTGCAAAGAAACAGTATTCTTACAAAATAATGTTTTTTTTTGTTCCCGTCTGTCTTCTGTAACCTTGCCAATTCAACACAGAGACGCAACTGAACTTAATATTCAAAGAATAAAACACTTTAAACAATCCTGCTGTCAGTGACACTGTAAATGCATGTCATTTTTCATTTCACATTTCATTTCGAATAAAGAAAGTGCTCTGCAATCATTTGTAGGAAAAAAAAATGTGCAATGAATGTATATTGAACACATGCATTATAATACAGCAGTGATGTGCAATTAATATCTTGTCAGGAAAAACAGAGATATTTTAAGCAATGGGGTAATGCATTAAAAGTCTCAGTCTGAGACAACACAGAGGAATAAAGATTCAGAACAAGGAATTCATGTCAAGGTCAATATATACATTACAACAAATATTCAAAAGATACATAACAAACTGCCTTTCAAGGTCCACAAAGACCTATTCTACATTATGCAAATACATAAACTAAAGTTAGCCTAATTTAATGAGAGGATCAAAGAAACCAAGACCGACTCCGGCTCAGTTATTCTGAGACGCTCTTCCTTGGAGACAGTCTCATCAAGCATGATTAGACAAAACTCTGAGATGGCGCTGTCGTCACACACAGATTAATTAACCGCACATAGATAAATCCTGGGGATTTGTAACAGAGAACATAACATAAAGTCTACGTAGACTCTGTAAGCTATTATCTGTTATGGTCCACAAGTTCATTGATCAGCTGATGTTGAGGTATAGTGGTTTCTAAGCATTAAACTAACCATTTTATTTATTTATTTATTTATTCAATTACTTATAATAACTATTTTAAATTATTAGTGCCTTAACTTAACAAATGTATTTTAAAATGTAATTATTAAAATTCAGTATGAAATTGAGTATGCATTTCAAACAATACATATGATCATAATCAATAAGGTAGCAATATATTGTGTATCATTAGGTTTTTTATCCTCTGTCACCCAGACTCTTCACCCCAAAACCTGCTTCAGTCTGCAGTTACAGAAAACCAGGATTCCCATAGCTCTCCATAAGGCTCCAGAAATAATTTGTCTTGTCTCAAAACAACAATAACCTGAGATGCTAAAATAACACATAGAAACACATATTTTGGGGAAAAAATGTCCCCTTAAAAGTGAAATGTAAATAAAATCTCTGAAAATTACATAATCTACATTTAACATGAATCAGTCTGATGACATAGGACAGCTATTTTTCACGTTCGAGGAATATCACAAGAGAAAAATTTCCAGAACTACAAAGCAGTCATGCAAGATCCTGAGGAAAGGAGGATTTGGGAAAACAAAAATCCATTGTTACAACTTGAACAAGACATGTAAAATCTAAACCTGAGGCGTGTTCTTTGTACTCTCTTTTTCGACAGCACAAATCTACTAAACCCATCAAACAGTCTGCACATTTTACTACTCCAGGGATTCATTTCCTAAAGCAGAAACAGTAAAAAATGAGGGAGCATATGAGAAGCTCAGAAGCTTTATGGATCCGTCTGTGTGATGCTCATGGGCTTTTTTTCCACTTATTTTTAAAGCAAGACAATGGTAAATAAAAGAGTGCCGCATGCACCAAACGTGATAATGACAGAGTGGTCTGAAATTAATAACCAGTTACCTATATATATATATATATATATATATATATATAACTTCTAAAATGAATCACTGTTACTGACAAAAACGTGATGTGGGATATAGTGTAGCATTATATTGATGAATCAAACCAGTCAGTTCTGGCTCTCTAAATACTTAATCTTTATAATCAAACTATCAGCAGGAATCAAATCAAAAACTCTCAGCGCCAAACACGCTACACATGTTTTTATGGCTCATTTAAAGACTTCAGCTGTTACCTTTGAACAAAAGCGATCAACATAACAAATACAAGACCTGCAAAGTCGAAGCCCGACAGCAAGATCAACCAACCAACAGACAACAACATGCCACAAAACTGACCACGTTGCTAAATAAAACGGTTTTATGTCTCTGTTAGTGCTCACAAGCTGAAATCTCCTAACAGATGCGTGAGAGGCCAGCTGGTAAAAACAAGAATAATTTCCTGATTACGAAATGAGGCAGAATAATGTTTGAACAGGTAGAAACAGATGTGGCGTGCCTGTTACTCTGAAAGAGCCAGGAACCTTTTCAGCTAGGACTGAAAAATAAGGTGTAAATAACAGCAGATCTGCAGTGCAGCACAAATCAGGGTCTGACACCATCTAGTTTGCTCCTGCCAGATACAGAACACATTAAGTCATTACCACGAGCACAGCTATCCCATAAAACTGATGAATTGCTTTTGATCCTCTCTGATCTCCACATGACTGTAGCACTGATTTGTCCGGTACGTCATCGCTCCTTTGTATGTTGCATGGACCCCTGAGGTCTTACCTTAGGATACTGCTGCACTGGGATCAGCACACGCTCCGACAATTTGATGTTTTTGTTGCTGATGATATCCAAGTATTTCTTCACCTCGCCATCTTTTCTCAACTCGTCTCCTTCGAACTTTTCGATCTCTGAATGAAAGAAAAACAAATCGCACAGGTCAAATGATATCACAATATCCAGCTTCTAATATGTTTTTTTTTATTTTTTCAGCTTCCATTGGCACATTTATTAACAACAATTAAATAAATACTCTGCGTTGAACGTAACTTGTCGGCGTAAGCCTGCTAAGCCCTTATTCGCATGACAAACACAAATTGAAAAGCTGCTGCGCAAAACTGTAATATTTTGTGCTTGAGGAATTTTATGGTGCTTTTGAGAATTGAGCCGGAGACTTAGCAGCCACACAACATTAAAGAGGCTTGAAATGAAGCTGTCACCTGGGTACCTCCAGGGATCCCCTTCTGTCGCTGCTAAATTAATGCTCAGCAGAATTGAGAATTATGAACCTGTGCAAGTCGTGTAAAACACGGAGTGGGGAAAGAAGGGAAGGGAAGTCAGCAGGTGAAGGGAGACCATTATTTTTCACCTCAACTGAGTCTCTCGGCTGCTTAGACCTGCAGAAAACCACATTGTCTCACTTTCATTTCTACACTGAATGTAGTGCAGAGGAGGAGCATGTCTTTTCAAAGCATGTTTGTTTTAATGATAGCTTACTGCGGTGGTCTTTGTGAATACAACACAGCTTGTCTGCTGCAGTTGTGGCCCCTTATGAAACTTTCTCTCTGTAAAGGTCTTCTGTAATGATCACCTCTGTTTTTTCTAAACAAACCGCTTATTGTCTATTATCAACGCTTTGGAAATAAACAGCTAAAGCAATTATTTGCTGGTAATAATGTAATCTGCAAGAATTAAGTGCAACAATGGAGGAAGAAAAGAAAGAAAAAAAGTTATTTTGAACCAGCTAGATTTTTAGAGGATATATGAAGTCAGTTCCCCTCAAGTTCACAAAGGTGTCCTAACAGAGAAACCAAAGGTGTAGTTCAGCACATTAATAATGAACATGTCTCACCAATTTTGGAAAACTAGAAACCTTTAGCCTTTTAATTCTGATATTTTTTGAATTATTAATTTAAATGCTTTAATGTCCCCTTGGAAGCTTGCTGAGGCCCTCTAGTGGGCCCCGGCCCCCTGAATGATAGCCACTGCTTTAGACCTAACACAGCAAAGCAAATCTTTGCTTGAAAACCTTTCTAGCACTAACAGCCCTGGTTGCGGCGATGCATGAACTGGAGAGTTTCAGAGGTCTTGCTTCATCGTGTGCCCTTCAGCGTGACACTTACTCTCAGGTGGCCGCAAGCAACTAATGGCAAAGCATCTGCAAAATGACAACAGCACGAAAAGGTGAAATTTCTATCAAAAAAAGTCAACAATGACATGGTCTATGTAAAAATTCACCTGATCGTGATGTTCAATTTTTGTTTTTTAACCTTTTTAGTACAGGGGATGCTGTTCTTCTTGTCGCCTTCCCCTTTCCTCTGTAAGGTATGAAAGAAATCAAACCAGGCTGAAAATTTGAAAAAGGGAGACAGCAAGGCATACTAAAATTGATTTTATGAAGACTGCCCACATTCAATCTGAATTATTATTTATTTTTGAAACCATATCATAGGAATGAGGAAAGTGTAATAGCTTTGTCCTCTTGCTTGTGAATATATGTAAGTTCATTTGAAATATAAAAAGCACTTCTGCAGACTCATTCTCATTTAATCCTCTGGGAACAGACAGATTTCTAATGTTATTTTATTTGCGCAGAAAAGATTTGATTAAACAAACTTTGAAGCTGCCATTATTCCTTTAACTTTTTGCAACAGACAAACTGCCAGAGAACAAAAACAAACTAATTTAACATGGGGGGAAAAAAATAAAAGTGCTGTAAAACCTCTGTGTCTATGGATTTCATTGATTTTGGATCCTCCGAAACACAATGAAAGCCATCTCTTGAGTATGCCATGCATGCCTGACAACACTAACTAACAAAAGTCTCTGGGTGATATTTAGGAGCTGCTGATCTGATCTTATTGAGTGAGTAAAAGACCAAAAAGTCCATAAATGGGCTTTTAGTTGATACATATAACAATTTCAAGGGTGAATGGCTCTGTGGAATGAGTATCGCAGCATAATAGTGAAGATCCAGGCTTAAATTCTGGCCTGGCTTCTTTTTCCGACATCTGTTGTTATGCCTTTGCATAAAACACTTCAGCCGAGCTTGTTTAAGAAGTGCTTTATACGGTTACCGATGCATAAACAATTGATTAATCATTCAAAGGTAAAATATATATATATATATATATATATATATATAAGCATTTAAGTTTAACTAACTGATCTACCAATTAAAATCGGATTATTTTGAAATTTTGAAAATCTTCTTGGCATTATAATAAGCAGAAAAATTGGCACATCACAGAATGTCAAATCTATTCTTCTAAGTTCTCTATGAAGTTTCTCTACGGGCGTAGTTCACAAGAAGATTCTATGATCCTTGTTCAGCTTGAACCAATGGGCACAATTTAAGGGATGCTGGATCTGTCCAAATAATAATGTTCACAATGACAAAAGAAAATCTGAAAAGACCTTTGGGTCTTATCTGAGGCTGATCAAACTGGTGGATATGGCTTTTAATAATATTATGTGGAGTGCCACAGTATTGTTCCCTGATATACAATCCATTTTATACCACTTGATTCACCCTTTCTAACTATCCATCAAAAAGACATAACCGTACAGAACTTTGAAGACTCACAGTCTCTGAAGATAACATCCTGCTGACTGGAAAATGAAACTTTTGGCTGAAAATGCTAAAAACATCAATCCGATGGCTTGACCTTGGGAACTTAGAAATTCAAAAATCACTCACATTGGGATAATACAGCTATGAAAAAGAAAAGTAAATCACCCTTTTGTTCTAAAATAACATTTTCAGGTTATTTGTTACATTTCTTTTTTTACACTCACTTTGTGTTCACCATTTCTTAGTAATCTGTAACATAATCAGTCCAAAAATTGGTTTGCACTTCTCCTGACACTCATACACAAAGTTACAAAGGTACAGGTTTAAAATGATTAAATACAGATAAAAGTGATGACTCAGGATATGGCAACTGGGAAAAGCAGGAGATGAAAATTAGTTTGAGCTAATTGTGTATTGCTCAAACCAGCCTTGTGTTTCTGCCTCAGCAATACTACGAATAATGGATAATAATCACAGTACCCTTCCCATTCAGAAAAGTCAACTCTGCAGGAATAGTAGCTTTGTAATCCACCAGAACACAAATTAGCAGAGAGCTGAGGCAATCTCAGTTGCCAAGGCCCTCTGTGATTGTACTTTCCTATTTTTTAACATAAATCCCACTTTGAAGGATATGCTTGATCTATAATAAAACCCCATTTGGACACTTTCAATCCAAAGAACACAGGCAAAGGATTTAATGCAAACTTCTTTTTTGGCAGCACATATGCTACGTCAGCTTGTGAATTGTTGCCCTGTAGTACCTGAGGAAAATTCTTTTAAATCTCCTTTACAACCATTTTTGTCTACTCACTCATAATACTTCAGCGAGCAATGACCACCTTTATTCATTTTAGATGAAGGTTTATATTTTGTTATATTTAGTTCAATTTTTATTATAATTATTGCATATATTTCTAGAAATCAGACATTCTGTTTAATCTGGTTAAACAAAAAAATTTTGTTATTCACTGTAGGTAAGATACGTTTTTTAAAAAACTTGGCTGTTTCTGTAGTAGAAAGGAATTTTTCTTTATAATAGGTGCTATACTCTGTGCTATGTGACTTGAGAAAATGGACAAAAAAAATTGTTTTCTCTTGCCAAAAATGTAGGTTTTGCATCATCCGGGCAGACTTCAGCTGACAAATAAAGTGAGAGATCTGGGTGCATAGAGAAACACATTGTTCATTTACATATAAATGGTCAAACTATGATACAATTCTGATTAATATCAACATTCTGCCTGCAAAATGCAGTCAATGAGAAACACACACACACACACACACATTTGTTTTTTAATGAAACAAATGCACACCTGCCTGTAATATTTTGCTATTTTAAATGTTATACTTTATTATATATTAGAATGTCACTTTACAACACCATGATTTTACAAAAGGTTTCATTATATTTGTTTCAGATGAGTTTGAGAAACTCATTTCAGTTTCTGAATATTAATATATTTCCATCTTCTGCCTATCTCAACAAATATTGCTCAAGTCATTACTATTAGAAACCTCTTCTCTTTTCATTTCCTTCCCCATCATACATCACCTTTCATCGTCCATCACCCTAATTTACATTACTTAATTAACCTTAGTGGCCTGGCGGGAATGTAGATATTTTTTATAGTTAAGTTTAAACACTGCACCATTAAAACAGTAATCTTCTACACTAAAAAAATTGTATGACCTTCAAAAAGATGCTTTAATGTCACATACACTGACATTAAAGCTGACATAAAACCTTCATATCCTTGCAAGAAATGTGTTGTAATAGTTGAACAACAATTCAACGTGAATGAAAATGATTTTTCCTAGCGGTTTCTTAAGGGGCTAATGTTTAACCTCCACAGTAAAGAACATCTTGTCTTGCTTCTTAATTACAATGAACGTGAGCCTGGCGTGTGCTGCATCACTCCTCTCTGAACTTCTAATAAGAAGGAAAGAAGACTCTCAGGTTTAAAGTATAGCTGGTCGACAGATGTCAGCACAGTTGGCTCTTGCACCTTTGAGAGGGTGCCATAACAAAATTAGAGGGACGCTAAACGTATCAGGACAGTAAATATATTACAAAGGAGGTTTTAAATGTAATTATCATTTAATTATGTTTTTAAAATATTAGAGATACTGACCAGTTTACACAAGAATTAAAAAAACCCCAGCAGGTTTCCTTTGAAAAAACAAAAAAAGTCATATATGATTCAACAATATTATGATTCAACAATAAACAGCTGCATTTCTGTTAATTAATGTCAGTTTTTTATGTTTTGAAAAAAAAAAAAAATCCGTATTCATTGCTAAAAAAGGAAAAATAAAAAACAGCATTTATTTATCTTTTGTAACATTATACATTTCTGTCACTTTTAAAAACCAAAATCCTTAAACACTTATTTATTAAACATACTTGTGTGCCCATATTACAGGCTGCGCACTTGGACTGTATTCATTCAGCTATTGACAGCTCTAACAGTAACACAGAGACAAAATACAAAAATGCTTAAAATCATTCTGACATGCTTTTTAGCAAATCTCTTTTCTCCATTACATTTTAAATGGCTCCCCCAATCATAAGAAGATTCCTTAATTGAACTTTTGCCGGGGGGCTCGTATTATGCATGAATAAGGAACTGAGAGTGTGGCTGTCATGCATTAAAAGGACGATATGATTTCTGCTCCAGCTTTGCTCGGTCTCCTTTTACACGATGCTATAGATGAGCCCAGAAAAGAGCAAAGGGACAGAGAGATAGCTAGCTTTTAGATCCCACACATTTGCTTCACCTGTCTGACATTAAAAAATGAAATCGCACACTTAATTCAGTATCCATCCTGTTCTTAAGCCAAAATGCATATCAAAATGCATGTATAATGTTGGTGGAAATTATTCCAGGAGCACAAGTACAAGCCCATTTGAATTTGCTGTCAGCCACCCTCCGTTCTCCCCGAAAAGTAGTATTACATCCAAGTCACCAAACACGCTTGCAAGGGAGTGCTACTCACAGCAAGTGTATGGGCATCCCATTTTTAGAAGGTGTTGCTGTAACAGCAAGAAGAAAAGGAACCTGCCATCCAGCTAGAGAAACAAAGACACATGGGATTTCTTTGTTCCAGCTGGAGTTTCAGCAACAATCTATGCAGTGCAGCTCACTGTGTATCTCATAGCAAACACAAGTGGCCTGAGCCAGCTATGCTAGTGAGAAAACCAAACAATATGGGAAAAAATGCATAATTTTAAGAGCTTAAGTAATAACTGCCTGGTCTTATGGCTTAAATGAACCTTGGTGCACTTTTTAGCAAGACACAAAAAACGTACCAATAAGTACATATCACTGCAGTTTCCAAAAGAAATTAACACTAGAGATAGTAGATAGAAATTTGAAAACTGATGCTACTGAACGTTAGCGTCACACATATCCAGCTTCATATCTATTGTTTTAATAGACATAGGTTTGCTCGGTAGCTACGGAGTACAGAGATGTAAGGCACATAAAAAACGGTATTGCACAAAATGTGCACAAGGGAACAGATTTTTTTGAGACCAGGTTGGATAATAATGAAAGAGTATGTAACTGTAGTATAGTGTTTTTTCTCAGAAAAAAAAAATCATTAAATGGCAAAAAAAAAAAAAATAAGAAAACGAAATATCTTCAGCCACTCTTTTCTTTCTTTCTATGAATCGTAACTTGGATAAAGGTGTAGTTATGCGAATGCTAGATTCAGATGTTCCTTAAATATACTGCCTACAAAGGCATAATTTTTCATTTTTCACAGACACCAGCTCAAGGAAGGCAACATGCTAAAGATTCATGAAGCCGGGGGAAATATACAGTTGACTAGTGGCTTGGAGTCATTTGTTTCATCAGTAAGCCTAATATGGAAGGAAAAAAACTAATTGTCACTGCTAGTAGGTCCCAACTAAACAAGGTTTTCCTGTGGCTTCTGAAACAAAAAAAAGAGGCCTGTAACGTCCCATATAATTTAGAACAGGCTATCAAGCCATCTATCAATTTCAGTTGTGGAACAACACCAACATATTTATCAAAATATTAAGGTAGCTGGCATTAACCTATTAGCCTGCACATGATTACTCTGTGATAGAGAGCTGTGGCCTGATAAGTTTTCAAATGGGAAGCTGTTAGGAACAGCTGATCCTATCAACATACCCATTTTAAATAGCTCACACTCTACATACTAATGTCCAGAGGATTGCGGTAGTTGGTCTATCAAAGTCTGTGACTATGCAATCTGCAGGTCAAATTTATACTGCAGGAGAACTAAATCAAGTTAAAAGGCTGCTTATGAAAATGGAGACATATCATTAAACATTCATTCCATCTTGAGACGCGTTCTGTGGCCTAATGATTTCGTTTTGTCAGTACAAGGTTACTGCTAGATCACACATTTGATCAACTGCATTCATTAGCACTAATTTAAGACATCTGGAAGTATATGACCTGTGTAGAATCTAAAAGATGTGTGTATTAAACCTTAGACATAACTAACTTGGACTGCAAACATTTTATGCGCAGTGTGTAATTTAAAGCAATGGGTTATTATGAGTCTCTCAGAAGCAAGTGATGGTTTACAAACTGTTGGTTAGCAAGGTCCCATTATCCCCTGCTGGGAAACGCTGTAACTGGTAAATACAATTATTTTTCTCAATTGACAGACATTGAAAAATAAAAATGTATTCTCACAAAATGTATCATTTTATTTTAGTAGTCTTATTAGCACATTTTTGAGGGCTTTTAAAAGCATGGTATGTGCATCCTTGTTGAGAAAAAAGTAATTTCACAATAAAATGCAGCGTTACTATAATTCATTATAACATTATTATTACAATTTTAATTTGCAGTTAGCAGTGTAGCTGTATTTGACGTACCATAAACTCTGCCCAATCCTGCTCCTGGCGATCGACTGTCCTGCAAAGTTCAGCTCCAGCTCTAATCAAACACACCTGCCTTTCATTTTCGAGCGATCCTGAAGACCTTTAATTAGTTGCTTCAGGTGTGTTTGATTAGAGTTGGAGCTGAACTTTGCAGAACAGTCGATCGCCAGGAGCAGGATTGCACGGGTTGCCATTGTTTTGTCTCACAGATAAATAGTGTAGATTAATGTACATAATTTATTCTATTTAGTGTCCATTTAATATTGGGGCATCCAAGTTATTTATTTTATTTTTTTTACGTTACGCAATAGTTACTTTCCCTGGTAATTAGTTACTTTTAGAATGATGATTGATTTTATAACTAGTAACTAATTACTTTTTTAAATAATGTGCCCAACACTGCTACTAAGTGTTGTGTCAGCCAAGCAACTGCCATTGAGATTAACGGGACATTTCTCCAGATATTACATCCTTGGTTTGAACAGTGAGGGGTGATTTATTACTGAAATATGACACTCACGCTGTTCCATGTAATTAAGGTTGTAGTGCTAGAATTTTCCCATCAGGTCCAGCAATCCTTGAGAGGGCATATATTACTGTTGTTTAAACCATAAATTAATAATTCCAGTTAAGTGTGATTTAATAGATGTACTGTAAAAGCAAAATCAATTATTACTGAATTCTCTGACTAAAAGTTTATTTATTTTTTATTCAAGACACTGTTTACCTCAAACATCTGTCCAGAAACGAATGACCAGCTGTTTTAATCATATAAGAGCACTTTAAATGAAATGCTTCATTTTCATCTCAGTTCATCTGGGAGGAAACATTTCAGCAAAATCCTGCCTCATCTTTTAACACCACCTTGTAATCTCCATTTCAAAAATTTTGTTGCTAAGCAGATTTTCCTGCCGCCTTACTTTTAGTCCCTATGAGGCAAAGAAGGCTCATTTTAGAAAAATAGATTCTAAAGTGGATGCAGTAGCAGTCTGTCCTTTTCTAAAGTAAGTAGTTTGCATCAAGTCACCTCTATAAAAGCAATTCAGCAATGTGCTTTACAAGATCAAAATGACAGACAGAAATGTGAAGCATCCTCTTTGTTCCCCCATGAGGAACAGCTTATTCCAGGTTGGTGGTTCTCTGAAGTGGACTGTCTCACCTGAAAATCAAAGCATCTGGACGGAGAAGAAGCATATACTTTTAACAGTCTCTTTCAGACAAACTTCCCCTATGTTTTCTGAAGCAAACCTGTAAACACATTTTGCTTATATCCAATACCGAAATGTAATACATGAAATATTCTCTTATATTAAGAGTGATATTGCCACTTATGCTACCTATAAGGTGATGTATAATTTTAGCATGTATATACTGTATGCATTCTCTGGGCAGATGAAGATATAAGTTTATATAAAATCCCCAGTAAAATGTATATACTGTGTATATATATGTATATATAGATGTGTGTGTGTGTGTGTGTGTGTGTTAAATATATGTCTATTCTTATATTTACTTTTACACTATATTAAACTTTTATTATATTATTTATTATTATATTATTTATGTTACTCCTTTCATATTATTATTTATTTAATATCAACATACTGTATATTGATGGGTTTTAGGATGGACATACATGCATAAACATATTTGTATGGGCTAGATATACATATATATACATATACATATACATATATGTCATATCCTGTATGTAAATGTAAATGTAGTAGACTATATTTATTTCCTAATCCATTTGTATATAGGTTCAATTGTACTCTATGTCATGATATTTCATGAACTTAAAAAAAAAATGAGAAATGAGAAATGAGAAAAACAAAAAAGAACAAAAGGAAAAGAAGATAAATGATCCTCTGGCCATTGCTTTGCTCAATTAAAATCTCATGATGTGTATCACTTTTCACATTATTAAATCCTAAAATTCTAAAATGATCAATTCTAATAATTTGTACAAGTTCTTTCACAGTACAAGTGTGTAGTTTCAGAGAGGTCTAGACATTAGAGTTACACAGCAGGCATGGGCCATTAGCTGAAGTGCTTAGTCGTCGGTTGTTTCCAGGCCGCCTGGTGTTTAGGATAAGTTACGCTTGTATTGATCGCCGTTGTAATATTAATCACTTCCCTCTTAAAGGGAGTGACAAAATTTGTACCAAAATAACTAAGCTGTGGGAGACTCCTTGCCTGAACTCTCCTTAAACCCAGAAACTGTGCGAGAGTATTTGATTTCAATTCCCTTAATATCCCAAAATGTACAGCAAACTTAACAGTGTAGAGTTTTAAATCTTTAACAAGAGAGCACATATCAAAGCGTTCCCTGAACATGGGCCAGAGTTGTTTCCAATCCAGGCTTAAATCAGGTGTTCTGTTCACTGGCCCTAAAGGTACACGCAGTACCAAGAGGCCTGACTATCATACGACATTCTGAAATAAATAAAATATGTGCTTGGATAAATAAACACCGGCAGGGTACCAGTGGCTCAGCATGAAATTTAACGAACCACAAGGTTTTCTTTTTTTTAATTTTTGCCACTATTGACACATTCTTCATAATGTGCTACCAAGGTGAGAGCTGATGAAGTTTAACATTTTTTATTTCTTTCATTATTTATGAATAAATGTAAAAATAAAACTAAAATGTCAACATGAAACGTAAACATTTTCTACATGTCTTGGGGGAAGCACTAAAGATGAAGTCTTTTAAGACAGTAGTTGTCTACTTAGATTAAACATGACCCACAGGAGAGTAAGTATACTGCCACTAATTACCATTAATTCCAGTTCAATAAGCCTTTTTGTGCAGAGGCAAAATATTCAGACTGAATAACGGTAACATAAGCTATATGCAGACTTCCATAACCATGGAAAGATAGCGTACAAATGACTTGTTATCCCTTTTGTGGAGAGCTGGGTTATCTTGATTTGGTTTTAAGATTATGACTAATTATTTTGGGGCACATAAAAAGGGTTTTTACCATACACATTTGTTACCTACAGAAGACCCTGGTAACACTTTCTCTTTTGAAAAAGCACAGCATAATCCTCCTCTCAGCTCTTCTGTTCTTTCCCATGGAATTACTGGCCTGTTTACTAAAAAACACTTGAAACATTTTTATATTTATCATGAGCTTGCGGAACGTTTTTTCGTTTGTTTGCTTCTATCGTGAAAATGAATCTAACCACCATGAATAAATACAACACGAGATGACATGAGCAGTATTCAGAACACTTCTATAAGACAAACTGAAGCAGCATCAACAGTAACTTGTGTTTTAATGTAAATTAATGTTGTGCATTATTTACAATTAAAAATATGTTTACCGTTTACAAATTTTTGATAACCTGGTCCAGTTACAACTGTTGTCATTTAATTATATGCATGCTTATTCAACAGCACACACCCCACTGTGCTCCCCTGCACTTGAGATAATCTGAGCCAGTGTGAGTACTTTGTAATAGCCGTAATTGCCTCTTAATTACTCTGCTTACTATCTGATGAGTTGTCAAGGACTGCTTTTATCTTATCCCAACTATAATACATTCAGATCATATGTAATGCTACCATGTAAGGTTGTCCTT
This sequence comes from Enteromius radiatus, assembly GCA_032357445.1. Lineage (NCBI taxonomy): Eukaryota > Metazoa > Chordata > Actinopteri > Cypriniformes > Cyprinidae > Enteromius > Enteromius radiatus. The sequence goes on along the minus strand of JAUCMS010000022.1, from coordinate 7,237,692 downwards.
ATGACCTCAAACAAATGAACACTGGGGTAGGCAATGAAATATTTACAATCTCTGTGCTGAACAATCAATCAATAGAGATATAGCAGCATATATAGGCTAAAGCCTGTAAATCATTCTTTTTTATATACAAGTTTAAATGGCAAACGTGGTTTGTAGTCAACAACGTTTGATTAAATGTAATCCTATAGTAAAATACGAGAAAATAATAATAACAACAACATTAATTCATAGACAAAAGAATGCTTCTGCCAGTTTCCCAATGCCATCGGATTTGGGCTGTGCAGAAGGCAAGTGCATGACTTGTAGCTATATGATAAATAACCTATATCACAAAAACTAGCGTTTTGTTAAAATAATATTTTAGATAAGTGACGTCTTGCTGACTATGCGATACTAAATCAACATAGAGAGATTATGCAATGAAATTACATTATTAAGAATTTATTTCTTGAGAAAAAGCCGAAATAGCTTTGAAATACCTGACTTCCCCTTAAGTTATGATATAATTATCATAGCCTACTGGTTATTAAATGAAACAGAATGTGATTTAGGCTAAGAGTAACATTTTAATTTAGTAGATCATATGCATAAATAATCAGTATTAAGAATAGGCTAGATGGGTCTCACCATATGGATGCCGTATTGCCCGATTCAGTAACTCAAAATAGCCTTATTTCTGTTTATAGTAAGCGACGTCGTTGAAGCACGTGAACTTTTTTCGGAAGAACTGATAAACAGCCGCCAATTTTTTTATTGTAGTTTATGCTGCTTCTTCTTATGTCTTTTTTGAATTCCGCTCACCGGTGACATATTGTGCTGATTGAAAGCTCACTTGAGTATGAAAACGAAGTTGAGCACAGTCCCAATAACTGGAAAAGACAAGCTCACGTAGCTACAAAAAATATCTTTAAAGACCAAGCCCGCCTGTGAAAAATTCACTTCATCACTCGAAATAATAATACACGATAACACCTGACCCGCATGATTCCTGCTTACATGCTTCAAGAACAAATATTCATTTATGAATATAGTATTCGCGATATCGGCATAAACAATGTACAGCAGCGACGCCACACCAAACAGATACGAGCCTAAAAATGATTGCAGAAAAAAATCATAGTTTACCTTCAGCGAGAAGGCGCATCGCGTGGACGAACGACGGGTCCAAGCTCTCCTTCTCAGCAATGAGCTCTGGCAGGTACTTGTCCTGATCCATCACTGGATTCCTCTCCTGAACACCGCGAGTGCAGGTGAGACGACCAAAGTGGTGAGTGATGGAATGGGTGTGTGGACGTTGCGTTTAAATAGACTGCGTAATATCGGGGAGGGATCGTGTGGTTTTCGCGCACAACGTGGAAGATATCAATGCAGTGTACCCATCTCCTCGAGTCTCTCATGTAAAACCTCCCACCTCAGACTCCGAATCTGTACTCTCACTCCGCCCATCTATATCTGGATTGGTCATGGCAGAGAGCAAACTGCATGCAAATGTGAGATATTGTCTATAGGATTGAACAAGGGACATTGTGAGATCCCGCTGCTGATCTGTGACCCCTGTCCATGGTGCTGAACACACAGTATTCTGTGATTTGCACTCTCTGATAAGTAACACTGAATTTCTTTGCATATTCATTTAGAAAAGACAACACACAACAAATGCATTGTTGTAACAGTATTATTGAGCACATATAATGAAAAAATGGCACGAGTCATTCTTCATATTTAAGAGAGAAGTCTGAATCAGAATTTTTAAAAATCAACCTCAGATCATCCAAGATGTAGATGAATTTGTTTCTTTGAAACAGATTTACATGCAATGAATGGGTGCACTCAGAATGAGAGTCCAAAAATAAGTAACTCATACAACTCCAGTCCATCAGTTAATGACTTGTGAACAGCTGTATGCTTTCTAAGGCATTTAAACCATCTTTAAACCATTTAAACCAACTTTAAACCATCACTTCTAACCAAAAACACCAACCTATAAGTCAAGAATCCACAACGCTTCCTCCAGTGAAAAAAGTTCATCCCCAGTTGTCGTCTCACATCATAATGGCTGCTTGGATATATTTTTATATTTTTAGCTGTGCATATTTCTCTCCTGATTTATACAATATGATTTTTTTTTTCAGTAGAGAAAGCAATATTATGGATAAAGGAAAATATAGTAGTAAAATGATTTTGTTAATTAGAATGGTGCAATAACAGATATTCAGGACAAACATAAGTTTTCCACTGCAGACAGCGGAGTTGGAAGGGAAATTTGGTAACGGCCATGAATACTAATCAGTGGATTTCCCATTTGCCTCAGTTTGCCAAGATGGATTAAGCTGTTGTGACAGACAGTCACAGATAGTGCAAACACTCGCAAACACACACACTAACACTTAGCCAAGCAGCTAAGCACATATGAGGGGGAAGGAAAGATAGCCACAGAGGAGAAGGGGAGAGAAGACAGAGAGAGAGAGAGAGAGAGAGAGAGAGAGAGGCTGTGAAAGGAGGAAGAGGGACAGGACCAGCTTGCCTAATTAATAACTGAATGGATTACAGTGCTGTTGGCAAACATCTGCACCCCAAGTGTCATATTTACTGTCTGCCTGTGAACTATGAACATAATTACAGAATACTGGTCCACACAGACAGAGTGTTGCATGGTAATGCTACAAATGAAAAAGCATTTGGCACAAGTAATCAAAAAGTAAAACATCAAAAAGTCTCATGTGAATACTGTTTTATCCAGAATATTCTATAATATAAAAAGAGGGTTATGAAAACAAGAGCATACAAAAATAGAAAGCATACTACCGCATGTGATAAAACCTTTTTATATGCAGTATGCAAACATTTCATAAAGTGTAATATATCCCAAAACAAGCAAAGGTATATAAAGATGGTTTGCATTCAATGCAAACTTCAGAATTTCATCAAACAGAAAAATAAAACTAGAAAATTCACTATTAAGTATTTCTGACTAGTAATACTAACTTCAGTAAATTTCTAACCATCACTTTAATTTAAAACAATAAAAAATAAGCTAAAATAAAATGCTTACAGAGCCTTTAGGTTCTTATCTTCATTTATTTCCTGAGTGACTTCCGATATAGGTTTAGCTGTAAGGTCCATGTTGTATTTTACGCTTCAACACTCTGGTCAGAATCAGTTTGGCAATAGGATAATCAAATGGATTTGGGGTTTCTATATTGATTTCTGAGGGGATGAATGGGAAGGGATTAAGAAAAGGAAAAAAAAGGGTTTGTGGAGGATCAACACCTTCTATACATCACTCACCACTCAACATAATGAATTCCTTGTGATATGATCATCTCTACAATCAAAAGATTTCAGTTCATCAAAAGTCTCTCACTTAACCTAATTTTGTTCTCATTTTTAATATCTGCCTGTTTGATGTAAGTTTCTATTTTCATATTAGTAAGAGAAATAAATGGTATTTGTCCAGTTATCCAACATCACTCCATCAGTCCATATTACCATTTACCATATTTGTATTCATACAACCACTTTAGAAATAAATAAATTGGTGCTATATTAAACTTCTGAGGCATCCAGTCAAGAAAAAACAACTAGAGCAGCCTCTGTAGTTACACATAATAGCTTGGCATAATTTATTCTGTTGCATCATGTATTAAACTAGTGAGAATGGCTTTCTGCAGCACTCTAGTGGCCAAAAATAACACAACAGGATCAGGTAGATCAGACCAGTGCTTCTCAGTTGGTTTTGCTTCAGGTCCCACATTTTACATTTAATGAGCAGCAACTCACAACACATGTACATGTCTCAAATCTGAGTACAAAACTGATCATTTTGGTTTTTAATTGTCACTTAAAATTCAGTAGTTTCATTCTGTGGGCAGCCAATAATTGAAAGCAAAAAACTAATTCTGGCCAGCACAGAATTGTTGTTTGTAATTTGTTTTTGTTAACACTACATTGGACTGTGTTTAATTAGAAAAGTTATGCATTTTACAAATATTAACTGTCAATTTTTTTTTTTAAAGGAACATAAAAAACATCTGTCATGAAAAAATATTCAAAGTAAAACTGTCAAACATTAAATGAGTTTTTCTGGCAATATGTTTTTTTCTTAAAGAAGATTAGTCATCTATTCAACACTGAAGGATAATTAGACGTGTTTTTTTTAAATGCTGGGAAAATACAAGATGAATTACAAGGCTGTAACAGCACCATGTGTTAGGAATAATCAATCTTTATTACAGTACATCGTCAAAATAAGCAGAGCTAAAGTACATTGACTTTACACCTCAGAGCAAGTTCCCTAACAACTATGAAAAATAACGTTTAGCGGTATGCAACATCTTCAAAGTTCTGAGCTACACTTTAATGAAGCATTTTCTTGCCATGTATCAAAAAGTTTGAGCAAATGCAATCAGCTCAGGGACACTAGCTTTGGTATTTTAGCAGAGTCTCCGATTGTGGAAATGCAATAGCCCACAGTGTGAATTATTAACCAGCACTATTGAGAGAGAAATCAGGAGAGGGGAGGAAATGGGGTAATGGGATATTACGTTTTGCTCAATTTGAGGACTAAGGGTTCACATGGCATCTCAGGCCCTTGTGTCACATCAACTTCCTGCTTCTTCGCTTGAGATTTATGTATTTATTTATTTTTACAAGCTCTCTGTTTCACACAAAGCAATCCATTCTACCCTGACAAGTGGAGAGAGCTATTGAGACGATGCTATAAACAGCATAGGCTAGTACGGACTGTTTTAGTCTTTAGTACATTCTGTTGTACAAAACTGTGTTGCCAATGAAAATCCTAGACTGAAGTTAGGACATTAAATAACCTTAATGGGTGCGGTTAAACACATCCGATTTTATGTTAGATAGCTAATGACACAATCTAATGACACAAAACGATAAATACAGTATATTATTTAGTAACATTTAAAATACTGTTCTTGCATCATATATGAATAATCAAATTATACACTAACAATTCGGCAACAAAATATTAGCATTCCAGTAACTACAAATAACTAATAATAATGAATGCTAAACTAATGAATAACTAATGACGGACACTTTCACGTTTTATAATCAAAAAGTAATATGAGTCTGGAATTACTTTTGGATTATTGTGATGTTTTTAACAGCTGTTTGGACGCTCATTCTGACGGCACCCATTCGCTGTAGAGGAAGTGATGTACTTTTCAAATCTGTTCTGAAGAAGAAAGAACCAATTACATTTTGTTAGGGCTGAGAGGGCAAGCATTTTCAGCTAATTGTTTTACTTTTGAATGAAAATCGAGTGCTGTTTATCTATTAATATCAATTGTACTTTTGCAAAACCTTGTTTTTGAGATTTTCAGTTCAGATCCTGTGGCAGTCAGAGGCCCAGAGGCACTATTCCCACTGGTTTGCATATAATTACAGTAGAATATATAAAGTAGGCCTATATTGAGCAGTAGAATGTGCAAGTGGTGGGCACACAGCTGTTCGTTACTGTTCATTAAAATATTGTGATTCATAAAGGTCAGCATTAAGGCGAAATGTGTTAAGGCAATGTTAGGACAGCGTGTCTAAATTAGGCTTATGATGGTGAAGGCCAGAGCAGATAATGGCTGCCACTGCCCCTGGCCATTAGAGTCCATGCAGCCAGCAGGGTTAAATAGTGAGTCTGCAGTACCCTGACAAGCCCAAACCCTTTGTCATCAACAATAATTTCCACTGTGAGCTCCCTTGTAAAAGAAAGTTTAATAAGAGCCTCTGGGCAGAAAAGAGGATATAAAAGACCTTACATTACTAATTGAAATAGCTTTTTTGACCCACAAGGCAGCCTAATATCAGCAGTTATTACAGTTTGCCTATTCTGCTGAGGGAGCTCTCTATGATCAATTAAGATTAACTCATTTTATTGCTCCTCGGGCTGCTTGTAAACAGCGCTGGACGTGTCTTGTCTTTGGAGGACCACTACAGAGAAAAAGAAAAATAGTACTCAAACAACCAATGGTTTGTGGTGTATAAAACAATTTGTGTTTTCATAATCATCTGTCACAGAAACTGTATTTGATCAAAAATACAGTAATACATTGATGTTGTGACATATTACCATTTGAAAAAAACAATATTATATATTTATTTTGATATATTTTAAACAGTAATTATATTATTCCTGCGTTATTATGACTCTTTAGTGTCACACAATCATTCAGAAATCATTCAGATATGATTTGATGCTCAAGAAATATTAGCAATGTTGAAAACAGCTGCTTAACGTTTTTGTGAAAAGATGATACTTTTTTCAAGAATTGTGGGATTCAAAAAAAGAACGGCATTTATTTAAAATAGTCAAAGATCTATGTTTTTTTAAGCTTTAAAATGTCAACTTGCACTGTAAATGTAAATATACATATGGAATTTAATGGAATTTACATAGAAATTGAATTAAAAGCTATATAATAATAATAATAATAATAATAGATATTGCAATAAAATTTTACGAAAAACTGATTTTAGTATAAATAACTGGAGAGATGAATACATAATAATAGATAATAATAAGCTCATTATAATTTGAAATCATAAAAAAAAAAAAAAGAAGGAAAATGAGTTCCAGGCAAATTACATCCACTATCTTCCGGTTGAGGCTTGAGGCATCAGCATCACACTAGTCCTAAGCACAGTTGGTGACATACAGGGTGCTACAGTTGAAATACTGGCCAAGGAAAATGATGAATGAACTGTATTGTAAAATCAAAGTGAAATTTACTGCACGAAGAGGCTGAAAAAATGATGAATGGTCATAATCAATGCAGCAACATTACAAGAATCGCAGCAGCTTAAACCAATGGAGTCAGTGTACACCTTCAGCGCTATAGCCAAGCATTTTTCTCATTCACTCACGCTGGGGGAATCTAATACATTTAATTGCCACAAATGCACAGCATACAGAATGTTAGCAAAAATATGTGCCATTGATTTTAAGAAACAAATGGTTCTAAGGTGCAAATGAATGTGTAAGTGGAGAGCAATGCATCACACAGTATATGCATCCCCATACATCATAGTGCAAGTCATTGGGAGTGTCTAGCATTAGTTTTGCAGTGTGGCAGGAAAGGAAATGAGCTTGCTAGCATTCTCAGGGAAAAAAACAACAGCTAGTATTTCCCTAATCATTAGTCGCAAACCACATCTAAATAAAGAATCCATAGCTTAAGTGTTTGATCCCCCAGTTGTCTTCTTAAATGCAAGAGTGATGCTTAGATCAATATGCAAAGCCCACTAGGAGAAATATGATGCGTTAATTCATCATTAACCCAATGAGATTGGGTTAATATATGCCCTTTGGCTCTAAAACACATTTTCTTTCATTTTTTCATGCACTAAAGAAATCTGTCAAGCTCACTCTGAAAGACGTGAATTGCTAGATGATTCACTTCCAGATGTGAAACATAAATCTGAATAATCTTTTAGTTTCCCTCATGCCACTGCTTGTATTGAACACATCTGTTTAACTCAGTCACCTGCATTTGTTGTCATACATGCATACATTTTCATTCTTGAAAAAACTATCTATAAATGATGGTATATTTTCTCTTGGTTGAAAGAATATATTGAGCTATGCTTAGTTCAATGCTAAATCAGTTCGCTCTATTCAATGAAATGACTAAACATGAACCTGTACTGTAGACATTTTATCAAATCTAAGTAATACATAATAGGTCAATTGGATAAAGATGCTCTGAAGCAATCTGGACACTTAATGTCTACACATAGGCATAGATTTTGCTAGGAATGGTAGGATGATGTCCAACTACTAACATACATTGGGACATTACTATATACTTTCCCACCTAATGCCGGTGTGATGTATCCCGATCAATATCACATTGAGCTCATTCATTTAAGTGAGAGAAGAACTGGTCCCCTGACTGAGTTTTGTTTCTTCCAAGGTTTTATTTTTCCCTCCGTTTCTGTGAGGGTCATCTTTGGGTTGCTTATTTAGTGTCTAAAAGACGCTTAATATTCAGTAAAATCATTCATTTGATGGCACTGCCATTATTGGACGTAAACAAAACTAAACTTAATTGAGCTAAATAATAACTCTATTGTCTTCTGTAGAGCTGCTTTATAGCTGAAATGAATTAATTTATAATTAACAAATTTTGCAACGCTAACTCTGTTATTGAACTGGAATTAATCATCACTGAACTGATTGAAGATTAATAATGAAACTACTGTCTTCAGTAGAACTAATTATCACTGCATTCATAATGAATGAACTTTACACAGTTATTAAACTGAACTGAAACAACATTGAATTGACTGGAGCTGAATAATGACACCACTGTCTTGCTACAAATGATTAACAGAATTTTGGATCTACCTCATTTTTAAAGTTTGTGTCACTGATTCAGTTACCTTCCTGTTTGATTCTATGAAGCTGATTTGAAACATCTCTATTGTATTAAGTACATATAAAAAAAGTTGACTTCACTTGAATATCACGACAAAATGGAATATTTCCTAAAAGAAAATATGTTTTCCCCTACTACACCTGGTTCCACTTGACTGCATTTTCTTGGTTATTTCTAAAATGCATAGGATCTGGGTTACCAGCCTATTTGCAATATTTCAATATTTCAACTTTTCAAAGTCCTGCCTGCTTTCATCTACAACAATGTGCAAAAAATGAAATTGATGAATTAGCAATATAGCAGGTCAATAATTTACATCAGCCCTTCATTAGATGTCTGAGACCAAACTTGGCTTTTGTTCATAATATTACATAACACAACACCACAATAAAAGACAAGCAGATTACATTCCAGGGTAAAAATCTGCTTGATCCTCCTAAGAACAGAAACTACAAAGCCAGTGAAGATAACTAAACTAAACTAAACAGTGAGTAACCATTTAACTTAATATTTAAATGTTCGCAATAATTAAAGGAAATAAGACTGGTCATGCATATGAATAAAAACTGGCTAGTTCCGGTCTATGTAATGGTTTAACTCTTCGTTGAAAGTTTTTAAAAAATGTTTTAAATACAATAATTGTTGAACTTTAAAGTAATGACATTGACGTGTGTTCTATTTTGTTTGGTCTAGTTAAAGTGCTAGACACTTCACGGTCGCATGAAATCGCTGAATTGAATGAATGGACCCTTTGTGTAAAGTTAAACTGAAATACGATATAACGTTAACTTTAGTGGGTTTAGCTATACTGCCCTACAAAGGCGGACCACCGCAACTGCTTACGGTTAAACTAAAAAAGTGACTCTAGATCGGTTTTTAATTATTTTTCACAAAGTTGAGGAAAACCCCGTCTATCACAGGAAAGATTGTGTGAGAGACCAAATTTAAGTTGTTTTTATTAACCCAGCGCTTTGCCTTTTCACGACGTTGTACGGTAAGCACGTGCCGTTTCTAGACAGTCCAGTTTCCATATTACTGAAGCGGTTACAAAGTCCTTATCGTTCGTCAAAGTCCACAAGTATTTTCTCAATGTCATCCTTATTTTGTTTTTCATTTGGTGACTAATACAGCGCCACTTTCTGTTTTTTTCTGTTTCGTTTTACAGCTCGTCCAGCTAATTTTAATAGAACTAAATGCATCTGCATGCTTTTTCATCTAGCAAATGTATCGTGTTACATCAGGCAAATGTGTACATGTTATGTTTAAGTACAAAAAGTAAAACTTACTGGCCTGGCTCGAGTCAATATGGTCACTGGCGTACTCGTGTATTTACCACGACAACAACACGCATGAAAATCAGATCACATCTTGTTGTGATTTAGCATTTTCCGCTAAAATGGTAAACTGTGTAAAATATCGTCCTTTCTAGCGGTTTTCTAGTGGTTTGTTTGTTTCCTGCACACATAGACGAAACACATAGCCTATTAGAAGGCATAACTTAAAATATATTTAATTAATTAGATAGAATCGATGAATTATGTGAATATTAAGTAGCCTAATCATGTAATCAGTAAAAAGTGCCTATTGCTGCTATAAGTGAAAACTGAATTTCCCTCAAACTGTGGAAGTAGCTTAAGCATTAAGAACTTTACATTCCATACATTTCAACCCTAATATGGTTGATACAGATTTATTGTAGAAACTATAATATCAACAGCATATCATTCAAGACCTTGGTTACCATGGTACAATTTTGCAGTGGTCTTCATTTAGTCATGGCATGCTTCTGGTTAGCTAAACATATGAAAGTTGTTTCAGGTAAACCAAATGGAATTGCTCCTTTCATCTCTCAAGCCCTCGCTTTAATAGAGCTTGAGTAAACATGACAGGAGCCTGAAAACCTGCTTCCTGTAAACAAACCCAGACACCCTTCTCATTGAGATGAGCTGTGAAAGTTGCATTTACCCACTCTGTCAGTGTTCATCTGAATAAATTACACAGCTCAGTACAGTCCAAGGGCAATATATTAAAATGTGCAGGCTCTCAGTAATATCCTCCCTCCTGACAGCACACGCACATTTGTTTCCCCAGGGCTAGAGGAAGACCGAGGATGAAGATGGTGATTGTGGTACATGGTGGAGCTTGGGCCATCCCGGACATGTTAGCCGAAGCATCCGTGGCAGGAGTCAAGAATGCTGCGTGGGCAGGCAATGCTGTTCTTAAGAATGGTGGGAGTGCAATCGATGCAGTAGAAAAAGCTGTGAGGTCTTTGGAAGATGACCCAACGTTTGATGCAGGTATACTACATGTACAGTATATACTGAAATTTGTTTGATTTAATATTTTAATAGACCTTTTTTCTCTTTGACCCTGAATTTGTATATGAAAGATTTAAAGCAGATGAAGTGCAGATTCAGTACCTCATTTAGGCTCTAAATGGGACAGTATTTCAGCACACACCCATGACACTTTGTTAATGACCATCTTGAGAGTAAGGTGAGAGGTTCTCAAATAATTATCAGATTACGAGGAGGAAAGCAGGGTAAAACAAGACACTTCATTAACACACCCGGCTAACTGCCACCATAAGTGAAATGGCTAGTCCTCCTCATATCAGAGCTGCACATTCAGTGCCTCATCTGGATCATTTTATACACTGGGGTTGCCAGAGGCACAGACTGATCAATAGATGACTAATGCAATCCTGTTTGGAGATTTAAGAGGTAGACATCAGAGTGGATAACAGTCTGGAGTATGTCAGGGTGTCATGACAGAGATAAGAATGAGATAATGTTGTATTACTTCAGAACATATATGTCTGTCTGTCCTTTTATACACAATGAAAAAATTATGCTTTGGAAAAATGTAAACATATTCTAATTTGTTAGAGCTAAATTAGTTTAAAATTAGTTTTTCTAAAATTATATTTATGGATTGGTTTATCCCTAACATCTGTCTGTCACATTTTTTTGGGAAGTCTCGTATGAAATGTGGAGAATTTGATGTTTTTGTGCAGGTCATGGTGCAGTGCTGAATATTGATGGAGAGGTGGAGCTGGACAGTATCATCATGGATGGAGAAACACTTGCCACTGGAGCTGTGGCCTCTGTGAGAAACATCGCTAACCCTGTTAGTCTTGCTCGTGCTGTAATGGAAAAGGTATACTTTTATTCTCAAATAATTTTTTGGTATAGAGTTGTCTATGGTGAACATTTACCCCATTTCATTCAAGCAATTTCTTGCTATATTAATGAATGGGGGTTTTTATAGGGGATGTGATACACAAAATATAAAAAAAAAAAATCCAAATGCCTTTCTTCAATCATAAAGGCTTATTTTATTTCTTTTTTCCATTAAAGACTTGTGTGACACAGTAATTTCCCATTGAGTCACACGGTTGCTATAAAATATGTCCTATATAAATTTATATCTAAATCAGACATTCACACTGGACAAGGAAATAAGGAGAGACCTAGTTCTTGATGCTTGTGCTTATCAAGGAGGTCTGTGTGGATCACTTTAAAGATTTATTGTAAAACCCAGAACTGGGTGGATATACCCATTTTCTATTAAATTCTTATAATAGATTAAATGACCAAGAAAGCCATGGTATTGACTTCAAAGGTGAAATTATATGACACCTTAGAATCAGCATTTCCCTTGCCTGCAAAGGTTTAGCTTGTCTTTTTTCCCCATCTGCTTTGTAATGACAGGCTCAAAGGGAAATAAATGCTGGCTGATTTTCAGATTGATTTCAATCAGTGCTCTTTGTAATGACATAGATAGTGGTCTTATACAATGATTTATCTCCACATGTCAGAAAGACAAAAGCCTAGCCAGTATTTTCAACTTATTTCTACGGTTTAATTTACTTTAAAAAGCTAATTTCCATATAGGCACAAACCTTACATTATTAGCTACAAAAAGTATATTATTTAACATGTTAGTCTATAATGCACTCAGTTATCACAACAAATCCTGCATTTAAACAACCTATTAAAGGCTTTTCAGCTAAATTGAAAAAAAAGTAAAATAATGAAAGAAAAATGTGTGAATCAGCAACACAGTAGCATCAGTTCAGTCTTATCATTTCACATTACAATGACAACATAAAATCAAATCTGCTATTTTAAGGGCAGTTCAAGATAACGTAATAGTGTACCGTTACATCTTTTTCTAACACAACACCAGTACACTAACCTCTGTAATATCTGGAAGTTGAATTATTTTCTGTATAACATTAGGCTATTAACTAACAGCAGGTCTAAAAAAATAACCAAACACAGGAAAATAATTACTAATATTTACATATCCTCTGTCACAATCTCTGAGCTGCTGGTATATGAATGCAGAAGTAGATATATAATATATGTCAGAAACATTTTCACAAAAGTTCACCTTGCAGGACGCTGGACATGGAGGAAACGAAACCCAAAGAATATTTGATAATTGATTAGTTGCAGCACCTGTCTTGACTGCCCCAAAAGACCTTGGCCTTACAGTGAATTGGCAGATCTCTTTAATAGCCAGTATTAAAAATTCATCAAGTCTTGATCAATGCTGCGATCAAGCTTCACTGACCTCATGCTCTTGCTTTGCCATCTAAAATGCGCAGTATTTGACAAAGAAATATGACATTAATAACCATGTTAGTATTTAAAAGTTTCCTAAACCAAAGTTATGGTTTAATCCATTGAGATGTTTTGCAGAAAGTCACACAGAGAAATAAAATTGTAAACTGCAGGTTATTGTCTCAATAAATAATAGCAGTTCCACATGGAGATGTGGACAGTAAATATGAAAATAAAGTGAAAGGGTATACATAAGATGTGGTGTAGTTGTTTTATGCTATTTGCTGTCTTTTTGCTAAAGTGAGGCCTAAGGGCCCATGTCAATTTGTTTCATTTGCAAAAAGGCACTGCTGTACATTTGCTATGAAGATGTTTTGTAGACCAACCCTGAGGGTAATTCGCCTTGGGTTCCCGCTGAAATATCAAATGGATTTTTACACTCAGTTATACTGTAGTCAACTGAATTTTTCATTTTTTTTTTCATTTCTGTAATAAAAATGACACACAGTCACAATTAAAACGTGACATTTTAAAGGTAGCCTGAAACAAGCTAGTATGTAATCTTCTTGCTAAATTGTGAAATATCAAATACTATTTCCGGGATCAAGCTGTTTACTCTGTTTCAAGTGAGAATACTGTCTCAACAATCCTTTAGAAACTCATGATGTACACTACAGGCTCACAGCATCCAATACACCAATATTAAAAAAAAATAAATTTTCTGTTCGACTGAGATTTCAGCATGAAGGTTAAGATCATGATTTTTCCGTAGTGTTACAGCACACCTTAGTGTATACTAGCGCTGTTTGCTTTTGCAATCGTTTGGATCTGGAAACTGTGACACATGACATCAGACTGGATAGAGTAAACATTTAGACTACTAATCATCTCTTTAAAAACCCTTTTTTGTGGTTTTTACGCAGACGGATCATGTCATGTTGACAGACAGAGGAGCAAGCATGTTTGCGGAGCACATTGGTATTCCAGTAGCTGATGATTTGGTGACTGAGCTGGAACGTAAAGACTGGGAACAAAGCAGTAGCTATCGTGTCGGAGTCCAAAATTTCTTCAACACACAATGGTGGGTAATTTTGTGCTTTGAAATGTTTTTAATAGTTGACACATTACATTTCAGACACTGATTTTTTTGTTTTGTTTTGTGCGCTTGCAGGGAAAGCATTTGGTGTTGCTTGAATAATTTCCCTTTCAACTATCATAAAAAAAAGTGTTTCTTCTTGGCATTGAGGCAATAGGTTGAGAATGGCAGCATATTGACGTGCTGGCCTGCACAGAGCTCAGGTCATTCCCCGAGGTCTAAGGCAGTGCAGTTAGAGCTGTGTGGCCTCCAGCAAAGCAGCCTTACCTGCCATCTCCACTTCCCCAGGCTGAGTGTTGAGTAGTAGTGGAGTCAGGGCCATGGCGGGGTGTAACCTCAGCCCCCGAGGGAGTCTGTAAAAATAGTGCTGTGGAGGTGCTAAGTGACAGTTGGCTGAGCTACTGCCTTTCATCCCGCCCCATTGTGGCTTCATTATTGATAGCCTCCCTCTGCTCGCCCTGTACTACCATCACTGGGCTTTTTAACACAGGCCCTAGAACTCAATTACCCTCCACCTTTATTTAGGTGATTATATGCCTTACCTCTGCCCTTTCGGTCTGACCACGCTTTTACAATACAATACAACACTCACTGAGGTACCAGTACTTCCTATTCACAGCATATTGAACAAAACAGATTTAAGTATTGGATAAATCTCAACCATGTAATAAATATGGATATTATTATTAAGGATAAAAATAATAAGATATTATGCTGTTGTAATTATTTTATCATTTAGAACATATCTGGGGTTATTGGTGCTCTCCTTGTTCTTATCCAAGCTGCGAGGTTTTGCCCAGAACAGAACCATACTGTGAATCCAAACTGTACTGTATGTCAATCACCCTTGACGATACTGGTTCCTAGAGAGATGCTGTTTTTGAAGCTGTCAGTTTGCAATATTTAAAATTATTTTTTTATTTTTAAATAAATTGTGTTCAATGATGGCAAAACTGCATTACCCATGATTCTGCTCTTGATTCTTATAAGATGATTAAAACAAGCAAAATGACTTAAATGAATTCCTCACTTCCAAAAAGCACTGAGAATGACATAAGAGTCAGTCTCCCTCCCTACACTTTAAATACTTTAATTTCATAATTAGATTTAAATAAAGGGTTACATTTAGCCATGATTTTTAATTTTGTTATTTGCAGTGCTTCATGGGGTTGTAGATCTTTTTTTTTTATATTAGTATTTTTAACAATTAACTGTAATCTGTATATTTCTTGCTATATGTCTAATTTGCACAACTGTAACAGTCAAATTTCACAATGTGATTTTTTATTTCTCAATTTAATTTTATTTTTTGCAATATATTACTGTATCTTAAAGGGGTGGTTGATTGTGATTTCACTTTTTTAACATTACTGTGTAATATTGCTGTTTGAGGGCAAAAAGTTACAATGCTGAAAGTTCAATGCAAATGAAGATATCTTTTAAAATTCTGGCAGTTTAATGTATACAAAAACAACTGGTAAGAGACTACAACACGTTACTCTCCGGGTCCATTATGTCAAGAACCCAGAAACCCTACCCTGGGAACTCACAAAAAAGGGGGCAAGGCCATGCATGCTTCTTTTTTTTTTACTTTTAGGTAGAAACAAGCTTCCAAATACATATGTTTTTAATGCATACGGTCATTCAGCATGCAGAAAATATATTTACAACAAAAAGTTAGGACAACCACTTGTTCTTAATGAGAACTCTCAACTTCTATTCCAATACATGCACACTTCATTAGGCTGTTTATGGATGTGTGAAGATTTACTGCAAAACTCTGTGATCACTTTGAAGTGTGAAATACAGTCCACCTTCAAGCTGCTTTTAAAAGCTGTTTTCACCTAAACCGATGAGCAAGATCCAGGCATCGGCGTGATTTAAAAGAGCAATCAAGCGCCTGCCAAAAATGATTGATGCCTCAAATCTGGAACCTGACAAGTGATTCTTCGCCAGCTGCTTCAGACAAATATTCTCCACGAGGACCATGTTTGCTCTCCCATTTCTGGGAGAATGACATGGAGGCTGTTTTCTTTAAATTCACCTTGAACCATTGTCCTCCGTGCTGCTTCAAACTCATAACACACGCTTGTTTTCCACAGCACTGCTGCCTTAATCAGAGTTTCATGGGATATGAAGCCTGTGAAATACTAGGGTCTCTGTTCATCCCACATTCTGCTCTCTATTCTATTTCCTTTCAAGTGAACTGGCAGGGAAGACTGATGTGCACATCACAAGAATTGTGTTTTGTTTTGTTTTTTTGAAGAACAATCCATACATTTTCATGTGTGTCTACAGAAATATCACAACTGATACAACACTTTCCCTGCAATCTCTCTGAGTATACTTTGCCAGACTAGCGGCTGTGATTCAGAGTGGCGAAGGGCACTTATTCTCACTCTCTTCCTTTGTTGACAGGCAGATGATGATGAGTCAATTTCGGGTGTGCTGGCACTCTTAAAAGCATCTGTGAGGTTGTCATTAGCACCGTCCCTTTCAAACATCACCAGAACACTGCAACATGCATTTTTTTTTCTGGACTGAGAATCACATAGGAAACAAAAGTAATTGCACAGAGGCTATATTTGGAAAGGAGTTTGAGGCTTTTATCCAGTAGATTATGACTGCAGCGTATTAAGTTGAATTCCGGGACAAAAGTCTGTCTGATGAAGAGGAACTAAGCTAGAGGCACATCTCTGAGTGTGATGAATAATAATGCTGTCTCTTCAAAGCACCTTTTGAAAATACCATGTCTGAGACCATAAAATTACAGATCTGAGGGGAAAAAAAAAATCTCAGCGTTAATCTTTATTACTCAAGGTTATAGAACGCTTTTTTTTCCCCCCCTAATTACAGGGGCCATGATACGGTCGGAGCGGTGGCTCTGGACTCTTTGGGTAATGTGGCATGCGCTACATCCACCGGAGGAATCAGAAATAAAATGGTGGGAAGAGTCGGAGATTCTCCTATTATAGGTGAGTCGGATCAGAGATAGAGGACAGAGATAATCTCAGTGTCACACCAACATTAATTTTGAAGCAGTGCCTCGCTTGAATGAGCCTTTTCGGTTTGAAGGTGTCAGCTCTGATCAATACTCAATTGTCAGAGTGTTTTCTCCCGAGGTAACACACATTAACGTCCCGCTCTGTCTGTGCTGCTGTCTTTTCCTGTGCGATAAGGATCTGGTGGATATGCAGACAATAGAAGTGGTGCGGTCTCCTGTACTGGTCACGGAGAGTCTATTCTCAAAGTCACCTTAGCCAGATTAATCCTCTTTCACACGGAGCAGGGTATGAGACTTTTACACTAATCCTGAAGAGTGTGTGAGTGTGCATGCTCACACGTTTACATTTAAAGTGTACAAAAGTGTCTATATTTGCTTAATTAATTTTGTGCCTAATCTGTTTTTAATGGATTTCTTTCAAAGATACCTTTCAAAACTACCTTTCAAATGTTTGGAAGATTTTTAAACAAAATGAACACTTTCATACAGCAAGGATGCATTCAATTGAATAAAAGTGATGAAGACATACTGTTATATTCTTTATAAACTAATCCAAATGTGTCATGGTTTCCTCAAAAATATTAAGTAGCACAATTGTTTTTAACTTTTCATAAGAAGTGTTTTTTGAATATAGAAATAGTTTCTGAAGGATCATGTGACACTGAAGACTGAAGTAATGACTGCGGTTTTAAATTGTAATCAAATTTCAATTTTTATATTTGTGTCAATTAAATGAATAGCATCTTTGTTGAACAAAAAACGTATTTAAAATAATTTTAAAAGAAGAATATCAAAATCACACAGATCTCAGAACAGTATTTGTTAATTTGGTTAGATAATACATAACATGACTGTTTTCTATACATTTTTTGATTAACATTTATATTAATGTATAAGAGAACATGTATATTTTTGGTCCTTCACAATTTAATAATATTTTAATTAATCCTGTAGTTACAGTATAAATATCCATATGGAGACAGAGGTAATACAATCTGAATGCATTATACTTACATACGAATTATGTAATCAATTCAAACATGTGTACAGTAGGTGGAGTGTAGTATGTCATGCTGATGCCAATTATAATACTTACTGTACAATAAATATAGTACTTATTTTTCTTTTTTTTTAAGTCCTGTCAGGTTAATATCACAGAATTACAAATTAGATAAAAAGACAATTATACAATCATAGCTAAATCCGATTTAATTTCACTATTTTCTTGTATGTTTTGAATGAAAAATTGACTTAACCCGTTTGTATTTTTCTCCTGCTGTGTCTTTCCAGTTGTATGTGTTTTTACTCTAATGCAATTTGTGTTCATATTGTTTTGGCTTGCAAGGTCTCGACCATCTCTACCCCTCTTACCCTCACCCACATGTTGCTATTATTATCAGATTTTGTATAACCAAGCAGAATGAATGTCAAACCGCAAAAATCGGATGCTGCTGTTGCCAGTCATTTTAATTGGTGTGTGTGTGTGTGTGTGTGAGCGAAAGCCAAGAAGGATCGGATGTGCTGCCACAGTAGGCAGATGATAATGAGGTGTTTTTTGTGTGAGGAAAGAATGTGAAGGGTCAGCAGGCTATTGTTTGCTTTGGCATTCTCTGCTGCAAGGGCAACCATTCTGTTTTTATATATCAGTTCATTATTTGATCAATTATTGGGGTTGTCATTAGAGTCTCAACTATCTGTTTAACATTTGTGTGGCTGATTAGTGTGATCATTTCATTTAGGTTTTTAAAAGTATTTTTAAAACTTATTGGTACCACTGGCATTACTTATAATAATAATACTAAATATGATGAACATAAAAGCTTTAATAGTTGGCTAGAGGTCTACAAGTATAATAAAGCAGGAAAATTAATTCACTGCTCTGAAGAACAAAAAAAAAAACAGGACACACAAGAGATGGATGAAAGAGAATTAAAAATAGACATTACAACTAACCACAGTACATCCATATAGAAAATACAGTAGCAAACTCCGAATGCAAATGTTATTAATAATAAGACGTCTAATGCTTTTAACAATCGGAAAAATGTTATATATTGTTGCAGTGTTTTTCTTGTTGCTAGGCTGTAAGACTACAATACTAAGACTGATGGAATGAGAAAACCATGAGAGCAACATATATTGTTCAGTGTGTGACCTGGAAAGGGTCACTAAGGACACATACACTGTCGGTGCAGTATTTCATCATAAGGCACACAGAGATCAAATGCTCTTGATTTTTTTTATGTTGTGCTGGAAAATACTAGAAAAATCCAAGCACAATAGAAAACGCTGCGAAGCTGAGTGAAATTGTATCTACACTACTTTTTTTTTTAAGTTTGGGGTTGGAAAGTTAGTTTTTAATGTTATTGATGCTCGTCAAAAATACATTAAAACAGTGAAATATTATTACAATTTCAAATACCTGTTTTCTTTGTTAAAAAGATGAATTTTTAGCATCTTCTTCAGTGTCACACGATCCTTCAAAAATGATTCTCATATGCTGGTTTGCTGCTCCAGAAACATCTCTTATTATCAATTTTGTGCTGTTTAATATTTTTGTAGAAAACCCCTAAAGAATTGAGAATCTTTATCATTTTATTTATGCAGTTCACATTGGCCAGAAATGCTTCTGAGGAAGTTCAGTAAAAAATACATGGTCATCTGATAGCAGCCAGAATAACTTACTGCTAACTTTGCTGACAGTGTCACATACTTGAGTGTTTTCTTTGTGAAATGCAGGGAAATCAGCCACCGCCGCCGCCGAAGCCTCACTTCAGTACATGGGAGAGAGAGTGAAGGGATGTGGAGGAGCTATTGTTGTGTCCTCTACAGGAGACTGGACCGCCAGCTTCACCACACCACGCATGGCTTGGGCCTCCATCAAAGAGGATGTCCTGCACTATGGGTTAAATCCCAAAGAAGATTTCACAGAGAGGCTAAAGTGATAACATTTAAAACTTTCAGCTAGACTCTATCAGTTTCCTATGTGATTATTTATATCCTTTATACAAATCTTATTTTACATCAATAGCAATGAGCTGTTTCTCATATCAAGAAAGAAAACTAATACTCCTCTCTGCAGGTTCTGATCATTTAATCAACAGTTCATGAATAATGATTAACTGACTTTTAAAAATGTGATTACTGTACATTATAATAACTTTTATGCAGGTTGTCCCTACTGTTTCCTCAGTGAACAAACAATAGAAATACAATATGGTGTCAAGTGACTAAATGAAGAATTGTCAGTTTTGATAAGCTTAACAAACAAATTCATAAATAATGATAATGAGTTAGTTAATGGCATCATTGTATGAAATGTATTCACAAATTCTACATTTCTTAAAATTAACATTTATGCATAATATGAAAATTATTTCCATGGATGTATTGTTTGTTATGATTGGACTATATTTGGCCAAGACAACTATTCAAAAATCTGGAATCTGAGGGTGCTAAAAAAAAAAACCCCAGAAATATTGTGAAATCACATTTAAAGTTGTCTAAATTAAGTTCTTAGTAATGGATCATAAAAATTAAAATGAAGTTTTGATATATGTACAGTAGGAAACTTAAATATCTTCATTGAACATGATCATTACTTAAAATCCTAATGATTTTTGACATTAAAGAAAAATCCATGTATTTTTGGCGGTTGCTATAAATATACTTGTGCTACTTATTACTGGTTTTGTGATCCAGGATCATAAATGTATTCAGTAAGATAGGAAGACAGTTGGAGAATATAACATATTAACATTAATTTAACTAAATAAATGTCTTTTTTTTAATTTGTGAAATTCAACATTATTGAAGATGAACCTAACCACTTCATGTGTTCAGTCACTTCTTTTCAAGTTTTTATGTAAAGGCTAACTGGTGGATCCGTGGCATTAAATAATTATGTTATAGCAAAAAAAAAAATAAATAAATTCTTGCTAATTTGTAAAAAAAAAAAAATATATATATATATATATATATATATACACACTTGATTTTTGGTTTGCTACTTTTAGTTTGTGAATAGAGCAGTGACGATATTATAAAATGGAAATGATGGAACACTGTTAAAATATTCCAGCCGTGGGAATTGATGGATGAATAATTATGTCCTGAAAGTTTAATTCTTTATTAGGAAAAGAAAAATTTTCACAACTGCTCCTAGTTAGTGTCTCCTTAGTTGCCCTCCTTTCATTTATTTATTTAATTTAGTTTCAAATTAAGGACAGGCTGTGTACTGTGTGTATATATATATGAAGACAAATATGATACATAGTATAAGTTCACAGAAGCTTCTAAGATTTGAGCGGTAATGTAATATTACTGTAGTTCCTCTGCATTATAAAACAGTAAAGCCCATTGTAGTTGGAACCATGCAGCAGAGCAAAGACATGCAGGAATCGGAAAGTATTCTTCCTCTCCAAAAAGGCAAAAACTTTCACCTTGTTTTATTGCAGAGAGAGCTGATTATTCCATAGTGATTCCTGAACCCCTACTGAGCGTAGCACCTCTACAGCAATTAACATTTTGACATGTTTGATCAATCAGACTACAAAAGAAAAAAAATAAATAATTAAGTAAAGATTATTAGCCTGGATGCATTCAGTGTATTTGATCAGTGCAGTGCTGTTAGATCAAAGCACTGCACAAAGTATGAAGAGCCAAGATTACAACATCTACCCAGCATCATGAAACAAAAGTGTGCTTCCTCAACTGAAAAAGACAAACAAGCGGAGAGCAACCCCTCTGAGCTTTAAATGAACAATTCTGACTATAGCAGAGCTGAAGTAGTTCACTGTCTGGGATTCCTTGTTAAAACTTAACAAGTCAACATTTTGCTCAGATGTTCTAAGCTGCTCTGTTAGGACTTTAAGATTTATGGAAAAATAAGATTCTATATTTATTTTTTTTTCTATTAATAAAATGCTTATTAACGTTATATATAGAGCATAAAACGCCAGTAAAATTGAATACCACCGTTTCTAAAAATATTACTTTTTTCTTTATTTTTTAAAACGAGCAAAGAAGAAGTCTTCTTCTATCTTTGACTACTGTTAGCGAATGCTGTTAAACATTTACATTAAGTCGGTTTATACATCATAATACTGGTTGTCTCCTGCTGTTCCAAAAGAATCCGAAATCGAAACACAACTGGTGTTAAATGACTACATTAAACAAACAGAATTTACCACCTGTAGTTAGAGAAAATTAGATGCTAGTGTTTCCGTGTCAAATAATCAGCGTCCCACTGAGTGTTTCCCCCCTTTTTTCAATTTACCTTTTGAAGTGTACAGTACGTTAATTGCAAACATGTGGGACTGACAGTATCACACTTACCACGTGTTTGTGCTTTACTGGGTTCGTGTTGCAGCCCATTTTGTTAATGTGTCATTGTTTTTTTTTAAAGTTGTAATTTGTGTTTCATTACTAAGTTTCCCTGCGTGACAGAGGCACTCAGACGAGGCTGTTGTTTTTTTTAACGCAGAAAAACTTCCTTTGTCTGTGCTGCCCCTTAGTGGTAGTACATAGTATTGCAATGAATGTAGATGGAGAGTGGAGGAGTGAAGCAAGGTAATTTTTTGGCTTTGCGTTTTTAGACGCAGTGGGTACAAAACTCCACATAAAAATATGGGATAATTATTTTTGTTGTTGAAAAAAAAAATGAACATACATTACCAAAAAAGTTATCGCACCCCATAGACGTCAATTTTGGGAGTGTAAGCGACCCACGTGCATGTGTACTAGCCACGGTAATTGTGAGCTCCAAAGTCACAAAAATACATACAGTTGCTGTTTAAAAAGATGACATTTTCTTGCTTTCATTAATTAGATAATTATTATAATATTTTTTTTTTATTTGGGAGAAGATATGGGGTTTAAACTGATATTTTTCACTATTGCTTAAATCACACTACATAGCATTTGCACAAGCCGCACACATCACAACAACAAACCTAGTCAGTCAAAAGCTGTAATATTGTTTATTAAATATTGCATAATGAGGCAATCACAGCAGTAAATAGTGTTTTAAATTCATCGTAATTAACAGCACTGCAAATAAACAAAAACAAACAAAAAAAAATGCAAAATTCGCTTCTGCATACAGACCACAAAGTAATAATTATACATTAAACATCTCAGGTGTCGTCTCACACTCTTGAATAACTGATGTGATTGCAGTAACAAACTCAGTAATTGTCTCCTGTGACACACTAAAACATACTTTTAAAAGTCCTTAAAAAGTAACGCGTTTACCTCAAGGCCAAAAAAATAAAACGAGGCACAGTTCAATGAAGCCATGAGACAGAAAGGCATTTCAATCCTAACACAGTGTCAGAATCACTCGTTCAGTCCTATGAGACGGCCTGTGTTACGCAAATCTCTGTGCTTTCCTAATATTCTTCATTTAATATAAACTGTAATATTCATAGAGGTTGCTGTAACTTCCATCGCTTTCATTCATTTTACTTTACATATTTACAACTCTGACAGAATAGGAAAACTGTGAATTTCAACTGTGTTCACATCCAAGTTAAAAGTTTCTCAGAGCACTACATTCAGATATGCTACGCTATCTTAAAACGGTTCGAAAGGCCAAAAACATCATACTCAATAGAGATCACGTATACGTATTTGAATTCCTTGGTGATTACTTCCTGACAAAGGTTTTAGCAACAACCACTGGTTTAAAAAAAAAAAGAAAAATATATCATCTAGATATTAATTTCTGTCCAAATGATCTTTTCCTAGTTCTCGTTTTGAATTGGACGGAAGGCTGGTAAGCGAAAGAGTCTCAGACGACCCTCACGCTCTCTAGCAGCACGTTCTCTGGCATTATATGGAATGGACCTTATAAAACTAAAGGGAAGAAGAAATCCAAACAAGTATCTTCAAATGTGCTATTCTACTTCTTAAAAAGGAAGCGAAAGCAAATCTACAACCTGGAGTAGATGTTAACTACATTCAGTTAAGGAAGACTACAAGCTAATCGATGGAGAATAAATGAACACAACGGTCCACGTGTAGCATCCTCTACTGTGAATGGCACTTTGAAAATGAGGTACAGCAATCTTATATGGATCATCGTTTCCCAACATGCAACCGTAATACCAATCATAACACTATGTAAATGTCACTGTCAAATGGGTTAAGATGTTATCAAGGCTTGTTATCAGAGGTAAATACTGCACCTCAGACTCGTAATACACTCTTCAGAACAATCAATCTGGAAGAGCAAAGTATGCACTACTCAGGCAAATAAATAGTATGTTTTGAGGCAAAGCATCTGTTTAGTGGAGTTTAGTTGTAGCCCTTCGCCTCACTATAGTCCATAACGCTTAAAGCTTGATTGTTTTTGTTACCAGTTAAAAAGCTTATTAGATCTGGAGTTTCTAGAGTCGGTCACTCTCCATCGTAATTGTATCAACAGAAATTTGGTAACATTTTACAATAAGGTTTTATTTGTTAAGAATAGTTGCTCATAGTTAGTTCATGTTAAATAATTCATTCAAATAAATAATAATCTGTCACATTTATATAACACTTTTCACTACACTCAGAGCACCAAGCTATACCCCTACTCTTTTCTCATCCATTTAATGAATGTTACCAAATCAGACCTTACTGTAAAGTGTTACCATAGTTTTGTATGACAGTATAATCTAAGTGCTGTGACGTTATCCTCCTTAACATGACCAATACTGATTTACATCATTTTAATGTCAACAAATAGCTTTGATGGATTTGCAAACACTAAAGTTGTTGTAGCATCTTTTGAGCCCTCATCGAAATAGAAATTTACATCATACTCTTTATGAAAGCTATTTTTTTTACACAATGGGAGTGTAAATTGTTATTCAAACACTTGAGAAAACGGCTAAACCTATCTATGTTCCTTTCACAGATTCTCCGACCTGTAACCCTTAATACGACACCTTCAGGTGCTTTCAATACACTGTCATCTCCAGCGGTCACACTCAAAGTCCATCAAACTTTTATAGCAAAATTAAACTGTAGAATTTCATGTTTTTCAGTAATGTCAGGTATGTGATGAAGTTGTACCTCAGTACAATTCGCAGCTGTAAACTTAAACACCTTTTCCAAGTCTGATATACTTCATATTAATGGCTTTTAGTGGAGTCTGAGCATTTTCAAAAAAAAGCATTGTATTCTTCTAAATCCTTCAACAAATGCTGCCACTGTAGTACAGCTGAACGGCATGTTCTTCGCTGACATTCCGCACACCTTATTGATCACATACCTGGACATTCATCTGGGAAAGACCAAATTTTGCAGGGGACAAAAAGTCTTCATTTGACGTCAACAGGTACCAAAAGGATCAGGCTGCTTAAGCATAGTGTTAGAATCTCTTCATACAAACCATCATTTCTTTTAAAGTATCATGTCACAAATTAACAGCTTTCACATAATTTCCTGGGAAAGTGCCGAACTGTTTCGTCCTCTTGGATGTACCTGCACAGAGAACCCAATTCATACGTAAGTGTCTGATTGAAGACATTCAACTCAAGAACAGAGCTCTATGATATAGTATGGCAGAGATGATGTAATGGATCGATACAATGATCAATGACACATACCCACAAACCAGCCATCATCACATTTCTCCATGACACTGACCAGGTCTCCTTCCTGCAGCTCCAGCTCATCATCATTCTGAGGCATGTAATTGTACAGAGCCTGAAATCTACAGAAGAACACAACACAGCATTACAACTACTGTACAGATCACACTACTGACCAAATGTTAACCCTTGTTTAGTCTCTCAGTTAAGTTCACACAATTGGTCAACTAAACTGGGAGTCTGTCTGACACAGTTGGTTTTATATTTCACACTGCACAGCTCATAAATAAATATATATTTTTAAAGATTTATTTTTTGGATATTAGATAGGATAGATCACAACTGACAGGAAGTGAAGCAGAAGAGAGATGGGATCGGGAGAGGTCTGCGAGTCAGGACTTGAACGCACGACGCCCGAAGCACAATGGTCCTGAATATCAACGCACTGCCCACAAGGCTATCGGCACCGACAGCTCATTAATATTTGACACACTCCACAGCTATGTGAAATAATGTTTAATAGATATGTAGGCTATATAAAGTAGAGCTAAATAAAAAAAAATTGTGATTTTGTTCAAAATATGTTACAAAGAATTCTATTTTAATGAGCTGGGAGGAAAAGTATATTTCAATGCCTTTGCATTTTCTTGCCAAACCGTTCCCTTGATAAAGTTTGCACATACAACTTTTGGAAATAATATTGTTTCAGAACTTTTGCATGGTATTGTACATACTTGTACTTTAACTTAACTTCTTAAAATTAACTTAAATTAAATTTGACCAGTTTTTATTGAAAATTGTTCTTTGAAATGCTACTATTATAATTTTTTTGATTATCTAATTAACATGTTTTCTTTAAATTGGAGCTTGTAGAAAACAAACAAAAAAAAAAAACACTTCACTTAAAGAATAAAATTTTCCTATTTAGCATTTAACATAATTCAAAATGTCCTAAAATAACTAAATACGATTTAACAGTGTCGCTAAAAATTCCTGCAGGATGTCCTATATTTTTAAAGTTCAGGTCAGTGAAAACACAGTGAGGTAGATCATACTTACACCCCACAGCTCATACGTCCAGGCTCAGGACTGCTGCTCTGGGACAGGGGTTGCTGGGAAATGATGAGAGAGTGTTTACTGGGAGGAGGCAGGAGTCGGTGGGCGGAGTCTAAAGGGCGTGACAAAGTGCTGCAGTACCTCACTGAGGTCTCTGCAATATTCATGATCTCATTACACACTGCCTCCTATTTGGTGGAAGAGGATCAGCCCAACAGGTGGCCACAAACCAGGAAGTGGGGTCAGTCATTCAGATGGAAAATTGAGTTTGAGGAAGGGGCGGTGTGGTTAGAGAAGACAGTAACAGGGCAGAAAGAAGGGAATGTCCATTAATACCAGGAAAGCCGGAAAGGATGGTAGTGTCCAGAGGATAAGCATGGAAGAGTAAGACAAACAGAGTGAGTGCATGTGGAAGGATCATATAGGACAGGCTTGCTTGCAGGGTACGGAGATTTGTCATGCATTACATGGGTGAGTTGATTAGATATCACATCAAATTAAACACTGAGATGAGCCTTGTGATTGGCTGTGATGTGTATCATAGGGACCAATCAATACAGAATATGAAATAGCTCTTATTTATCACTCATATTCCATCAATACAGATGACATCAAGAAATAAGCATGAAGCAGTAACTGTGATTCCACGAAAATTGAATTACCGTGAATGAATTGGCATTCATGTTGTTGTCTTGTATGTCAAACAGCATGACAGGACTTCTTGAAGATCGCCCGTAATATTCTAAATCATTTCTTAATGGCTGTGGGGGAAAAAAATAGCATGAATTCAATTATCTTGCTTTTTTTAAACATATACCATTTATATCTGCGCACAATGATTCATTCGTCCGTGAGGTTTGAAATTTGCTCAAACAGCAGTGTGGTTGTCACTTGATCAGTCCATGATTATTTGCAGAGGACTGCAGTACAAGCTTACAGTACATCAAACAGATAAAGGACAAGACTAAGACTGTGAGTTAGAAGCAGTTGCCATATTTCTTATGAAAATTCAATCAAACAGCATGGCATCATGCTGGGATGCTCCCTCTAGTGCATATAGTCCTTAGGATAGCTTATTTTTCTAATGTATGTAGTTTGGTAGTCAGTAGGACTTCTTATTGTTTATTATTGCTTATTGTCTATTACGCTCACCAAGACTGCATTTTAATTTACATTTTTACTTTAATATAATATAATTAATATTCTGTTTTCATATCTTTTAAAATGTATTCCTGTGATGGCAAAGCAGCGTTTATTTAAAATAGAAATATTTTGTAACAGTGTAAAAGTTTTTCAATTTAAATAAATGTAATGCCTCCTTGATTATTAAAAAAATATTCATTTAAAAAATCATACTGACCACAAACTGTATAGGAGTGTACAGTTAAGCATAACCTTTTCTAACCTAATCCATGTTTGTCATTTGAACGCAGATACATATTAGAAGAGTTCTCCAAAGAATGAACCTTTTTTATTATTAGGTTTAGGGTTTTTACATTGTGTTCTTCTTAATCAAATCAATCGCAATTAATCACATATATCTTCAAATACATAAAGTGCCTCCGCAAATATTATGTTATTATCAAAGACCTTTCAACCTTTTCACTTGACAATCCTTTTTCCAATCAAAAATGTTCAATCTGCCGTTAGATTTAGGGGTCCTCATTTCATTTCAATGTGCACACTCTATAGATTCATAGCAGACATGCATGATTTCATAATATTAAACAAAAACTATCAACATCCAAGCTTCATGCTAATCATGTTAAAGATTCATGCAGCAAATCCTTTTCATCTGTGTTTCTCTCAATTGCGTGAAAGCCTCAAATGTGTGATTGAAACTCACTAGCACAACCAAAGCGGTCAGAAATAATTTCCTATTTCAGCCTGTTAGATCTACAACTTGTGCAAACTCGTATAAACAGTGACCTCCCTTGAGCTTAGGCACCATATCATGGGCACCTTTAAAAAAACACACCACACCATGCAGAAGATACCTCTGCTGGACTATTGTTCCTGCTGTAAAGAGCCTTGCGGAGGCTGCCAGCCCTGTCTATTTCAGCCCCATCCCCTTCCTGAAACTCCTGATCCAGCCTGTTGCCCCCAGCGAGCCAACCCTCAAGCCCAGCACCCCCACAGGGACTCAGGCTGCGGGACAGGCGGGGAGAGGGTGGAGAAAGAAGGAAGTCCTCGCCTTGAGGTGGAGTGAAGGTGAGGAAAGGGGTGGCCGAGCAGGGCCGGGGCGGATAGGGTGGGGGTAAAGGAGATGTGGAGGGAGAACCCATGGGGGAGACGCAGTAGGGGCTGCCACTGACGGGAGGCACGGGACTGGCTGACATGGAAGGGGGCAGATATTCACCCAAGCGGTAGGAAGCGCTTGGGAGAGGGGGTAGGGGTGGGGTGGGTGCGGCGGGGGGGCTGCTGCTGGTTCCGCCCACAGTGAGCGAAATCCACTCGTTGGAGATGGCGTGGACTTCAGGGGAGATCGAGCGGCGGGGAGACCGCGGCAGAGGGAGGGGGGAGGTGGTGAGCCGATTACGAATGGGCTTTTTGGAGGGCAAGGCCAGGTGTCAGGAGAGATGTGAGGAAACAATAAAGAGGAAGGAGGAAATGGAGAGGTGAAAATAATGAATAAACAAAAACAAATGGGAAAATGAAAACAGCGAGTTGAAAGAAAATGATTCAAGGGCCACGACTTTTGTCAGGTCTTTACCTGTGGAGAGGCATTAGTGCTCCGGTGAGGTGACTGGCTGATAGGGGGATCAGGGTAGTCCACTCCATTTTTCACTCTGGGTCTCTTGTGCACCTCTATGTAGGTGACAGGGAAGATGCCCTGCCGGTTAGTGCCAGAAATTTTGCCTTCATACCAGTTCTCATCTACTCTGCGAATCAGTGTGATACGCTCCCCCTACAGGCAGACAAAAGATCTTGGATGAGTTTCTGCAGACACGACACAACACGCACTCTCATTTATTTATGTATTTATTTTCCTTTTATATATATATTTATTTTTATATGTGACCCTGGACTACAAAACCAGTCATAAGTCACATGTGTATATTTGTAGCAATAGCAAACAATACATTGTATGGGATTTTTTCTCTTAAGATCATGTTCCATGAAGATATTTTGTAAATTACCTATCGTAAATATATCAGACCTTAATTTTTGATTAGAATTATGCATTGATAAGAACTTCATTTGGACAACTTTAAAGTTAATTTTGTCCGTATTTAGAATTTGTTGCACCCTCAAGACCTGTATGGCTGATTTTGTGGTCAGGTATATCGTTCAAAAGTTTAGGGTTAGTAAAAATGTACGTTTTATTCTGCAAGGATGCATTAAATTGATAAAAAATTTAAAGTAAAGACATTTATGATTTTACAGATTTATATTTCAAAAACATTTTGTTCTTTTGAACTTTCTAGACAGGTCTATAAACCAACATCAGTTAACACATTTAAAATGGTGTTGAGGGCAGAGTTCTATATTCATTCGAGTCATTTTCTGACTAATTGACCTGTAATAAGAACGCAAGGTAAAGTCTGTTTAGTTGTGCGTAGGTCCATGATGTAAATCAAATTCATATATAATCGTGAATTTCTGTATACAGTAGCGCATTTTATTCAGCTGGCTGGTGACAAATCTGTCCTGTATGTTTGGCTTAATTTACAGTGTAAAAAACAATGTTTTTTGAAAACATTTAAAATTATTTTTTCTTTATTTTTTCTCTTCCACTAAACGTTTCTGAAAGCTTTCAGCTCAGCTTGTTTCATCACACTTTAAGTGTGTTTTGCTCCACATTCACCTTGGAAAATAATAATAGAATGCATGATGTTGAAGAATTACTCCAAGAGGTAGTTTTCTAAACTAACCTTATATATATAACAATCTCTCTAGTTCTCACTGGTCGCATTTCAGTAGTGGTACACTACATCTGGTTAAGGTTATTGACTCCTATGAGCTTTTTAAATTGCTGAAATAATACCTTTCTGAAAGACATTTCAACAGCAGTGTCACCAGTGAAATTGAATCGAGCAATAGCTTCTCCATACTCCAACACCTGGACCGGAGCACACTTCTTGGGTTGAGCCTTTTCTGTAGGGGGCAATATCTGGATGAACAGCATAACAGACAAGAGGTTACTGCATACTCAGAACCTCTATAAATAAAAAATATAATACTAAAAGATATTAGAGAAGAAAATGTACCTCAACGTAGCTACGCGGAAAAATCCCAACTCTCCCATGATGCTCTCCCTCAAACCAGTTCTGATCAATCTGCCGGTAGATGTATACAATATCTCCCTTTTGAAATGGTAGTTCCCTGATAAAGTGAAAGGAAAATATGGTTATATTAGTGATGTAGCATTCTAAATTTGACATTCTCTTATTAACAAGCACTTATTATGATCTTATTAACATCCTTAGATATGAATTGTGAGACACTTACTTTAAACTTTCTGCTCTGAAGTCAAATCGAGCCAGAGCAGGAGTCCTCTGCTGACAACAACAGAGCACCAGCATTATTTCACAGTATCCAGTACAGCAACTCTCTTTGTTACATAAAAGCCAGGAAGCATTTAACAATAATACCCTTTAAAGTATAAAACAGAAGATATGTCACCTCTATGGTTTTTCTCTTCTCTTTCTCATTAATAACCAGCAGGTCGCCGAAGCGGTCATTAGTAATGAACTGTTGATGAGTCACAACCAGCCCAGCATGTCTCCGAGCAGCTGTATCTGCCTCTTCCTGCTCTCGCTTTAACCGTCTCTGCTCTTCCAGAATTTTCTTTAAAAAGAAACAGGCATTTAATTCACAAAGATTTTATGCCTATTATAGATTTGCCACATTGTATAGCAGCCTCCAAATTAAGCCTCCATAACACATGCTTTAAAATCCACATGTCCATCATTATATATATATATATATATATATATATATATATATACACACACAGATAAAGTAGAATATAGAATAAAGAAGGTTTATCATTAATTAAAAAATTAATCACCCTTAATACACCCTTAAAGACAGAAACTGTGTTAAAGTGCCCCTGTTATGCGTTTTCAAATATGATCTTTCATGCAGTGTGTCATGTAGCTGTATGCAAACATAAACAACATAAACAATCTGCAAAGTTGTGACACCGCCATTGCATGATAAATTAAGTTTTTGACTATCAAAATAAAGAGTCGGCTCACATTCACCTAAACGAGTCGTTAGCAATTCAATTTTTTTTTCTGTTACGGCTACACATCACTAAGTAACATATCTGCATAATGTCTGTCCATGTTCTATGTCGCGAACAACTTGCCCCGCCCAGAAACAGTACAATTTCCATCATGTCAAGAAGACACTACTGTGCTGTGAAATTTGGTTTATATGACCTTCCGAAGGAAGATTCAACAAAGAATGAGTGGCTAACATTCATTTTTTTCAACAACACCTCAGCAGTACAATTCCAATCTTGTGTTGTGCTCGCATCATTTTACTGATGACTATTATTCTGATCTTGGGGAGTACAACGCGGGATTCACCAAACGCTTAGTCTTAAAAGATGGATCAGTGCCCAGTTTATTTGGACTGGCTTGCTCTTCTGAACTTCTACCTGTAAGTTTGATTAATAATTGATGATTGTATTTTGTAGCGATCATTCAAAATATGTATTTGTGCTAACTTACGTTTCTATAGTTCTGTTGTTCAGCTCTGGCCTAATGTAGTCTGAAAATTGTGATTGATGCAGCTTGACTGTCTGTCTGTCTCATTAGTTTCAGTAATGATAAATGATGGTTTAAAGCAGTGTTATGCATTATGCAATGTTGGAGTTCACAACGTAGAGGTGTGCCCGATTCGCTTACAAAAGCAAATTCCGAGCACTTTCCACGGTAGTCTGGCGTATTCTCTCTGAAAGCATCCCTAGTAATGTCAGAAAGTGCTGTTTTGGTACAAGCTCTAAATGACACACGCCATAGCGGTAGACCAATCATAAAGGACTGTGCCATCTGACCAATCACAGCAGTGAGGGCTCATGGAAAGGAGGGGTTTAGACAGACTGATTCTACAAACTGCTTTACACGAGTCATTTACAAATAATTTAGAAACTGGGTAAAATTAAATCTATTTTTGGAGAAAACTAAAGTGTTTTTTGACCTTGCATACATGTAAACCCGTTTTAAGAGACTCATAAAACAATATTAGCAACCTTTAAAATGGCATAATAGGGGCCCTTTAAATAAGATGTTTTTTGCTGGCTCCGCCCACAGTGAGCGAAATCCACTCACACAAACAAAATTATCTTTTTTTGAGGATGTTTACATGTTGTTCATGGAAAAAAACATAAACATGCTGATTAGAAAAAATGATTTGTTTGTGGTGGGAAGATAATGTCAAAACAAATGGCACCTCTTTATCTCCGTAGCGTTTCCGGACTGCCTCGTCTGAGTTTTCTCCATGATCTCCTTGGCTTAATGGATGTGAGGAATCGGATTCTGTTTGAAGAAACACAGGAGTCACTTTCTGTTGCCATAATAAGCAAAATTACACAAAGAGTAAGTGCCATGATTCAAATCTATCTTGGCTCAAGTATTGCACAGCACTTCATATTCCTGAAATGCCCATTTATACAGAGCTTTGAAAGAGTCAATGTGGATGATATAGACACTCTGGAGAGAACACAAATACAACAAAAGAAGGTAAATAAAATCCATAATCTAAATTACATGAACATACAATGGCTTACTCATCTTACAGTTTAAAATTACAATTGTTTATTAATGTATGTGTTTTGAGATCTGCAGGATAAGCATAAGCCATGGTTTATCAAAATAAAAGGATGCATGCAAAAAAGCATGGTAAAAATACACAACATTCAGACATTGATAGAAATTTTTTTTTAGTGGAAGATGTATAATGCAGTTTTGAAAATCAAAATTTAAAGACACAAACATGTCATTATAAACAAGTAAAAAATAAACTTGTCCAGACCCTTAAACCGTGTGAAAACAGACTTGTGCTAGGGTTACACTATTTTGTTGAATATTACTTCTTTATTTAAGATCTAATCTATGAAGCTGTAATTTACAAGGCTTTGCAGTACGATAACAACAGTGTTAGGAAGCACTGTTAAATGCTTGTTTAATGTACATACTGCATCAAGAATAACATGGGAGGTCTGAGTATATTTTCTCAAGCTGACAAGAAGCAAAATGACAAGTGGGTGAATCTGTGCCAAAATTTCTCAGTTTTCAAGGATGAAAACAACTTTTGGTATGCAGTAACACATGATAATGGATCATATTAAGACATACAGTAAGTATTCTGTAACTTCTAAAAATGATGGGCATATAGAGACACTTTACAATAAGGTGTCATTTGTTAACATTAGTTAATGTATTAACTAACATGAACAAACAATGAACAATACATTTATTGCAGCATTTATAAATTTTTGTTAATGTTAGTTAACGAAAATACAGAATAAAGATTTATAAATGCAGTAGAAGTACTGTTAATTCTTAGTTTATATTAACTAAAGAAGTTAATTTTAACTAATGAACCGTATTGTAAATGTTATAATCTATGACTGTAAGTCAGAGTTTTCTATTATACTACTGTTTATGATTCGATTACATAATTATTCACAGATTGTTTCCTCAACAAAACATCTTAAGTACAGTCTTGTCATTTTGTCTGAATTTACAATACATTTTTGCTTAAAAAAAACAGCTTAAACTTTATTGAACGATGTTTAGAAAAACTATTCTGGAAACAAGGCAGCTGAAAAAAAAAAGTCACTGTTGTGCTCTCTAGGGTTTGGAGACTTTTGGAGGCTCTTTTTTAAGTCTGGTTTTGGCTTTTAGCTAATTAAATGTTAAAAAGGAAATCAAAAAAGTAGAAGTCTGAGAATAAAAAAAAGTGACATGACACACTTTTACACTACACAACAGAAATGGATAATATGCCAATCTGGTCACAAACCACACAAAGTTGGCACACGGCAGTAATGAAAAAAGTAAAGTCACTCGGTGATAGCAGACAGGAGAAAGAAAGGCTGGAGGAAGATGAGTGATCACAGACATTATCATGCCCGAACATGAGTGTGGACAATCTGACACTCATGACACTCTCAATATAGCCACCTTCAGAGTGATCTTTACTGGCTTCTGAGCCCTCCACATCCATGAGGTCATCCGAGTTGCACCCTTCACAGGGAGAGCTGTCTCCATTACTGAGCCTCTCCAGCACCTCCAAAGAGGACAGGCGCTGGGGAATCAAAGGCTTCAGCTTGGCCGAGATGACATCTCCAGTCACAGGCTTCATGGCAGAAAGAGCGCAAGTCTTTTTGGCCTGTTGACTGTGTAGGGACCTGCGTAAGGAGAAAGGCGCTGGGCCCATCAGAAGCAAGTTCCTGGGGGGAATGCGCTTCTTCTCCTGCTGCGTATTGGCCTGTTGGCGCTCGTGCCTGAGGATTGTGGTGAAACGTGTGTAGGAAGCCGGGCAGGTGCCTTTACACTTGCTTTTTGTGGTGTGAAAGGGGAAGTGATCATGGTGATGGTGACCTGTGTGTTCTGAGGGCGTCTCTTTGGCAGGATCATGACTGCAACTGTTTTTCTCTCCTGGTTCATTTAGATCCAAAGGGAAGTCAGGGCTTGAGGTGTTGGGGCACTCGTCTGATATACAAGCTTCCTCTCTGGGGGTCTGGGCTTCTGGACAGTCCTCAGGTCCTGGGATGACAAGGGTCTCTGCTGACATGGCGGACTGGAGGAAGCAGGTCGGTGCAGGGCTGTGGGGCGGACTTGGGTTACTAGGGAGTATAGGCATGGAAGCAGAGCGAGTGGGCGCAGAGTTCAAACGCTGAATGATACGCTCAAACTCCATCACCCGAAACGTGACAGCATCACGGGGGATGATCTCAGTCCTCCCCAGGGTAATGTCATCCCCTGGCTTCTCAAAAAAGGAAGCCAGGCAACGGACACTACCGTGGGGGCTGGAGCCCAGGGAGCTCGGCCTCTGAATGTTGTGCATGTTCCGATAGAGGGTGGAGAACTCGGCTGTGCTCCTCACAGATCCCACAACAGGTCCATTTTTTTGCAGGTTGCCCTTGAAAGGTGGATTTAACCTGTGATCGGCATCTGTCGTATCTCCATCGTGTGAGCCACAAGCTTCGTGATGTAGATCCTCACAGCTGTGTGCTTTAGGCCGCTGTTGCGTCGGCTCGATCCGTCTTTCCAGGCTTTCATCGGTAGAGGGCGATAGCTTGGGTTTAAACTTTGAGGGAAGGATTTGAGGGATGCAGGCTTTGGCAGCTGACAAGGACTTTTTAGTCTTATTTTGAGAAGCTAGTGCATTAGTGGCAAGAACTGAGTGAGTATTTACAGAAGAGCAGGGCGAAATCATACAGCCATTCCCACCTTTATAATCCACTGGCAGGCATGCAGGGCAACAGAACAAACAGTGAATTAGATTACACTCATAACAAGCAGAGACACAATAGGTACCACACAACTGGCAAATAATGAAAGAAATGTCACATCAATTTCTAAATAAATATTCAAAACAAAGATTATTTTGTCTGTAGAGCATTCAAAAAGGTTCTAGTCTGAATTTAATTACATAAATCCTGAGTGTAATTTTTTCCCAAACCAACTGCAAAAAAATAAAAAGATTTCTATAATCATGTCAAACACAGAGCTCACTGTCTACACAACACTGAAACAAATACTAACCCCAAACACCAACCTATACCCTAACCTAGCATATGGTAGGACATCCTGACAGACAAAAGTGATACTGTCACAATTGGATGATGAGATCCATCTGTTATTTTTTTTAAACTCTAAATCAATCAAATTAAATTCCTGACAGGTTACTGCATGATGGTCTGAGCCTAACAGTTTTGGCTTCTTTTAAACTGTAAAACAAACTAAAATATTAAATTAAAAAGACTCTTGTGTATCAGAGTTTAAATTACATAATTATATATACTGTATATATATATATATATATATATATATATACAGTGTTGGGGGTAACGCACTACAAGTAACGTGAGTTATGTAATAATGTTGCTTTTTCCAAGTAACTAGTAAAGTAACCCATAACTTTTTAATTTTAGAGTACTATAACAGAGTTACTTTTTCAAAAAAGTAATGCCAGTTACTTTGTTTTCGTATTTATTTATTGACAAGTCTCCTGAACCCATGTTGGGATAAATCAGAAATACAGAGGAATTGTGCACGGTGTGTGAATAAAGTGTAGTTCTAGAATAAATGTGAATGTGCATCAATTCATCTCACTCTCAAAAAACAAATTTAGCATTCATCAAAATGAATTTAACCAATGTCTTTGCTGCTGACCTTTAATGGTATAGTTCAACCACACTTACAAGCAAAAATGTTTCATTGTTTTTTTTATTGCAGGAGAGTATTGAACTTTCTTCTCCTGTATTCTACTTTACAGATGTGAATTTACTTTTTCTTCAGCCTGAGGTTTATTCATGTGCTTTTTGGTGAGCTTTTACATTTGCTATACATAAAACTTCTTATATTAAAAACAAACACTGAAGCTCTGCCCATATTTAAAAAGTAACGCAAAAGTAACGTAATGCACTACAGTAAGTAACATTAGTTACTTTTTTAGGGAGTAACGCAATATTTTAATGCATTGCTTTTAAAAGTAACTTTCCCCAACACTATATATATATATATATATATATATATATATATATATAATAATTATTGTTTAATACATTTCTGTTAATCTACAATTCCAAATATACTGAAATACTACAAAACTGCCAAATGGAACATCTCCTGCAGCATGCATGTGACTGGCTCAATAACTCTTTCATATTTTAGAGTAATATACACAAAGACAGAGTA
Source organism: Enteromius radiatus (assembly GCA_032357445.1). Lineage (NCBI taxonomy): Eukaryota > Metazoa > Chordata > Actinopteri > Cypriniformes > Cyprinidae > Enteromius > Enteromius radiatus. Next base: position 7,200,101 of record JAUCMS010000022.1, on the reverse strand, counting down.
CCTGTTTATTTAGCATTTACACTACTTCTGCTCTGACTTCCAGAAAGTTCCTGTCATCATTTGTTTCCTCTTGTCAAGGTTTGTCCAAAAGTGCCAATATGATTTTCTCTTTGACCTATCACAGGCTCCCCCAAACCGCACCAAGACAGGCATTTACTCCCGATGTGGTCATAAACTCATGTAAGCACTACTGGAGTGCTCCACAAATCTTGTGATTTCTTACCAAAGAAACCTCAAGTGTGCTGTGATGTTACCAACTGCTCTCCACAGGAATTACAGTCAGATTGTTAATAGATATTTACAGTACATTGCCAAAAATCCAGCAGGAACAGAGAGGACTTAATAGTATGCGGAGCTTGATTGAAACGTACATCATTTGGATTACCACCACAGCTCAATAGTTGTCTTAGTTATGAATTAGAAACATATTTTTTGACTCATCAAAAAGACTGCATTGTACAGTATGTTCTGTAACATGTTGTCTTAGAAATCCAATGCAGAGAGATTAATAAAAGATCTTCACACAGCGATCAAAAAGCCCCTGTCTAAACATGTGGGTCATGTTAACTATTGACGGATACAGTCATCATCTTCAAACCTTTTCGCCCCCTGCCGCCCCGAGCGGCCCATCCTCCGGGTCAAATGTGCTAGCATTCCATTCATGACCTCCTTCTGACAGCTGACCCCTCATACCTGACCACCCCTGATCATGCAGCGTGTTTATCTCCTGGGCAGGGTGAGTGTCTACCATCAAATCCGCCTATTAATCTCTACATCCATCCCCTTTCCTCTCTGTCCACACCATGGCCCACTTCTAAAGCAATTGGACACCCAACTGAGCCGAACCTCATGAGCTCATTCTGTCCAACAGGCCAGTGTGGAGAGAATGACTAAAGGTCAAACTGGACATCTGTTAGGTTTCAACTGTGAAAAATGGCCAGCTTTAAAAAACACAGAAAGACAAATGAGCTGTGTTATTTGTGTGGTATTGTGAAGGAAGGAAGGAATGTGGAAAATGCTGATGAATAGAGGCTCAACAGGCAACGAATGGATCGGCCTTTACAATACTGCTGTGGGATTTTGATTATAAATCCTTAAATCAAATCCATTTCAAACCTGAATAAGATTTGAATCTCTAAATAAACTAAATAAAAGCAGCCTGGAAGCCTACCTTTAGAAGAAGTGCTGGGGTGGCGCTTGTTTAGCGCTCTCAGGCCCTGCAGTGGGATATCGCCGCCCTCCAGGACACTCTTGTAAATGTGCCGATCACATTCTGGAGCCGCCAGTCCATGGGCAGACAAGCTGTCCTTCTTCTCCACCTCACCGTTGCCTGCTTTACAGGCTGAGCTGGGCACAAATAGAGATACAAGGCTGTGACTGACATAAATCATCATCTTCATGTGACATGACTCAATAGAACAGAATGCTAGTGCTATGTTTCCTTTATATGAAAAAAACGCTTGTTATTAAAAGCAGATTAAAAGAAAATTGAAATAGGAAAACTACTGAATACTGTAGAGAATAATAATCTATAAAATATATTATACTTGAACACTGTATTGGCGATTCATACTTTTTGGAGAAAAATAAATGTATGAAAAAATAAAAACTAATTTTATGTGTATAATTATATAATAAACATTATAGAATTATTTAAAAAATAGATATATAATTTATATATAATTTTAGAACATTTTAAAATGATTATTATTATTATATGTTTCAAATTAATTACTTTAGAAAAGAAATAAACAGACTGAATTCTTGATTGAAGAACATATGAATATTCATTTTACTTGTAATGTAGGCTGGCTAAGATTTAACCCAGCTCGTGTTTGCTCTTTGATATAGATGAGACAGCACCAGCTGCTCTGGCCCTTATCACAACATTCCTCAGAGGCCTGTGTGGCATCCTTTAAAAAACATACTTGAAACTTTCCACATGTAGCAGTTAGTCATATAAACCTACAGGAAACCGTACAGACGTTTTTAGGGATGCACCGCTTTAAAGATTTGTTTAATGTGAAGTCTTACAATATAATAAGCTGTAGTCACACCATATAATTTTTACATGTTAGTATAGGAAAAACTGTAATCAGAAAAGTATATCATGCTTACTTATCGAATGCAATAAAGTAATAAAGCAGCCTGTCTAGAGTTCAGTAAGGCCTTGTTTTTCTTCACAAGACTATTCTCTGCTGAAAAAGAAAAATGCATGGGGGTCACAGTTGGTTTAAATTGATCTATTTGGTCTCACAGTCTGATCAGCTTACAAGTGCTCAAAACCCTAAACCACACCAGCCTGACAGTCTAAAAAAGACCTTAAGTTGTGAGGGAATCTTAACCATGACAAGGATTTTAAATGCACAGACAATGGTCCTGCACATCAGCAGCTCTGTTTCGGAGAGAATCAATCTACTCTCAACGTGCCAAATGAAATCCTAAGGGCCCTAGCATACTTTACTAACTTTTTTTAGATGAAAACGATAAAATTATTCCCAAAATTATTCCCATTATTCACAAAAACGATGTGTGCGAATCCAGGTTTATGGATTCTTCCATCATACTATACACATAATAAAGTCTCCATAAATGACATCACTCCAGGGATGCATTGGATGCTTTCCGCTGCAGAAGTGTGAGATGAACACACGTCATTCCAGACGCCACTGGAACCTGAGCAGCTGCCTGACAACTGCTGGAGCGGAGATGGTCTTACCAGATTTATCTGACCGTTCGTAAGCTGTGTAAAGTATTTTCATGCTGTTCGGCTCCTTTTCAAGGATCTGTTAGCCATAAAGCAGAACTATGTTTCTCTCAGGGTTACACTTACACAAAGTTTGCCTCTCACACATTCCTCAAGTCATGAGAGCATATTTTCGGTTTAGTGTTTTGGCTGAACACTAGTTGGCCTCCTAGTTTATAACTGAACCATGTGGCTTTTGATAAAACAATAAACTCCAAACATCAAAAAGATCCACACACCAAAGAGAAGACTGTTTGGCTAAAACCATGTGCCAGAGATTCTTAAGAGAAAAGTAAGTATCACAAAAGCTTCATTCATTCATTAGTATGTTTTACCTTTACGAAGGAAGCAAAAAAGAATGTTAAACCATTTTAATTAATTAATATGTTTACAGTTCAAAAAACATGACATTAAATAGATTTTATTTTGGTTGGGCAGGCTTTGAATAATACTTCAGATGTTATTCCCGCAAATATTCACATTAAGAATAAAATGTTCTCCCCAGAGCACATGAAAATATTTGGAGAACACTGTAACTTCAAGCTTCAAAATCATTAAAAAAGATATAGAAATACGGAAATAGAAAAATAAATGAGCTAAATAAATACATTTGAAATAATCATAATAATAAAAAACTATGTTTACTCAATTTTTTTATTTCCCTTTCTGTACAGCTATTTTTGAAGCTTTGTATTGCTAACACTTTTCATATTATTAATAATTTTTCTATAACAATGCTTTGAATAACTCTGCTAAATTAATAAATGTAAATGAATAAATATTCTCTTATTTATTTTACTATTATATAATTACTAAAACAAATGATTAAAGTTGTTATTAACACATTTATAAAAACCTGTTCAAATCTTAAAAGCATCATTTAAAGAAATAATATTGCTGCTGTGAAGGTGTTATCACATAAATTTGCCATTTCAGGAAAAGATGTCAATAAAAATGACATTTCATTTTCACAAACAGCACATTAAGATTTGGGGGATTTCTTCTAACAGAATGGGCGGAGGTACAAGGTCTCTTATCTGTCTTAAAAAGACATCCAGGCATTATTTCCAGACACTAGTTTCAGCACAAAATGAATTATCACACTATCCAATGCCTCTCCTCCAACCACCCCCTCCACGAACGAACAAACGCACACATGCACGCAGAAATACATCACACGAACACATTATTGCAAATGGTCGTTCAGGAAACAGAAGAAAGGAAACGAGGGAAATCTCCAGAGCCCTGTGACAGCTCTGCCTGAGAATAGATGGCTGGAGAGCAAGACAGACACACAAACACACCCACATACAATAAGGGCGTCAGAAAATGGTGGAGAGGAACATTTGTAAAAGGAAAAAAAGAAACATGGACTTACTATTGCTGTAGGTCGGAAGATGTGTCCAAGGGGCTGAAAGAGGGGGCACTCTGCAACAAACCAAACAAAGAAGTCATTGATAGCTCCAAAGGCTTGACTCTCTGGCAGCTGGAAAGGGAGAAGGCGCATTAGTCAGTCAGGCGAACGTCCTGCCGTGTCCAAAGCTCTGAAACTCTTAGGTCCTCTGGACGAAGCAGAGCGTGGAGAAGTAAGCAAGTATTTTGGCCTGCATGCAAGTTAGGGGGGAAAACAAGCGACTGGAAGCAAGGGGTGGGATTAGCAGGGGCGCCCATTTTGGGAGGGGGCTGTCAGTGCTTCCACCAATCAGCTGCTGTCTCTCACCGAGACTCTCTTTTGTCTTCTATTGAGTCACTCTCATTACTGGCTGGCCAGACAGGGAGACAATTAACCAGCTGGTGCGAGAAGCAGGCCAAATTACATGGGCAGACACACACAAATAGATTTACAAACATGCATTTTGAATATCACGAGTGTCTGTACAAAACGAACATGCTGTACAAAAATCACAAGCCGATATTAATAGTACATTAAAGGAAGTTCACATAACAGACATCCAGAGCTGGGTAGCAACTGATTACATAATCAGATTCCAAATATGAAGTACTTGTAATTAGATTATTTTTTGTTTGCTTATAATCAGATTACAGGTATATTTTATTAATACTCATATATTATTTTCAACTAAAATATTCAGTTTTTACATATTCTGATTTAATATCAGTTCTCTGATGTTGACTAATGATCACACAGACATGCAGGTAAGCAAATGAAATATTCATATTTTTAGTTTTCAGGAAAGATAGCGTTTATTTTTCTTTAATAAATTCACAAAACCCCTGAAATGACTTCACAAAACCCAGTTTGAGAGACTGTGACATTTAATGTTCTTCACACTGTTAATAACATAAATAAAGTAACACTTTACAATTAGTTAACATTAGTTAACATGAACAAAAAACGAACAATACTTCTATCTACAGTATTTATTAATCTTAGTTTTACCTTAGTTATTTACTAATGCATTATTAAAATCACCAGTTGTGTTAGTTAACATTAATAATTCATGCACGGTGAACTAAGAAGACCTAACAACAAATGGTTGTACTTTTATTAACTAATGTTAACCAAGATGAATAAATACTGTCATAAATGAATTGTTCGTTGTTTGTTCATGTTAGTTAATACATTAATGACACCTTATTGTAAAGTTTTACGTGATCAACAAGTTAGGTCAAAAGTATCTAAAAGTATTTCATCTGATTATTATCTAAAGTGTGTGATGTAATAGATTATTCCATTATTAATGGACAGTTTCCTTCATGTAATTTGTAATCGATAACAGACTACAATTTATAAGTAATCTACCCAGCACTGTGTGCGTCAAGCCAATAAGGAGAGTGGCTGTTATCGCCAGGCAGCAACTCCCGACGGCAGATCAGAGAGAACCATTCGCCGGGACGGCCTATAGCCCTCCTTGCATTCTGAATGGTTTGCAGGCGTCTAATTTTAGACTGCTGTTTCTGTTGCTTTTCCCTAAGTGCACGTCACAGATGGTAAAAATAGTGTGACAGCACACCTCCGAAAAAAAAAGCACAAGTGGTGTTTGCAAATACGATTGCACAATCCCAGCCTCCCGCTGTCCCTTCAGTGGCATGCCACATGCGTGCCAGCACCCCACGACCCCCTCCTGTGACCGACAGAAGAAAAGTTCAACTCCTGACCGCAGCATGTTCATCCCATTGGTTGCTGGGGTAAAGAGGATCACGAATAACCTTCGCGAATGAATACAGGCTTTGTGCGAAAATATCGTTCTATTTATACAGCGTCATGTTCCAGAAGTTTTGTTTCCTGAGGAACACCCAGTGACATAACAAGCCACTATTACGTGTGCAAAGCAGCCTCTGGTATTTTTGTCCCTTTTTTTTTTCTTTCTTTCCATTTTTCTCCTCTCTAAAAACCAGCCGGCACTGCATCCCAAGAGGTTCTCGCACGAGACTTGGCACAGACGCGAAGAATAAGCAAACAGGAAGCATGCATGAAAGCCTTATCTGAAGTGGCACGCATCTTAATCTAAATACTAGTGACAGCCAGTACAATTACAATACCTTAGTGTGATGCAGCTGTTGAGATGAGATGATAAGAAAGTGAAATTATGTAATTAAGTATAATATAAACACTGTTACTGGCATTATAAAGTACGGAAAGCCCTGTATCTGAAAGCACATGCTTTTAAAACAGTATGGTATAAAATACACACTAAAAAGAGGGTTCTGTTTATCCCTAACTGTAAGGAGGACAACCACCACAGTAAAGTCAGAACTGAAATAAGATTTAAGATGAGTACTTGACAATCTTTGATATGACCCATGAAGACGGCGGGTGAAAGTGACATGCACAGTATGTCACCGAGGATATGGTTTCAAAGCCTTATGTTATTTGAAATGCCAACCAAAATAGCATTTCTCATATAAGGTATTTGACTCAGGAAGTAATAATGCTGAGATAGTTTTCCTTGAGAATTTCCCATCGCCTTGTCTGGTATCCAGTTGTCACATTGGGGTATACAGGGTCTATTTTCAGTATGTAGGCTTTTATGTACAATGTATCCATCCTTAAAAGGCATAGTTCACCCACAAATGAAAGTTTTTTTTTCAGTTTTTCTATTTCTAAATTAAACCATATATGTGACCCTGGACCACAAAACCAGATTTCCATTGATGTTTGATTTGTTATGACAGGACAATATTTGAAAATCTGAAATCTCAGGATGCAAAACAATCTAAATATTGAGAAAATCTCAAGTCTTGAGAAAATATAACATCATATTACAAATAACAAACGATGCATATTATAGAACTCAAGTTTTTATATATTTACAGCAGGAAATTTACAATATCTTCATGGAAGAAGAATCAGTCATTTTGACCCATAAAATGTATTACTGGCTATTGCTACAAATACACCATCCAGGGTCACATATTTCTAGTGTATGTGCCTTTTAGTTCTATCTGCTATTTAAAAAAAGAAGCCATAATAAAGATCAAGAGCTGTTTACCGCAGTATGTAACTAGGATGTAAATTCCTTTCCCCTGATTGTTAAGGCTAGTCAGTGGAACAGTGTGTTAATAATGTTTGTTCATTTTCATGTGCTGGTTTCCAAACAGGTGCAGGAGATGACTCAAGAAAATTTACAACTTTTCTGTTATATAAATAGCATACAATGTGAGTGAGGTACTGTGCAACTTAACCACATGAACAAATGGGGCTTATGTGCCCATTTATGAAAGCATACCTTTACATGCAGCCTTTTTCTTGCATTCCCTGATAAACTGCTATAATCAAAGCACTTCTTCTACAAATGAATGTTGTTGTCTCTAATTGAACAAATATGTAATGGATATGAACTATTATATAGTATATTTCATTCCATATGTTGGTAAACATGGGGTGACTTGGCTCATCACTGTCATTGAGTTTGCCGTGTCAATCACTGAAGAAGCCAGGTCACATGCAGTCTCCAATAACCTTCGACCCACTTAAAGACAGACACATACGCAGGGACACATCTACTGCTGGGACTTTCTGTGACCTCAGTCTCAGAGCTTTATTACTTAAGCTGGTACGACAGATACTGTTGATAATGTTTCTAATACTAACAACACATTTCGTGAGAGTACTTACAAAGCTTTAGAAATGTGCTTAATTTTATTTTTATATCAGAATTTTTGTGGAAATCCTACTAAGCCAATGAGAATTTCACACTGGCTTGTGAAACTAAGACTATTTTGGTATTTCAGAATTACATCATGATCCTCGAGGGAAGTGACTCCTCACTTTCGTCTCTAAACAAGGAAATCTGGAGAGAGACAGGAACCATCTCTAAATTTGTGCCATGACGCTGAAGGTCAGATTTATGAGTCTATCCATCAGGAATGCAGCCTGTGACTCAAGGGTTTGGTTTCACTGTCAGAAGACCCGATTCTAAAGACATGGCATACATGCCATTCAAATAGAATGCATGCATGGACAGTAATATTGTGGAATATTATTACAATTTGTTTTATATTTTATTATATACATTTTATTGTAATGTATACCTGTGAAAGCAAAGCTGAATTTTCAGCAGCTATAACTCCAGTCTGCAGTGTCACATAATCATTTTATTATTTTCTAATTCTGTTTTATTAAATAATTTCATATATATATATATATATATATATTTGTTTGTTATTTTTGTATATTTATTATTATGAATGTTGCTTTTGTCAGTATAGAAAGTTCAAAAGAAATGCATTTTAACACTGCAGAAGTCTTTAACGTCTTCTTTAACTTAGACCTTTTAGCTTTAATTTAGCTTAAAAAAACATTGAAAAACAGGCTTATAGTATAAAATATCAATCTTTAAAATTACTAATGTTTTTGTTATATCTCCAGCACAAAAAAAAACCAATCATAGTGAGTTTCTAAAACAAAAAGTGAACATCCCAATCACCTTGGGGTGTATCATGGTACGTGTCTCCAAGCAAATAAGTGTGCACGAATGTGCTATTTACTCTCAGGTGTTGAGTTGATGACAACGTTGCACAGGCTCTGTGCCACTGATAGCATAGCGACAGTCTTCCTATCCTTCACTGAACCCAGTGACTGCACGCCAGCACTACTTTACAGTGCTTTACTTCCTTACTGCGTCAAGGTCAGACAAAAAGTTTACACTGCAAAAATATAATCGCTATGAGTGGAGAGATTCCGGCAGGATGTTACGTATTTTCCCATTAGTTATTAGGTGGATAGAGCAAATCTGACAACCAATAAGCGAATGATGCAGAGGTCAACTTTTCAGTCAGTGCTGCCAGGCAACAAGGTTAAGCACAGGGGGAACAGTTTGGCTTAGTTTCGTCTTTACCAAACTAATTGTAATATCGCAGCTTGCTGGGGTTTTTTTTTTCAGTTTGGGCACTCCATAAAACTGAAAACCTACTCAAAGCCAACTGTGCCAACACCAGAATTACTGCCAGTTAAATAGCATGATCTGAGAAAAGACGAGAGCTTCCTAGAGGCACAGGCTGCAGTAGTTTTTTTGTCAAATTAACCCCAAATCAGTTGCCAGTTAATTCAAGATAATCCAATTTCAATCAGAAAAGACAAATATGAGATGAAAAAGATGGTGAAAAGGTTTAGGATTTAGAATAAGATCAGGACATGTTTATATCTATAATGCAGCTTCTGAAGCACATTCAGAAGAACTCTTCCACTACTACTTTTGTGTTGTTTTTGTACTGCTATGGGCTGGATAACAAACATATAGATGAATAGTCAGTTCAGACAGGAAGTGACATAAGAACGGTTCTAATAGGCTGCATTCACACTGCAGGCAAATGTAACCCGAATACGATTTTTGACTCGGATCTGTTTTTCTCATGACAGTATGAACACCACTATCCACATGCAATCTGATATTTTGTTATATGGATAAGGCACAAATATGGATCTGATACAGGTCATATGTTTTGCAAAGCAACTCTTATTGCAATCAATTCAAAGATTTTACATACCCAAAGTTAGCAAGACAGTTGAAAAGGTAGTTAGTGAAAGAACAGTGATGTGTAACTATCACAGTGACAACTCTATATACAAGCAAAACATGATGACTCATATCTCGTGAGTTTCAAAACTGCTCTGTTCTTTCCCATCCTTGTCTTTATTTTTCATATTTCCTGCGCATAATTTCACTGGCTTCTGCAGCAGATCACACTACAAATAAACGCATAATTGCTTACTTTATGTCCTTAGTTTTTACTTCCGTATCACACTGCAGACGTGTTGCCAAGCCCACAGTTTTCCTGCAGAATTGGGCTACTTTTTTATTGCTGCTGCAGGTTATTTTTCAACTATGTGGATTCAACCAATGGAATATTGGGCTAGTTTTGGACTAATTTTAAGAAGCAATTGGGCAGAATTTATTGTGTAAACCTGGCAACCCTGTTCGTATTGTTCTTTTGTGCATCTGTTCACACTGGAGATCTGGTGTTGGTCAAATTTACAACAGAAATGTGAACAACTATACAAAGAATCAGATCTGAGCAAAAATCTGAATTGAGCACTATGGCTCACAGTGTGAATGTAGCCATAGACAGACAAAATATATTTAGGGTCCTGTACAATAAAAGGGATGACATGCAGTTTTTTTCTATAAAAATGGGTTACTTTAATACTGCCAACTTACCGCTTTGCCAAACTCCATCTCAGTAAAGAACCTATACCAAGGCTCATTCTCTAAATCTACATCTTCTGGACTTATGTCCTGAGTCTATAGAAATATGGCAACAAGGAAAGGAGGATTAAAGAGAGAGAGAATAGAAAGAAAGACAGAATACAAAGACAATGAGACTGAATGATGATGTAACATGAAGTATCTCTTAATGTCATGATCTCAGTAAGAAAGGCTGCAGGCTGAGAGAGTGGAAGAAACATGAATTGGATTTGTTTCCAGCTTGATGACTTATTGCAAGAACATCTGGTTGATCTCAGCAGTCAAAGGAACAGGAAATAGGAAATAAAGACCTCATAAAGGCAAAGTCCTGATGATGGAAAGGGATCCATTAGAGCTAAGGCAAAATCTTTTACACTGTATAACAAGTGAATAAGGAGAACAGACACATATTCATATACCTTAAAAATGCATTTTTTTTTTCACATCTGCTATGATTCTAAATATTTTAGCATTGATGTTTTTAAAATTATTTGCTATACTTAAATATATATAAAATACAAAAATTACACTATAATTCAAAAGTTTGGGGTCAGGACATTTTTTATTATTATTAATATTATTTAGATACACATTCAACTGATCAAAAGTGACAGTAAGGACATTTATGATGTTACAAAAGATTTCCTTTTGAATGAGTAAGGATCATGCGACAGGACTGATTAATATTAATGCAGAAATAAATTATATTTAATAATATATTGAAATAAAAAAGGTACTTTAAACTATAATAATATTTTAGATATTTACTGTTTTTACTTAAATAAGCATAAGATTAAAAAATTGTTACCAACCCCAAACTATTGAATGGTAGTGTACATATTTCTTAAAAACAATACAAAAAATTCACAACACTGAATTTTTGGAGTTACGGAGGACTGTTTCTGCAGAGCTAAATCAGATGAATAGACACGGGCAGCATATTATCTTCTGCCCTAGATAGGACCTGACCTAGAGCCATTTTAATTACTTTCCCTAATAATGAGAAAAAAAGACATAATGCAGCTCACACTTTCTCTGCTTCAGTTGTTTCACTGACGAGAATCCAACATGCTTTGCTTTACTTCTACAATAAACCTATTACAGCGGTATGTCATCAGAAAGACATTATGTAATAGCAGCAGCCCCCAGAATGAGTCACGCTTACAAGATTGAATCGCTGAATATCATAGTAATAAACCTTTCATGAAAAAGACCAGACTGCAGATACACACACGCCCCTGCAGGAGCCTCTATTCTTAACTAGATCTGGACACTACAAGTGTCACTTATTGATGAGCTTTTTATAGCTGAGTAAGGAGTCCTCCTACTTACTCTAACATGACTGTGTGCAGCGTGTGCGTCAACACACTAGACATATATGTAACATATCACAACACTGAAAAGGGTCGCCAGTACAAATCACCAAATCAAATGTGAGTGTGCTGTCCTTGTAAGTGAAACAGGAAGAAACCAGCACTTGCAGCGTCAAACGGCATGCACAGGTCTGCACCACCAACACCAGAAACCAAACATGCATGTATAAAGAGCATCATACCGGTCTCTCCAGCTTCAGCACTGAAGACTTTCCTGGCTCGTACTCAAATATGCTCTTGGGCTCGGCGCGGTACTTCCTGGTGTCTACTTTCTTGTCAGGGGGCTCCCACTCATTCCTGCAGGGATGCATGGGGGGAGAGATGGAGTGATACAGCGAGGGAGGTGGAGAGTCGCCATGGCAACCAACAAGGGCAAGTTTTGGCTGCATGTTCCCATACATGCAGCATATGTTTTAAAACCACAGCATACATCCCTTATGTTAAAGCACTCATCTATCCAATCTATACCAACATGTGTTCAGCTAACTGTAATTTAATATTTTTTTCATTCAATTATTATAAATTTGTGATACTTTACAATACATCTGAAATCTTTGACTTTAGACCATGAACTAAGAAATACTGTAATATAAACTTTTATATTTGCACTGTGAACTATGTTAATTCATATAAATGTATTTGAGTAAATTACATACATTTATACAAGTATTATAACAATAATATTGTATAACAACAGTGTAAAAACAGTTTATTTATATAAATGTATATAAATGTTCCTACTAATTAATACACAATCCCTAATTAATGTTACAGTTTTGTAGGTTTTCTCTAAATTATATTATCATTACAAATCATTCAGGTGAAATGTAAATATTGAAATAGTATATTTAACATCATGGTGCACTGCCATTTAAATGTTTGGCATTTATATTTTTATTCAGCATCAATAATTTACAAAGTAAAGATACGTTAGCTAATGATAGAAAAAAAATATTTTTTTCTATTACTGTTTTCTATTATGAATTTTAACAGCAAACCACAATATCTCTCTTGCCAACACATGCTTGTTAAAATGCTGAAAAACAGTGTTCTACATGTTGAGGAAATGTCATCATCTCTATCTTGAGCAACACTAGCATGGTGCAAGAATTCACACTCTAATATGAAACTTTCAAGACATCAGTCAATGAATGTGCTAGAATCTTCTTCATTAATCCTAATATTTGTTTGGGCTCACCTCTGAGGTTTTAGGGAAGATGTGCGTGTTGGCACAGGCATCTGTCCTCTGGAGCTCGCCATGTCTACAGCACTCTTGGAGCGAGGGACGGCCCGCACTGAAACACAGCTTTCCTTTAAATAAGAATTCATAGTATAGCTTATACTTTCTCTCGAAGGATTAAAATTAAAACACTTACCGTCCTCACCACTATATGACGGCCTGTCATCTAAAAGAGTCAGAAAATACTTATTAGGTACAAATAAATGTCAATAAACAGAGAACTTACAATGTTTTTATTTCACATCCAAATGTATTCCTAGGGTACTGTTTTCTTACTGCGCTGTACTTAGCATAGCCTGTGTTCTAAAGCAGCATCTCCGGGAGGTATTCTAAACATCTAATATATACTAGGTGAAAATAACAGGGATTAGTGTGACATACATAGCAGTCCATTATCAACTAAACAGCAGCTCCAAGACAAGGCCACTTTATTTCCCTCAGCATAATCCAACCAGTAGATGGCGCTATAACCACAGCAGTGTGTTTTCCTCATGCTGGAATCTTCCATTAGCTGGTTAGTTACAACACAAACAAGACATTTTCACCGCAAACTACAGAAAGGAGGCATGTCAGTGATGATTTCTCAACAAATACTTCAGACTAACATTGGAATGGCATCGCTAACTGTGCATTGTAAAGAGTCCAATGGATACTCAAAGCCTATTAGGTGTGTTGTGACTGCTTTAATAATTCAGCAGAATGGTTCTCTAAAAGCACAGCCACGAACACATCACACAGAGGTATGAAAGCTCTTAAAATGGGGGTAATCAATTTGTGAGTTTTAAATACATGGTGATGTGGTTTTCTCGGTGTGTTGAAAATAGCTCTATCACCGCAGCTCACCTTGAGTGCTATGATGCCTCTTTAGGACAATCAATTTGTTGACACTGTGTGTGTGTACGTATAAATCAGCATCTATTGCACATTGGGATTTGTGAAAGAATGGACACAGGATGGAGCCAACAATGTGGCGCATTAACACCTTATTATATATACTGCAGCTATTCTCAGCAAAGTTTGGGAAGGAAATGCTAATCGAATATAATACTTAATACTTTTATTCAGAAAGGATGCACTAAATTGATCAAAAGTGACATTGAAGACATTTGTAAAGTCAATTGTTTCAAATTTTGAAGAGAAATCACAGAAGTAAATTACATTTCAAAATATATAGAAAACAGTTATTGTAATAATATTTCACTATATTCCTATGTTTACTGTATTTTGTGATCAAATAAATGCAGCCTTTATGAACATTAAAAGACTTTCAAAAAATTTACAAGACTCCAAACTTTTGAACAGCTGTGTTTCTTGGTTTTGTAAGAAACTATAGTCTGCCTCGACCCAGATTCCACTCCACAATATGTGTTTGATCATGCTCATCCACCAAGA
>JAUCMS010000022.1:7151094-7175875 GCA_032357445.1 Enteromius radiatus | reverse complement strand
TTGCAGTTTATACAGCTCTTAACATTTATTTTAATCTAGGACTAGTCTTAATCCCTGTACGGGAAACTGGCCCTAAAAGATTACCAACATCAAACTTTTAGTTTAAATGATCATATTTTAAATAATTTAAAAATAACAAAAAATGTTAAATAAAATAATTTCAATAATTATTTTTTTAATAAATAAGTAAATGATGACAGAATTAAATTTTTGGGTAAACTATACCTTTAAGATGGCAAACACCTCTGAAAAGTAATAACATAATATAGCCTATAAAGTAATAATTTAGATCACAATAACCACCATAATACTATAATTGTATAATGTAAGAATAATGAAGAAGCGATTACTAATACTAATAACTTCTACTTTCCATGATTAACAAACTGTTCCTAATCAAAACTACCAATTACTAAAATTAACAACTGTTTGAAATTCCGCTAACAATCACCTAGCTTTGTTACTAATTATTACTACCTATAGCACTCTATTAGCCTGGATACTGAGAGCTATCTTCTACAGTAAAGTCATGGTTCATGCCATCTGATACAGAGTGACATTTAAAATAACAACTGATATTGCATCATGGAATACAGAAGCCCATTATGTCTGGAAGATGTTCTAGTGCACAGCTGTGTATAAATGAGTCAAAGTCTCCGGGTCTGGCCCTCGCAGGCCTCGGCATTTGCTGACCAGGACAACAGGCAGCCACAGAGGGAGGGGTACGTGCACAGCATCAACCACAGCCCAAGCCAGAAAAAAAAAGCCTTTGTGCGCAGCATGGATGTTCTAGAAGGACAGATGGGGCAATGATAATGAGTTTCACACTTGGGATACAAAGCAGTGCGTAACGGCGCGGCTTTTGATATCGAATGACTGACAAAGCTCATAAGGCATGCTGGGATTTATTGTAGGTATTAAAAATAAAGACTAAGGGTTACTGAACTTTGGTGAAGAGCTCAAAATGTGACATATAAAGGTTGATGACATACAGTAATAGGAAAAATTAAGAATAATGTTCCAAGATTTAAAAAAAAAAAGTAATTAAATTGAGAAATAATAAAATATTATAAGAGTGCTAACATTTTACAGTAAGGTTCTATTAGTTCATTTTGATTAACACTTTAACAAACATTAACTAACAGTGAGCAGTATTTGTTACAGTATTTTTTTATTTATTATCTTAATTGATGAAAATGCAACTGTTCAGTGTTAATTCATGTTAGCTCAGGTCCATTATATAATATAAAAATATTCACATTTTGATTTTAATAATGTATTAAATATTGAAATTAACATAAGCGTAATAAATTTATTTATTATTTTTTATTGTTAATAATGATTCATCGTATTTAGAAATTTTTTTTTAAAGCTAAGTGGTTGCAATCCATTTACTTTAGCTACATTTAAATAAACAAATGTAGTTGACTAACTGTCAAAATTGTTTTTAAATGCAGCTAAAATAAACTGTTTGCACCAACCACTTACTTTAAAAAAGTACTTTTTTTTCAGTGTATCTTCACTAATATTAACAAATGAAACCTCATGTTACCATAAGAATTTACTTAGGTTTTCTTTTTTTGACGTGTGTAACCGTCAACAGCATCATAAATCCTTATGTTTTTCTTATTTGTGTTTTTTTTTTTAAAGTACAGTATGCACATTTATAACACCATTCTTTGTATTATATTACCTTTGCATCAAATTACAAAAAAATAGTTCATGCTAATGCGAGGGTGTATCTAATGCAACGTCTATGAGAGGGACGGTAAATTTGACATCGTTCTCTATTTTAACTGGCGTTATCAGTCTCTCTCTATTTATTTATTTTTATATTTATATTATATTTAAGTCATGAAAACACTATCGTGGACTCTTTCTTTTGCTATATGAGCAAATGGGAATGCAAAAAATATATTTGTGGTAGCATCCCATTCACTGCTATTCAAGTTTACCCGACTATGACGACTTCCGCTGTGGAGAAACCCAAAAACATGAAAAGGGTCCATTAAAAAATTATTTTTGATTCTTAAATTTAAAAATATGCTAATAATAGAACATGCAAGTAATGGTATGTAATTTGTTTGGAGTAAATTAATGGATATAATCACATCATTAGGCATTAAATGTATAAATACTAATCATAACTAGTTATTTGACATTAGTTAATATTATTATTAACATGTATTAGATGCTTTGTGTTACCCACACAGTGCATAACAGTGTACAATACAAAAACAAAGTAAGTAATGTCTGATTACTCATGGGTGTTTTGATTCACACTGCATTGTGTTGTTTTATGGTTGAAGGAAATATTTGTAAACTTAATGAAAACGGCATTGGTCATTTTTTGACTTGACATTATCTGTTTTTTACTGATTGTTTCTTGCAACAAAAATATTTAGCGCTATAAATCTCACCAACATTCATCGATATTATTCTAATATGTAGGCAATCCACTTGCAATGCAGACAGAGACAACTGTTTCAGACCTCTCAGTTATGTGACTGGTGCCTGATAATTTTGTCAGGGGATGTAGACTATTCAACCACACCTAAAAACGGCTCTATGATAATCCAGACATTTCAAGTGCTTCCCTAATGATGGAGGACCCCAAATCTCAGTGTTGAGCAACACCACCAGGCACAGCCTTTATAAAGCAAGCCAAGCCACACACATTCACACACTTGGACTTCACACTCTCTTGAAAGGTGAATAGTTCACAGCCATTTGAAAAACACAATATTAACATATTATCTGAAGATCCATCATGTTGAGTGTCCCAGCTATGTGTTACATGGCAAATAAATGAAATGCATAACGTTTAAACCCTGACACATCATTGTCACGTTCTGTCTAAATATGATCTGCACTCAAACTATGAACTCTCATCGGGCAAACATCCTCTCAACACTGACCTCAAACCAGCTGGTCCACAATCTGTCAAAGCAGCAAGAGGTGAAAAGAAAAATCTGTCAGCACAACACAATCTGAAGCAGAGACAGTCTGTTCAACTTCTTGTTTGCATTAGCGCGTTGCTTTGTGCACGCAGACCTTGAAATCTGTAGCGCTAACAAAGCATACAGACTCTCGCACACTTCAAGTGCCACTCAAAGCCAGGCTGCAGTCAATTGGGTGGAAGGAAAGTATGGGGTTAGATGAAGGTTGCTAGGCAACGTGGTGTAACATTAAAATGGTTTGGATGGGAGTGGATATGGTGTATGATCTGTCAAGGGCGCCTCAATCATTGTCCGAGGGCGCAGGTAACCAAGAACATGCAGACATTCAGAACAACAGAATGATAATAAGTGTGATATTTTATTTAAACAACAGTTAAATACTGAGTTTAAGATTTTACAGACATTTTACAGACACAAAAATGCCAACCTGTTGTAACTTACAAACATAATATTAGACGCATAGATGCCTGTTAAATATATATATATATATATATATATAGTTGAAGTAAAAATCTAAAAAATAAAATAAAATCTCTAACAATTAAAGATAAAACTCTCTCTTGCTATTTTTAACTCTATGAATAAAGATACATTTTTCTCATGTTATTTGTATGTTTTAAAATGTCACACCATTGGACATAATTCCAATTTTTATTTGTCAACTACCCACATATCTATATGGTTGGAAGGCCATACAGACTTTACCAAACTAATATTTACAGTAATTGACCTATTTTTCAATTTCTTGTTATTTTGAAAAAATGAATAGACATAAACTATTTTTTTTTAGATATATTTGGCAAAAAAAAATGTAATTTATTTTGGCATTGCACTCATGTAAGGGAACTTTTAGAAGATTTGAATAAATGTATAATAATAATAAAGTTTCTATAATTATTAGTACACATTCCTCGCTGTGTGTTTTCTTTTATTTACATTATTGTAGTTTTGAATGTACTTTGATGATGCTTCTTATCTGTTGCACATTAAATTACAATTTTTATAAAAATTTTAATAAATGTTTAAAATAATTATTTTGGTGTAAATGTAAGTCAGCTTTACTTGTGTAAGTAGGAAAGATTTGACTAAATTTATGTTTCAAATTTGTATCAAATCCAACCAAGTACAACAGAAAAAAAGTTTATTTAATACTACAGTGATATAAACACAAGAAAAAACAATTCCTGTAGAATTGTACAGTATATCAACTCTCTTAAAACATCGCTCGACCAATAAAATTTGAGGGCTGGACAAACATTATATAATGCAGAATGGATTAATTGTTTTTAAGCAAATAAAAAAACAGCATAGTTTATTACTTGACATGAATAAAGTTATGACGTACAGTATCTGTAATGACAAATGCTACCAGTTGTAAAATACCACAACAATATCCTACACTGATTTTCTGGAGATTTTCAGAAAAAGTCACCTGCGTCACTGATAAAGCTAGCATAAATCATGATCTCATAATTAGGCCAAAGTACATATAACCTCTTGTTAACAACAGAGGATGCTATTAATATGGCTATCCCCTCAATCCTATGGATGAGAGTGACTCAGGCGCTCCACACTCCACCATGAATGGGAAGCCTGCGATTTTAATCTCACTCTCTCAATGACCAGTGCTTCGTTCCATCTGTTGTCATATGCCTGCCCTCGCTCTCTTACCAATTCATGCCTGTATTTATCCTACTTAAGTGATATGCAAAACAGAGAACGTGTCTAAGGGCAGACGATGACAAAGCTAAAGGCTTAATTTTTTGTTAAGAAGTGTTTCAATAGAAGTGAAATGAGGAGTGGCAGCAAATGGCACTAGGAGAAATGGATAATAGCATGTTATTAGCATTCAAATCATGTCTTGGCATAATTGCAGTGCTACAAATAGGCTTTTACTAACTTGACAAACCTACCTAAAAACTTTTATTGCTTTACCGGTTCTTACAAAAGTCTAAAATACTGCAAAATTACACAGTCTCATGGCCTATGATATAGATCTATATGTAACAACCTGATGATCCTATAAGATCAATATCAATATCAAATGAATGAGTTTGTCAAATAATTCACAGGACAACTCATTTAAACAGTGCTTCACCACTAATCTTTTGGGTGCCTGTTCGCCACATTAGACAGTAACATGATTCTACACAAAGCTTATAAAATATTAAGCAGCCAACACAAATTATTTATTATCTTTGTAAGGAGCCGGCTTCCAAAGACGCTGGCAGGAACTTCTCACAAATGTTGCAGTCTCTCACCTACTTAAGATTTTAATGTTGTTCACTTCCTCTTGCTGAAATACTATATATCTCCTGTGCCAGAGGATGATGATAACATCATGTATGTCTGGCACAGGTGTTGAGCTAAAACATTTGTAAACACAGATACACATTTTTTTAAGGTGCACGATGTTCGTTCTTTTTGCCCAGTTTAAAATCCTCTTGTCAGCGCAGTTCATTTGCATTCAATTTAGGAACAGAACTACTTATAGTTATAACCCGTTTTAATTTGTCCAGGTTCACTAATTTCAAAAAAGTTACTGATGATACTGAAAAAATGCAAGAGTTCTAAATTTTGGAATACTGCTGTGTCTTCAATTTAAATTATTAGAATTATAATTCTTCCAGGGGATTTAAAATTTGAATTAACATGTTGCCTGTGTGGACAGTTTATTATGAGAAGTTAACATCAGTAAAAGTGGAACAAACAAACAAAACAACTGAAATAAATGTGTAAAGAAGACAAGACAGCCTCATTATGTTTTTACTGTTGTTTTTTATATGCAATCTAGTAGGTATGTTACCAGCTATATATATTTCTGATAAAATATATATCAGATATTAAATATCTGCTTGGTTTCTAGCTTGATTGTGTTGGTCATTTATGGTCTAGATATGATAGATGAACCAAACCGAGGTTATTCCGGGAGACCATGATAAAGCTAGCTGGTAGACTATACAAGTTCCACAAACCATCTTAAGATGAAAAAAAAGTTAAAGCAGTACCTAACTAAATTTAAAAAAAAATATTTAAACGTAGGGGGGGTTAGAGCATCAAAAAAAAGCTCAGGCTGAGAGTGAAAAGCTTTTATCTGTGCTCCATCACAAATCTACCAAAAACCGTCCCACTGCATAGTTCATCTACTACTATATATCTGCCGCATACACCGCACTGCTGTACAAATACAGACAGTTATATCACTAAGATCTATATTTCAAGTCATCAACAATGCGATGGATTGACCTCGTGAAGTCTCGTTTGACTGTCCTGCTCCCTCCGCATATTTAGTGAATCCTATTGTATTCCTTATTTGGATGTCAAGTGCAGCCGAAGTCAGATCTCTTTTCCTGCGGAATACAGAGGATCCCATCTCCCTCATCGGACACATTATGAACGCTCGTGCTTTCAATAAGCACTGCAATTCATAGTTTCACCCCTCACATCCGTCAATAGAACCATAAAACGCACACTATATAATAATAGCACTAATGCTGAGTAACTGAAACATTTTAGCCACGCTGCCGCACTTCTGCACTGCACATTTGTCTGCAATGGATGGCTGCTGCGGTTTATTATAATAAACCCTGGGCCAAATAATAGTGTCCCAGACGCAGTAAACACGCTAACTTTCTGTTTTAGTTTGATGTGAAACATCACTGAGGTTTTCAAATGCTGGGAATATGAGAATGAAGAAGGCGTTGCGTAATACCCACCTTTCTGAGGAAGCAGTCCAGGTTTCCGTATTGATAACGCTGCTGCACGCTGAACAGTGACGGTCACCGCACGCCGCTCGCGCTCTCCCGTGCATGGAGCCTCTCACGCTCTCATCACAATATCACTGAGTGGGAGGAAAGGGGCGTTCCGTAGAGGCACAGACGTTTAATCAAACTTTAATTTTAATAATGCGTTATAGTGCGTTTTCAGTGCGTATTTAAATGATCAACCATGATAATAACAGAAAATACATTTACATTACACATAACGTTATTACATTACGTTAAAAACGTCGTAGTAGATATTAAAACCAAACAATAAAAATAATGCTACTTTTATGTTGGCAATATTCATTCTTAGCGTTTAGGGTTTGGGAAAAACAAGTTATTTTACTGCTAATAAGTTTAAAATATTTAAAGTTATATTGCGCCTTCCTTGGAAGTTTTCTGAGGCCCTCTAGTGGTCCCAAGACCCCTAGTTGAAAGTCACTAGTCTGCAGATTAGCTTTAAAAAATTAAAATGAAAGTAAATGTAGATTTTTATTTTAGGGTAAAAAAGGTTTTTAAAAAAATGATATATAAATAACGATATTTATTGAATTTTTATTTATATTCAATTATAATGGCACTTGGCACATACAAAACATCAGAGAAAGTCATTTTTAAGATTTACTTCACATTTATTGAGCAAGTAGTAAACATATAACTACTAGATTGAGTATTAAATAACTTAGTCAATGGATTTTTGAGCATATAGCCAAAAGATAAAATTTGTTTTATGTACATCACATAGGCTAAATACTCATTTTAATTAGGTAAATATGTGCATTTGTCAAACACCTCCACTATACTATACATAGTGGAGGCCTCGATAGCAAACTTTAAATAGTTTTTACAAAGGATGACAATATGGAAGAAAAGGCTACATCCATTTAATCATGACTTTAATCAGTTTTATCTTCATGGTCTAACAAACAGGAACACACCCACAAACAAATACTTGTACACACACAAACCACACATCTGCCCTTTTCACACAGTGCATTCACACTTTTTATGCTGTTAAATACACTCTTTCTCTGCTTCTCTTTGGCTGAACATAGCCAGCAATACAAATTAACACATCAATAAATACTTTTCAAATGCATAAAACTACTTATTTTAGCTTTAAATCTCATCATCTCATAAACAATCCCAGCCAACACAATCTACATTTCAAATAGAAACATGTTTGGATTACAGCAAATGTAGGCATATTCTTGATTTTGCTATTTGCTACAAGTGGAACTCAGAGAACACAAACCAAATGGCTATATTGCAAACCAACAAAAGACATATTGCATATCTTCAGCTGAAGATGTATAATTTAATACTTATGAACTAAGGTGATTGTTTGCATTGCAAGTTGATTCTAGATCTAAACCTTTGATACTGAAACCACAGACAGTATGAAAAATAAGATCGCTTCAAGACTTCTGAAACTGATGTTTGCATAATATCCTCTGTGCTACGTACAGTAGATGGAAGTTGGTAAAAGAATATAAATGGCAAACAAGATTCCTTAAGAGGCACTTTCATACGAAACCTCTTTAAGGTCATTGACTGACAGGGCAGCAAAGCAGCTGTCTTCAATTTTAGACACAACCAGCTTGAAGAGACTTACAGCTCTCAAAGGCTCAACAAGAAAAGTGCAGAGTTAACGAGAGGCAGCCATGATGAAGCAGACAGTCACCATGTGCGTCTCGGTATAGGTGGAGGTGGCATGGGCCTTTGCACAGACGTCTGATGAACAGGACGGGAGGGAGTTGATACATATCGCTCGTTTATTATCTCTGGATTCCTAAGAGACAGCGAGTAAAATTTCAAATGAGATATATACTAACTCCAGACGAAGTAGGGGAAAAGGTTACAACTGTTACACTTTTATGTAAAAGTTTGGGATATGTTTATGAAAAAACTCCTCTGCAAGGATGTATTTATTTTGATCAGACATATATTAAACAGTTATACTAAATATTATTACAATATTTCTTTATGAAAATATTTGTCATTTATTCCTATAATGCCAAAGCAGAATTTATAGCAGCCAACACTCCATTCTTCAGAGACAAATCAACCTTAAAAAAATGTATATTAAAAAAGATAAAAATATTCATCTTAATATTACAATTTTGTGTGTGTGTATGTGTGTCTACTGTGTACATTAATTATGTATTTGTATTTAGGATATAATATATGTACTGTATATATATTTAATAAATTTATATATTACATAATTTATATGAATATAAAAATATTAGTGCTGTTTTTAAAATGATTAATAGCAATTAATCACATCCAAAATAAAAGTTTTCTTTTATATATATATTTAGTATATTCATTATGTACATACAAATGCACTACATGGATGTATATATTTTAGGAAGAAATTTATTTTTATATATTAAATATATTTATTTATTATATAAATCATATGAATATAAATATAGGCATGCAAAAACATTTTTCAAATATATACTGTATGTCTGTGTATTTACTTATTTACACATAATAAATATACAAAATATCCACATTTATTATATAAACAAAAACTTCTATTTTGGATGTGATTAAGCATGATTAAATCAGCACTAATTTATATTTTTACTACCTTGTCCCTAATCTTTGAACAGTAGTTTAAGTCAGTTGTATGTTTTATTTCAACCTTATGTATTATTTTTTGTTTTTCACAAAGAAATGTAAAATTCAAGTTTGAAAATCTCCCTTATAATGATAAAATGTTTAGCATTCAAAATGTAGCACCATCCTAACATTTGCGAACTGAATTGTGATTGGTTTATATGTATCCATTTATTACCACCTTAAAAGGTAAAGTTCTAAACTTGGGTTGGATGTGCACAGATTGCACACCTTTCTAAAATGTCTCTAAATTTATCATAGCTCCCAAAAGCTAGGCAAGATTCAGGCAGTGGATACATGGCACCCACATCAGAGTGCGGATGCTCATCACCCCCCTCCCCTCTGACAAAACACAGATCCTCTGATGTTTGTGTTTGTTTATACTAGCTGGTGAAGATGTAGCACATTCTAGCCACACTCCATCTCTATACAATTTCAAGGTTGTTGCTTCTACATGTGATCAAGTCACTGATGGAAAGTTAAGCATCACAAACTCAGGCGTTGTGGTTAAAAGAGTTCAGCGATTGATGCTGTGGTTTGTCACATGGGGAGGTGTAGAGTTTCATACACGAAGCACCTTCGCTTCACCTACAAACTTTTATCCAGTCATCTGATGTGCTCTCGCAGTGAAACTTTTCGAAAATAAAATGGTCTAAGCCACAACTCTCTATGTCCTTCAGAACAGAGCTATGACAGAAAACACGCTGGTCTTTTTGACAACAGTTGGTTTTACCTAGTATTGTGCAAGCCATTTTAAACACGTACCTCTCCATTACCCGTGGTGGGACTCTGGGTGGAGGGAGTATAGGTGGAGTATCTACTACAGGCCGGAATGGCCGCGGAGGAAGTGGAAGGTCCGGAGGCTCCTTAAATAATTAAAGAAAAGACATATGATATGATGGATTTCTAATATAACCATCTAAGCTAAATACTTTGTGTCAGTATATTTCAGTGTAACAACAGTCTGTGACAGTTTTTAGCATCACCCTTCAGAAATCATTTCTGCTATGCTGCTCAAGAAACATTTCTTAATGCTGAAAACAGTCACGCTGCTTTATATTTTTGTGGAAACTGTGGTGAACAAACTGACCTCACATTCTCCTTCCACCCCACTGCTGTTGCTGACAGTGCTCTGAATGCTCAGTCTGTGGCTGCTACTACCTGCACGGGTCAAACCTTTACAATTAAATTGTAGAAACACTTCATACTTGTAAACATGCTACTGCTCACAGTAATATCAGATCTTATTGTGTGAGATTCATGAAATTATTTATTACATACTAGAAGTGCTGGAGGTGCTTCCTGTCTGCCAGCTTCCTCTCTGCAGCGGTCTGCTAACAGGGGGGGGTTGGGCAATCGAACGAGGTGCAGGTTCGTACACTGAGCAATTCACATTCGTTTGAGAACCCCACTGAACGTTTGTTTGCATGGGTGCTGTAATCATAAGCTCTGATGGAAAAACAGAAAGATTTGTACAATCTAATAGCAAGGCATTACTATAGTATAAGGATATGTGTTCATCGCGTCCTTACCATTTGCCCCTTTGCCTCTACAGCGTCGAGTGATGCTGTCTCTTAATCTTTGCAAATTTTCCTTAAAGAAAATGGAGAGTTACAGAGACATCAGAGACACTAATTTTATTTGTTAAACCTATGAAGGGTTAACACCATATTTGTCACACAAGGCCTCTAAATTATCGTCTTGATCAAAGCTTTGCTCAAACTCCTATCGTATGCGATCTAATAAACGCATTCTGATCAACAGTTCAAACTTTTTTTTAGAAAGTAAAAGGTCTTTAAATATAATTTTACTAACATCATGAGTAATTTTGCTGTGAAATCTAATTGTGAAAATATATTTTTTAGTAATAGCCTATTTCAAAATGAACAATCAAAGTGCATATTTTTACTCAGTTTGGGACTCTGAAGGATGTAAAATAAGGTCATGAAGAATAAGGCAATAATATGTGCTTAATTACCACTAAAATATGGCTAATATTCCAGTAATATGCATGCTAATAAGCAAGTCAATAGACCCTAAAATAAAATTTTATCAATGAATTTTTCCCTACTCGAGTATGAGCTCCATATTCTCAATATATCAAATTACATGAGCCATAAAAGCCTGATCAAATAATATCCTCAAAAACAAATATTGCAAGAAATATGCAAAAATTTGACCTGGAGTTACCTGCTGGAAGCGGAGAGAGCGCCATCTTTTATCTTGATCAAACTGCCAAGCCTTGAACTCCTGCACTGCCTCTTCCACAGTCAGCTCACCCACCTTCACCCTCTCCTGAAGAGAGATGAGCTGCCTCTGTCCCGGGGTCTTCATACCTGCAAAGGGGTCATGGTGACTGCTCATGTCTCTGTCTCTCACCAGCCGTACAGGAGCTGCAAGCATTTAAAATCAGATTTAATTTCAACTGAGTAATCCATTATACACAGATGATTCGCAATTAGGCTCAGGAAACTTTTATGCAGTACCTGAAGAGGAATCTCTTTCTGGCCGTTGACTGACTGAGTATAAAGGATCCTTGAGACAAAATACTGTAAAACAGGTCAAATTGAAGAGAAATTAATATAAAGGGACTGTTTTCACAAACCAAAGATTTCCATTAAAAGGATAGTTCACTCAAAAATTTAAATTCTGTAATAATGTAAAAAAAAAAAAAAAAGTTATACAGATTTTGAATGATATAAGAGTGAGTTAATGATGCAACAGTTTCTGACATTAGAAGCTAAAACTAGAGCATGTTTGCACTGTGGTTTAGCTATGTTCGCATAATGAACTTTTGGTTTGCACCTTTGGAAATGTAGGTTGTGTTCTCTTCAGGCTCTGGCAGGTTGGCTGGTCGTGGAATCGGCGCTGGTGGGCGGTTGATTATTTCAGGGTTGGATTGTGGTTCCACCGTGTCATAAATCTGATCAGGGGAGCATGGATTATACGGGTCCTCTTCTAGGTCCCCATAGATTTCCGCATTAAGGTCATGGTAGTCTTCATCATCCATTTCAGGTAATCCACCATTGGTTGAAGTATGCTCAAAGGGTCGTAAACTCTTGTCAGGTTGCGCTAAAGAAAAACAACTTATGTTATTTAACAACTGCACAATATATAATACAGAAGAACGGTTTATACCCATTTGTACACCAGTTTGCCATTTATAAATGGCATACATTAACAAGTTGCTCTGACTTCGCACTACGCAAACAAGCTACATCCTGTGGCAGAGAGGTTTAAATAAAATAAAACTAGCAGAATAAGCTAAGTTAACTTAATAATTGAACTATTTCCTGGTGTGGTATGTAACAAACATCAAAAAAACGGTATAAATAATATATATATATATAGTAAACCGAGTGAAAATGTTGATGCTTTCAGGCATTTTCATAAGTAACACAGTTTTTACAGTAAGTTTTCATAGATAAATGTATAAAAAGACAAGATGGAGGGTGTTATCACACGGGAAAACATGACAGAAGTCTCACAGTCACTGAAACAACTGTTGTATCATGATAAACACTTCTCATTGATGTACCTTCAAAAAACTTTCTCAGTATTGTCTCCGAGCTGGAGTCCTCCAGAGCACTTTCTAGTTCATCATCTGTAGAAACATGAAATGTATGTAAATAATTAACAATGCAAACTTTAGACATCTGACATTAGGCTTAAAAACATCACATAATCATAGGTTAGCAGTAGTAACAAAAAATGAATGGCAAGCACTGACCCATGTCAGGATTTAGTTTCATCATAGACTCATAAATGTCCTCATTATCGAAATTTGAGATGAAATCTTGGGAAGCCGTCAACATATCCTCATATATATCCTCATTGCCAGGGGTGTTCTGAGATTCCTCCATGTGGGTTTTCACTAAATCTACTGTCTCCTGTTTTGTTTTATGAAAAAAGAAAGCTTGCATAAATTATCGGCTTCATCACTGCTATTCTGAAATGAACACTAATAGAAATACTGTTGAATAAATGTGTGCTGAATATTAACAGAGCTATGTAACATAATGAAACTGTACACTTTTACAACGCTGTGATATTTAGTTTAATATGCATTCATAAATGTATGTGTTCCCACAGCGTTTCAGGAATTGTTTGACTCGGTTTACTACAATTTGTTGTCAGTTACTAAAGATTTATGTAATTAACTCACAACATATTCATCCATAAACTGTCTTAAATCGGAGAAGCCACTCTTTTCGGCCAGTTTGTTAGGGTAATCCCCATCTTTATTCATCACGCTGTAGGCCTGCATGGCTCCAGGGCACCGCAATAACAAAGATGTTAACTTTTTTAAGCCATACTTGGCTGAGAAGTGAAGCAGAGTTGGAAGTTCCACGTCACGGTGATCTGTAAACAAAGAGATCGCTTTTCATTATTGTTTCCTGTCCTCGAAAAAAAGAGAAAACATAACCATCCACACCAGTTCCTTAACTTGGTGTTATGTTATCTACCACCATAAAAGATACTCATCACAAGTGTGACTTCTATAAACTATAACACAAGCACGTTGTTATGAATGAAATCACTTACCTGCTGGCGTGTTATCAGCAATTTGACTAATTCCAAATATTTGTAATGCATTTAGAGGCATCCGTTCTTCCAGACAGTCTGCAAGAAAATTATCCAAAGACTCTGGCACCTTTGTTGTGATATCAAATGCCTGAACATGAGATATTATAGAATAATAGATCAGTCTTTAAATCAAAGGTCATTTTCTGTAACTGTACTTGAAAAACGGGCAAGCATTATGGTCTGTGCATTAACATTTAAGCAATATTTCTGCTCCTGTTGCCTTATAATATATATTTTTAAAATATGTCAAATTTGTTACCGACTAAACAACAAACTACATAAAGCTTCTTGCATTACTGATTTCAAAGCTGTGTGTTGCTATTATTCAGGCATCTGAAAGAGATCAGACCACTTGTATGGCCAATATAATACCACAGACATTTGACATACAATTATGACATATTATAATGTTTTTGAAAATATATTAAATCATTTATTCATTTTATTATATTAAAAATGAATTAATTATGAGACCTTAAATTTTTCATCACACAATAATCTTTCAGCAATATGTGTTTTTCATATATATAATTATATGCAAAAAATTGTTTTAAAATTATTCATATTTTAAAAAGTGCTATGCAAATTAGCATGGCATGGCTTAACTCCATTGGTGCATTCATTAACAAGGCGTTTCAGTTTATGTGTTTCTGTTTTAACTAATGGTTTTTCGGTTTCATCTTTACCTGACACATAAACTGCATTGGATCCGTTGCTTTCTTTAGATACTTGCAAATTTCCTCCATTTCTGTGTAATACGTTACAGTTGTCGAACAGACCACAGATTTATTCTGATAAAGAGTCAATGAGACTTTCCCAGCTTGCATATCTAAGAGAAAAATATATTTGTAAAAAACAACCTTCCAAACAAGTCCAAATTTGATCAAGACAAAGCTTCTATTATAATAAGTAAGCGCATTAACAGGAAACAATATGTAAATTCAGTAGAAAGTGAAAAGGCATGGAGGAACTGATGTGAGAAGTTCCTCTTTCTGTGTTTTTGTCTTACCAGGTGACTGTACAGTAACAATGAACTCATTTACAAGAGTCCCAGGCATCCGCTGAGGTGTCGAGTATTGAGAGTGAAACTCCACCTCCAGTCTGCCCTCATCCACAATTTTCTTTACCATGATTATATAAATATTCACACGATTCTTTATGGGAACAAACAAATGGTGGGAAAGTCACAAGACAGCGCCAAATACAGTAAATGACATAGAGTAACACAAAATGACAGCTGTTAATTCTGCAAATGTCAGCAATGTTTTTAAATGAAATGCTGAAGCTTTAGTTTGCTACAGTGAAAAATCAAAAACTTCAAAAATAACTATATTTTACAGCATAGACGATAAAGAGCGACATGTATGAACGACACTGACACTATTTAAGCCATATGTACACTAAAATATCGAAATGTCCCCACACAAGAAATATTCATCCATTCAATTAAATTAAGGATAATTGGATTTATTATATTCTCATTTAATCAAATCGATTGATACTCTGAAAAGTATTTAAGTTATTAGTAAAAACACCCAACGGGCAGGAACAAAAGTAGTCTATGAAGAGGACAACGTCAATCAGTTATGATATTGTTTTAGTAATTTTATCACTCATTGCTGCTACATCATCCTTCTTTCAACATAATGCCAAATCAAGAATGTTATCTAAATTAAGCTTGTTAGACAGGTCCTTGCACTGACTTCCTGTCTAATTTGAAAAAGCACATCAAAGTGTGATGAAAGCATGTGAGCTTCATGCTGAAATTAACAACTAGGCCTATATATTCTTAGAAATGGTTTTATTTAGGCTCTGCATGCTCTGCGCTTACCCCACAGAGTATTCTGTCTGGTTGGATGGTGAGACATGTTTGGTCATCTTGTGGCTCCGTGGCATTCGAAGATGTTTGCTCGGCATGACATACATCATCACCATTCAGCGGAATCTGTTCCGTCTCGTTAGGTAAAGTCTCTGAAATCTCTGATAATGTGAACTCATTCATTTGTTCTTCTAGTTCAATTTCATATGGATTCTGGCAATGGTTTCCTAGAATTAAAAAAAAAAGTGAAACTTTACTTTAGGGTGATTCAATAAAATAAAAAATTAAATTAAATTAAATTAAAATTAATGTAAGAACTGAAGGCCAACTGAAGTAGTAGGATTAATTACGTATTATTTAGTAACATTAATTATGATTCAACATGCATTCATATTCATAGTACATAAAAATATTTTTAAAATATAAATAAATGTATAAACAAATATAATACAATTGATTAATACAAATATAAATTTTATAAAACACATATTTCTTAAGATTATATTCATATGCACTCTTTTGAAGTGTGTGTCAGTCTGCAGGGGAGTCATGGTAATGTTTAACATCTTTTTAGGCCATCTTTGTTATTATTGTTGTTGTTAAATGTGAACAATAGAGCAAGTAATTAATATATGAATGCTGAACGTAAATATCGTTTAAAGAATACATACCATTATTATACATGCCAATACACTCAAGGACAGTGGACACATATACTGATGGTTCGTCTTCTGAATTGAGCTTTCTCCAATACTCCCAGTATTCAAAACAGTCTGTTGACACTTGCCCTTCTGATACACCACATAAAAAGGCAACAATTTTGAATGGAGGCTGAAGAAGATCCCGGAAAGTGTCCTGCGCCTCTGGGCTTTGCTGCATGTCCAGCAACGCAGCAGACAGCAAAAGCATGATGCATTTGCTAGAGCCAAACAGCTCGTGGTTTTTCATCCACATCTCTTCATTCACATCATACTGAATGATGGAGCCCTCCGGAAAATTACATGATGCCGCCAAGATTTGCTGTAGATACTCGGCCCATTCCCTGGCTTCACTGGTATGAACAATTAACACCTCACACATTGTGGAGTATCCAGGTTACTCTGCAACACAAATGGATAATAAATGGAACATAAAGAATTTTAAATAATTTATTGGTAGGGAAATTAAAAGTGACACTGTCACAAATTACTTTTAAACTATTTACACTTAGAAATTTGCTCAAACACACAACCTTTTTTCACAAATATTTACAAAGAAATGACAAGAAACACATTTATATGTGAAATGTAAGAAATACTGAAATTTCTTATAAAACACTAATAACATTTGTTAAAAAATATATATATATATATTATGCTTACGCAAACGTTAAATGAACTATTGCATTCAAATCTAACCAAAGCAAACCCCAAAGAGCTTGTTAATGCTGATTAATGAATTAGTAAAGATCTGAATGTCAGCAATGTTGCATGGACTACATTATTGAGCTTGACACATTTTGTCATAAGATTATTGAGCAAGTTGGTTGTCTACCAAAAATACATTAACACTGTACTTAGTCATCTTTTGTCTCCTACAGTGATCTATAAATGGTATGCTGACAGTGCCTCTATACAAATACAATTTTAAAACACTTGATATCAATGCAGAATTTAGCAATGGAAATTTATGAATCAGGCTTGCTAACTATGAAACATCTTCTATGACCCGCATCAACAGAAGTGATTAAAAAAAAAGTGTAACCGGTACGAGGAGAATTCACTTTTGAAGAAGCAACTACAGTACATTAACAGTAACCCTCTGAACACACTTTAAGCAGATATAAACATTCTCTGAAAGGAGATGCAACTTTACATATTATGTAGAGTTATCTTTTATTATTATTTCCCGCAGTCGAATTAATGTCAATGCACAAACACAGGAAGATGTTTTTTCAACTTCCTTATCACTTTCAGCAAAATGATCATTTTGCATTATGTCATTTCTATCATTTTCAGCAACAAAAAAATATGACATTTTTATGTCAGTAATCTATTTAAACTCTAAAATTAATTCTAAACTACAATTCTTAACCAAAGAACAAACCAAGAAGATTTTGAGTGTTTAAGCGTAGCATTGTAACTGCAGTAAACGAGATCTTTATATTAAAATGACTCACCTTGTTTCTTGTGATAAGACTCCCAGGTTGTAATAAATAGTGCCTTTCTTCAGGTGGTTTATAGTGAATGCACCTTCCCACGGTGACTTTCCGTTTACCTCCGTTATCAGTCTATAGCTTCTGATGAAAATACACTGCGCACATAACTGTGGTATAAGACCGATTTGCATTCAGCTCATGACTTACATCTACTAAAAGAAACAGTTCATTTCCTGATGGTGGGTGGTAGCGTCACTTCCTAAAATACATAGCAACTGCTTAAACTCACACAGACAGAGCTGCTGTAGGCTGCCGTGACCCTGTAAAACAGAAATAAATTTCCCAGAAAAGATAAAAACAGAAGTTAAGTAAAATTCTAACGTACCTTATATGTAAAACAGCCAACACACTCAGACCATTCAGATAGTTTGTGCAGTAACTAAAGGTTTATCATTTGATTCATTCTCATGATTCATAGTGTTTAATTTTATTTTAACTCCACATTGTAAAATAAATTAATAAAAAGTTTTTAAAAATACACAAATACATACATTTGGACCGATTGTACAAATGTTCAAGTCAAATTATAGTGTGACACCTCACATTTGATGGTTTTCATTAAAAAAGCTATGTTTCTTATACTTTTCTTATCAGTTACATCCATCTTATATTGTTTAATTATTGTTTATTGCATTATTTCATGTGTGTAATCTTTATGGTGTTTTTCTTTTGTGCGTATAACACCTTCTATATATATATATTAGGATTTACCTCAACTACTTGTTTGATTAACCATGTGTTGTACCACCTGCGTCATAGTTATAACACAACTGTCTTAACGTACTGTGATTTATTAATTGAGAAAGCATCATAACATCTATTAGTTAAACATTCTTATGACTTATCTAAAATCAGCCAGTAGGGATATGTCATTGTGTTAACATATTATTATATTTTAAAACATGCAATTGTTTTAGCATTTAATTAGAAGCACTACAGTGTTTATAAGTATATGTTAAATATACAAAACAGATTTTTGTAATTATAACATTATTTCAGTTAATAAAATATCCCATAACAATTACAATCTAAAACTTGAAATGTTGCTAAAATTCTGGCAACCACAGTAGCCTTTTTTTCTTTTTTTTTTTTTACTGTGATTGCCAGCTTTTTTTTAACAGTACCGTTTTAGATGAAAACTAGTCACATTGCTTCCAATTAGATGACTTTGAGCCCTAAATAACAAACACTGTTTGCTAGCTGGTACTAAGAGTAGGACTACTGCTTTTCTAACTGGCCTATTTTACTCTGTATGGGCAAACACAGAAACAATGCAAGATCATTAAAGTTCCTATTTAAAAGCTTGCTATTAATGCCATTATTCTACCCCCTATTAACTAAAAAAGGAACTAAGACATTGCAGCCTTTGCAGCGTTTCAGGTACATTTGAGTCAGGTTAAAGCAAAATGTTGAAGTGAAACATACATTACTTGTGAGAATAAAGTGAAGATAATTTTGGACACACAGTATCTACAGTTTAAACATGCAAGGTAATATACGTAACTTTTCTATAGCGATTTCTATGACTACAAACTAAATTTCTATGAGTTTTGGACCAGAAACCCTGTCTATCACCCTATGAGGTTTTATTCTCTGGTCTGTTGTACCCTTAAGGGAACAATAATGAACTTCTTCTTTAGTTTGTGATGTAAGAAAAGAATCATACTGTGGGAGTAAGGGAACAAAAGTGTCACTTTGTACAGGCCACGCAGGAAGGATGTTCTTAAATGGACAGTGGACATTTAAATTAACATATCTAAACATCAGCAAGTCGAAAGATTTATATTGGGAAACATTTACACTTTATACCAAAAAATAAAAATAAAAACACTAATAAGGTGCTAATCCAGCAGTAATCCAACAAAACCCAACAGTGGGGGGGGCAGCCGTGGCCTCATGGTTAGGGAGTCGGGCTTGTAATCGAAAGGTCCCAGGTCCGGCAGGGATTGAAGGTGGAGGGATTGAATAACCAGTGCTGTCTCCACCCTCAATACCATGACTGAGGTGAGTCCCTTGAGCAAGGCACCGTTCCCCCAACTGCTCCCCGGGCACTGCAGCGATAATGATATGGCTGCCCACTGCTCCATGTGTGTGTTCACGGTGTGTGTGTGCGTGTTTGATCACTTCTCACTACTGTGTGTGTGCACTTGGATGGGTTAAATGCAGAGCACAAATTCTAAGTATGGGCCACCATACTTGGCCACATGTCACGTCCTTTCCTTCCTTCCTTTCCAGTTGATGCAATTTGGTGTTTGTTGGCTAAAAAGCCAAAAAAATCAAAAAGGTGTAGGCAAAAGGCAGTATTTCTGACATTTTACTATTTTTTTCAATCAAGTTGCAAGATACTACGTAGGCTAATCTCAGCTTGAAATCTAACCTTTCGGTTACTAAAGCATGTTTTGAAAACAGTGCTTAAATGTAACGTGAAAATTTTCGAAAAGGTGTACCACCCACCCAACATTTTGACAGTTTGTGGAGGTTCAGGCTTTAAGAAAGTGGGTCACATATACCCCATAATTCAAACCATGATTTACCTGCCAACTGATGAGAGAGTGCGATAAAGCACCTACACATCAGAATGGACAGGCTAAAAGACATTTTTAGGCAAGACATACAGACAAACAAAACATTGTTTTTCACGTTTTAACTTCTATTGTGGAAATGTATGGAAATAAGAGCAAATTCACTTAGATAATGCCTCATTTGCCATTTTAAACATGCTATTGTCTTAATGTAAGATTCATCAACTGAGAAAGAATGGTAATGTCTATTAGTTCTCACAAAACCATTAAAACACCATGGCACTAATGATTTGAAATATAAAATGTTTAATTTAGTAAAATAAAAAAACATCAGAATGAAGACAATACTGTTCTCTACCTTGCACAATGTATAATTTAATAATTTAGTATAATATAATATTTTACTGCATTTTCTGCTGAAATTCTCATTATCCGCAATTTGTTCAGCTGTGTTTGAATGTGCTTTGTGTTGTAAGGATGTTCTACTAGATTATATGAGACGACAAAAAATAATTTACTGAATATTCATGTATAATAATAATGTCCATGCCCAATGTTGTCATCCTTTGCAACATTTTTTAAAGACTGTTTAAACACACATGAAGAATTTAAATAAAGTTTGTTTTTGAGTGAAGGAGCACATGGGTCAGTTACTTCAAGATGGCTACTATAGGTAAGATCACCTTTTTATATCTCTCCAGTTAAATGTTAAAAATTCTGTTGTCAGAATATTAACACAACATTTTGATTATCATTACCGAAACAAGAAGTTTTCTACATTTAGAAAATTGTTTGATTTACATTTATGAATGTACTTTATTAAGGTCTATTTATATGCACTGAAAAAAAAATTTGCAACGCCATAATACTTCTCTATTGTTAGCCAAACATACTGAGGCAACATACTGCAACCATTTAAAGTCAGTTGTGTTAAGAGAACTTATGTTTCGGGAGTAACAATTTTTAAAATGACTTTTAAAAATCTCATGAATTGAAGATTCATTTAAAATTTACTAACTGTTGATATTTTGCTTTTTGATTTGTTTCATTGCAGACTGTCAGCAATTGAAAAAAGTCTTTAGCAAAGGCCAGAAGGTAAACAAAGTTCAGGGGAAAAAAAAATTATACAGCAACCCAGAACTGCTCGAAGAGTACAGCAGAGAGAGAGAG
Organism: Enteromius radiatus; assembly: GCA_032357445.1. Lineage (NCBI taxonomy): Eukaryota > Metazoa > Chordata > Actinopteri > Cypriniformes > Cyprinidae > Enteromius > Enteromius radiatus. The sequence continues at coordinate 7,154,225 of JAUCMS010000022.1, read as the reverse complement.
GGGTTAGGTTTGGAGATATTACAGCAGGTGTTATTTGTTTCCTTTATTCAATTTCAATTAATTTCAAAGACTAAAATTAAGAGCCATCCCACCCCACAACTTCAGGCCTAGTATAGAACACAAAGACACACACACGTTGGCATTTGTGGAAACCTACCCCTTACAGAAAATTTTGTAAATTTTTAGATTTTCAAAAAAACATTTAGTATGTTTACCCGTGTCATTACAAAAATGTGTGTCTCCATAAACCACAAATGCCAAACGCCCCCCTCCACCCACACACACACAGACGGTTAAGAGAGAGAGTAAGAATCAAGTCTATGCTGTATACTAAATTAATGTCCTATGTGAAGCGAATCCTTTCATGAGGAAAAGGCTTTGGGCAGACAGGCAAAGGAAGGTTGCTTGTAAGTGTTGTGACCTTGAGCTCAGTGAATGAAAAGCTGTCCGTTAAATAGTGCACAGGTGATTGGAATCAGGTGTTCAGTATTCTGGTGATTGGGATCGCCTGGTGGTGACTGATATGTGACTGATCTGTGGCTGGTGTTTGTGAGTGAGTGGTAGGGGCTGTTCTGAATTCAGGTGCTTGTGAAGACGTAGCATTACCCCATCCTCCACGAGTGTCTCCTGATGCTCGGAACCGGCGGCGAGGGTGGCCAGTGGATTCTTCACGTGAGTTTTGTGCATACTCTGCCCATCAACATCTTGCTACAGGCAGCAGCGAGGACCTCTTGAGCTGAGTTGGTGGATATGACAAGCTAATTGTTTTTCACACACTGGGCCTTTCCCAATACCTACATTTGTGGTCTTTAAACTTGACCATGTGTCTATGTACACGGTATTTCCTGTATTTGGCCCATATTCAGATGCGCATAAAGGTCGTTTTGGTAGTGTAGAGATTGTTAGGAGCATGTCTACACACACATGACCTTTATGCGCATCTGAATATGGGTCAAATACAGGAAATACTGTGTACATAGACACAAGGTCAAGTTAACTCAACTCAAGAGGTCCTCGCTGCTGCCTGTAGCACGATGTTGATGCACAAAATGCTGTCATTCAAGCTGGTATATTTAATGTAAAATAAACTGTAATTACAAGATATGTAGGTGTGTTTCATAGGCTTACACATCATTTTAGTGCAGTTTTTTCAAACTTTATTTAAACAAAATGTTTTAGCAATAGAAAGTTTGGCATGTAATATAATGACAATTTATTATAATTTTTTTTGTATTATGCAAGTGAAACCACTGGAAATAGACCTAATGGCTTGACATATCAACAATTCGGTTACGAGAGAAATCTCTCTCTAGGGAGACTTTTCTGTTTGTGTAAACTACTCCTATCAGACGATGTAACTAATAAAACTTTTAATTGACATGACTGGGACATTTATTAGCGAGGTAAAGTAATATGAATTTAATGTTTTATAATTGTTTTTATTTATTTATTTATTTATTTATTTTGTGGCCAGCAGCAGCAAGTTGTTTTTATAATTTAGCCTTCTCAAATCATCACGACTTGCCTAAAATAAAATCTATAGATATACAACAGGTTAAGCATATCACAGTGTTAGTTTAAATGTTTAAACTACATAATAAATGGGAGCTGTTACGCATATCCAGAAGCTGAAGCACGCGCACCAATATGATCACTTGCACGTTATTTTTTTCAGTAGAAATAATTAAAATTCTTGTTTTTTTTACTCAAAAACTAAATTAATTAATTAAACAAATGAACAAAGTTATAGTTTAAACATATCTCATGATTGTGCGCATAGCACGATTTTTTTGTTTCTATTTGGCGTAACATTTATTGACTCTGGAGTGCAAAAGACTGATAAATTCATTCATTAATGGCATCAGGCATGGATTACCGATCGGGGGGCCCGAGGTTGCGTTGCCATTCTATGTTCGTGCGAAAGTTGTCTAGGTGTCACTCAGGGGGAGATGCGAACGTTGCGGCAACGTTGTGCGGAGGTATCGGTCAGGGGGCGACGCGAACATTTACCGAAGTCACTGTTGTCCAGGGGGCCCACGGACATGACTTGCCCAGGGGCCCACACCCGACCTATAATCCGTCCCTGAATGGCATGGCTGGTTCAGTCGACAAAAATGCGGAACACATGGGCCTATAATTTGCGATGTTTGCGACTGTTTACATACCAAACTCGTTCATGCAAAACCGTCGTTGCTTAAATAAAGTTTGAATAAACTGCACTAAAATGTGTATAATTTGTGTAAGCCTATGACACATCTATATATCTCATAATTATAGTTTATTTTTCATTAAATACCTGCTTGAATGACCGCTTGAACAACTTTCAATCCAATACTGCGCATGCGTGCCAAACATCCAATTTGTACTGTATCTGATTGACCTGTAGATGGCGCCAGAATATCGATACTTGGGAGAAGGGGACAGTGACTGATGAGCAGCCATTGACCATATCAAAAGCTAATAATAAATGTTTATTTTTAATAAAATATTTAATATAAAAATGTGTTAAGTTTATTAAAAGTTCATTAAAAAAACTAACGGAATGCATAGCTGATATAAAAAATTGTAGGCTGACAAGTAACTTCTTACTGTTAAATTCTGAAAAAACAGAGATGTTAATTATCGGACCTATAAACCACACATGTAATAATCTAGAAGACTGTCTAACACTTGATGGCTGCTCTGTCAATTCTTCTTCATCAGTGAGGAACCTAGCTGTGCTGTTTGATAGCAATCTTTCATTTGAAAGCCATGCTTCTAGCATCTGTAAAACTGCGTTTTTCCATCTCAAGAACATAACTAAATTGCAACCTATGCTCTCAACCTCAATTGCAGAAATGTTAATTCATGTGTTTATGACCTCAAGGATAGACTATTGTAATGAATTGTTCTGCACGCTTGATAAATAGACTACAGCTGGTTCAAAATGCAGCCTAGAACTAGGAAGTATGAGCATATTAGCTGGTTCTGTCAACACTGCACTGGCTCCCTATCAAACATCGGATAGATTTTAAAACCTTGTTAATCACTTATAAAGCCCTGAATGGCTTAGATCCTCAGTACTTGAGCGAGCTCTTATCACATTATAGTTCTCCACGTCTGCTGCGTTCTCAAAACTCTGGCCATTTGAT
>JAUCMS010000022.1:7080229-7148523 GCA_032357445.1 Enteromius radiatus | reverse complement strand
AGAGCAGTTGAGATAGATCAGGCAGGTTATTTGTAAATCTATCTTTGGTGGCTGGAACAATAGTTCTTCCAAGACGAATATGTTTCAGTTGCATTGCTGTCTATGCAGGGTCAGAAAGCTCTCAGAGTTCATCAAAAATGTATACATTTGTGGTTAGAAGATGGACGAAGGTCTTAAGGGTTTGGAACGACATGAGGGTGAGTAATTAATGACAGAATTTTCAGAATCAGAATTTATGGGTGAACTAACTGTAGAATGATGTAACTGATGATAATGATGTTTTGGGCTGACATTTCTTCCCTTTATGCGTATCAGGATGGTCAACCACCTCTGGATCTTCAAGACTTTTTTGTGCTAGAGGGAGAAGAATTATCCCAACAAGAGAAGATAAGAAGGTAATATGATCCTATGATCCCCTATATAAAACACTATTGTGCTTTTATGAATGTTTAAACCTCCGCTTTTCCCCCATATGTGTCAACAGGTTTGAAATGGCATATACGCACACACTGTATTATCTGGCTCAAGTATACAAGAATCTGCAGCAGTTTGAGAGAGCTGGACAGTACTGTCACAGTACACTACAGAGACAGCTGGAGTACAAGCAGTTTGTGCCGCTTGAGTGGGCCATTAATGCAGCCACATTGTCACAGTACTACATAACCAAGGTATGATGTATGTAATGTGTGTTCCACAGCGGTGGCTCTTTTTTGTAAATCGCCACGGGCAAAGCTACTGGAAGATGCATACTGCCACCTACTGCATGACACTGACATAAAAGCTGTAAAATAAGGAACTAGCTCAGAATAGCCGACACTAATCGTTTTTTTTTTTTTTTTTAAAGCTTAACTCAATCCCAATCTTTGAGATTGACTGGAGAGATCCCTAATTAAACCTCCATGATTCTGTAGTCAGGGTCATAGTAATTAACTTTGTCTCTGTTGTCATTTTATCACAGACACGGTACATGGAGGCTCGTCACTGTTTGGCTGCGGCTAGTGTAATTGCTACTCTTGCAGGAGAAATCCCCTCAGAAGCAGCTGCCAAAGAAAGTGGGTGTCTGTGTTGTTTTTTGGATATTTTGTATTTCCCTGCACTTCCAATGCTTTACTGAAATTAGACTGTAAATTAGTTTTGTGCAGAAAACTCTATGGAATATATACAAAAAGTTAGAGATTAATGATACGTTTAAAAATGCAGAGTCAATATATTAGATAAACTACTAATGAGAAGTCTGAGGTCAGTATGATATAAAGGTGCTGTATATCATATGTTTGCAGATACCCCCCACTGCCAGTTTGCCCAATTGTGTTTCGCACTCCAGGTTTCCAGTTGCCGGAAAACTACATTTTTCTACAGAAGAATCCTAAAAAACTGTTACTGTTGTTAATCAGCATATTAAAAAGTTTTTTTTAAAGGACCATGTGACTGATAACTGAGGTTTACATCACAGGAGTAAATTACAATTTGAAAAATATTAAAATAGAAAACATTAAAAATGTCCCCAAAAATGTTTTTTTTTTTCTGTTTTTCTTTTGCCTTTAATATATGAAGGTTTGAAAGTATATAATAAGTTACAATAAATTATGAATATTCCCAAAGGTGATGCTGAATGTGAAAAACGTGAAGAGCTCCTGCAGAAGCGAGCCGAAATTGCCAGATGCTGGATTAAATATTGCCTTAATCTAATGCAAGATGCTAAAAAACTTCTTGAGGTAGCCAAACATTTTTCTTTTTTACGGTTTGAGAGTTTTGACTTATTACTTTGACTTGTCTAAGCATTTCCATTTATCCATAGGATAATATCGGAGAACTAGACTTAGATCGGCAAGATGAATTGAAGAGGGCACGTCGGAACGAAGAGGAAGAAAAAGAGAAGGGAAGAAAAAGCGCCATCCTTTTTGGTTCTAGCGATACCTTTGATTCCATTTGCAGCCTGGAAGAGAAAGTAAGCAGCATGCTTCCACTAGACTTTGAAGAAGCCCGGAGCATCTTTCTGGTGGGCCAAAGCTACGTAGCCCAGGCCAAAGAGTATTTCGCAATGGATGGTCACGTGACGGATCACATCGAGATCTTGCAGGACCATAGTGCTCTATTCAAGGTCCTGGCCTTCTTTGAACAGGATCTGGAACGCCGCTGCAAGATGCACAAACGTCGCGTCGACCTGCTAGAACCGATCTGCAAGGATCTGAATGCTCAATATTATTTGCTAATCTGCCGTCAGCTGCAGTTTGAACTTGCAGAAACCTATTATGAGATGATGGACCTAAAGTTGGCTGTAGCTGACAAGCAGGATCAGCCAGATGTGCACACCATAAAGAAGTTTAACCACTTGTGTTCCTCCTCTATGAAGTATTATCAGATGTTCCTCGACTCCATCCGCTCACCAGAGGGAAACTTTCCTAAAAAGCTCGAGGATGACCTGCTCAGGCCGGCGCTGGTGGCCAAATTCCGTGTTGCCAGGTTACAGTCCAAGCTTATTTCCAGCAATCTGGCCACCCAACTGGAGAATCTCAGCAACTCACTGGAGTCATACAACTTTTTAGTACAATACTGTGAGGAGAACCCAGAAGCCAAGACCGCTGTCGAAACCGAGCTAGAGTTGAGCATTGAGATGGTCTCCCTGCTTCCTCTCAAGATAAACAGAATCAGTTCCAAAATTGCCTCTTGTAACTAACAAGCTGTTGAAAACAGTTTATTTTGGCCTCTCGCATAAATATAAACACACACTACTGCTTGTTCCACCTTCAGACCTAGATATCAAACCTTCCTAGGACCACCGTGTGAGCAACTCCTTCAACCGTAGAAGCATTTAACACATCTGACTTGTGGACCGATGTAATTGCATGATTTACAGTCACTAATTTATTTTCAGTGTGCAATGTGCAATTGTATTTAATGTTTGTCAGATTTTATGACCGGTATGTTTAGCAGAACCAAGATTTAACATATAGCTGTACTAATATTAAAGCATTTTATGCCAATAAACATAAAAAAGCATTAATGCCATTTTTCATTGTTTTATTCAGGCAAGACCGAATATTAAAGGAATAGCTCACCCAAAAATCTAAATTAGCTGAAAATGTACTCGTGCTCAGCCCGTCCATGATGTAAATGAGTTTGTTTCTTCATCAAAATAGATTGAGAAACTAACATTACATCACTTCATCTGCAGTAAACAGGTTCTGGACCTTTTTTTTTTTTGCTTTTGTTAATTTTATAATGAATAGAAAAACTAATTGATAGAATGCAAAAAAATATAAAAGCTTTTTTTTTTTTTAAGAATTACAGTAAATAAAAACAATACGTTTTTTTAATAGAATATAATTACTTGACATAAAATAAACATTGACTAAAATGACAAAATATTTATAATAAATAAAAAAATGTATAATTAAAATTTGATAGCTAAATATTATCAAAAACTGCAATGGTATGTCAATAATCATAAGGCAACACTGCCTCTAAATAAAACTCAATTAAACTAAATAGACATAATCTAAAAAGCTATATATAAAATCTAAAAACCATAACATGCTAATAAATATATATATATATATATATATATAGAGTATAATTAAACATAAATTATACTGTAAATGATACAAATAAATGTTTTTACTTCAAACTGTAAAAAAACATACTTGGTAAACTAAACTTTTTTTGTTTATCTAAAAAAAAAAATGTGCTGAAAATCTATCCCCAGTATGTTTTTTTACGGTTTGAGGTAAAAACATTCTGATGCATTTGTTTATTACAAACATGCAGCTTTTAACTTCTCAAGATGTTAATTGATGGACTTCAGTTGGTTATTGTGATGTTTTTATCAGCTGTGTGGACTTTCATTCAGATGGCACACATTCACTGCACTCTGTCACTGGGGTGTACCTGAAGGTAAATGAAGGTACATATTAGTACTAAAAGTGTACATATTTGAACCTAATAGGTACAAAAGTGCACCTTTTGAAAATGTACCACCCTGGTGACAGCTTTTGTAACTTTATTTCTGATAGTTCAAAGGAAGTCATGTAATGTGTATTTTCTCCAAATCTGTGCTGATGAAAAAACATACTGAGGATATTTGTTTATTTTTAGGAAAACTATTCCTTTAATTGTGAATTTCCATTCACACATACAAACAGACACACATGTAGATTATCTGATGCAAAGAGGAAAGTACCAGAGAGTACAGTGCCTGTCATGTTCATTTTATTTAATTGAGTTAATGTGCCATCAAGCAGCAAGCTTGATGTACATTATTTCTTTGTGAAGGATGTGGTTCATAGTGTAGAAGATGGACCACAGATTAGAACAACATTCAGAATATGAGTTGATTTCACAGTGAACTGTGCAACTAACGGCTGTTTTCAACAGACAGTTGAACTATACGTAATGAACGGTTCGCCCGCAAAGTATAACCCAAACTTATTGCATTTCCTTCTCTAAATATTTCAGTAATACCATTCTAGTGCTTCTCTTTATTGGTATGCTATATGGGCCTATCTGTTGTATATTCATTTGATAAAAAACATTACCAAAATAAATACCCGGACCATAGTTTACTAGGTTATATGTCACAGTTTACGCATACATTAAATTTGGTATCAACTAGAGTCTGGAATAAGAGTCTTGCTGCATTATTACTCTAAGGATCTAATTATAATACAGTAAAATTCAATAGTTTTGTAATAAGCCTTTCAGTTTCAGTGTGATCATTTTTAGGTTAGGGTAAACCTATAGGCCTATCAGAGTAAGTGTAAAGAAGAGAAAATGCAGACATGCAGGTATTTTCCCAGAGGAAATAGCATTACGTGTTTTAGTCAAGTCTCTGCAAGGAGCAAATATGACTTGCTCAGAGGAAGCTCTACCAAACCGAAATTACACGCTCCTGTTCTTGAGATACAGCATCTGATCATTATACTTGAAATATGTGTAAATGTCCTGTGTCTGTGTGTTTGGGACAATCTTCTGCAGTCTAACAGACAGACAAACAAACTTCAGATGCCGAACCTAGCCAAGAGTTAAGTATACAGTTCGACAAACACCAAACTCAGTGTACATTCCATCTCAATGCCATTTAAAACATGAAGATTGTTTAGAAACATTTTAAGACATCATCTTATACAAATGTATCTTTGAGTTTTAGGACCTTGTCAGGCCATTTATATTGTATTTAATTCTGTACATTAAGCCCAAAATTGTGTTCTTAGTGTAATCGTACTTAAAAAATGACTAAAAAAGTGATTATTTCCTACAATATTGCCAAATTAGCAATGTGAATAGAAACATAAAAAAACTCCCCAGCAGTAGCTTAATGCTTAGAATAATACACATGACAGAATTTCCCACACTTTCCTTTTGCATATGCATGTAATGGAAAACTCCTCTTTGTCTTGCCATACTATGTGCTAATGAAAGGAGAAACCTTGTCATTTCCTGTGTTTGCAAAACCGCTTCCTGCAGGTTATGACAGCTTTGTATCGATACATTGCTGTGCACGCCAGTGCTCCGACTGTTTTACATTAAAATATGTTGTATGTTTATAGCACTACATATTCATCTCACTTTAAAAGACAAACATTTTTGTTGTGTACATAGCATTTCTTGTCAGTGGTTCATTTACTGTATCAGCATGAGGCACATTATAAGTAATACACATTGAGTTTGTTAAAAGTGCCATTGTTGTATCGTAGTACTGTATAATTTCGCATTCATGTTATTTAATATCTAGTGGGAATGATATCAACCTATTCCCACAGGTCGGGTGGGCCGCTTGGACAGCACTACGCGCGCAAAATGTTTGCGTCTCCCCCTGAGCAGAACCTTCACGCAACGTTTGCATCCCCCCTGACCGACACCTCTACACAACGTTCCCTCAACGTTCGCAGCAGTCCCTGAGCAAAACATTCAGACAACTTCCGCAGGAACTTGCAGTGGGCCCTGGGCCACTGCCCCGCCGGCCCGTTCGGTAATCCGTGCCTGCCTGAAACTACATTTATGGGTGATTCTGCAGAACTGTATCTCATTAATAGGCTGAGTGTTAATATTGCTCAACATCTCAGACAAGTTGCTACAGCAAAATGTAAATAGCCTATGGTGGTTCTGGTATTAAAAATTGGTATTTAACTGATAGTGTGCGTGATATGGCGCAATAGATGTTACAGCAGAATGTTTGCAGCATTTGTTGCTCAAGTTACACCTGACACAATAGTGATTTATATAATGGAGTACAGATTTGAAAGAATTCACCAAATTTCACTTTTTATAAATATAGACCTTATAAAATGATGCACTGACATCACTTCCATTATCAAACATTCTAAATTAATTTGATCGTCTAGTCGAGCACTTGCCTTTCTTGTCACTCACTTTCGATTCTCCAGTACCACCTTAATTAGTATGTTTTTGTTTAGTTTTAATCTGACCTGTTTTGCCATTCATGTTGTGTATTTATAAAACGACGGTTGGATTCGTTTTGTGTATTAGGCTAATACTCGGTGTTTTTAGTTTTGTGTTGAGAAACCTTGCCAAAACCGAGCTGTTTCAGGAAACAATGACGCACACAGGGGCAGGGTCTTTTACATAGTACTGAACTGGGTAAAGTTCTTGTCTGACGATCATCTGAAGACATTTTCTTTCGCATCTCCTGTGTGAGACAATAGAATGAGATTTTACTACATAATAACTTTGGTACTGGCAATAATATGCCTTTTTGGGGACAGAGGACTGGGTAAGTTTATTATTTACGCATTTTAAGATTACATGATAAAATACATGATAAACTTATTGGTCTGTTACGGAAAGGGTTTCTGGGTTTCAGAAACTGCGTGTCTTCACGTAAAGATCAAAAGAAATTATTATACAATATTGTAATGAACCAGAATACAATTAAGTAAACTTACTTTGAACACCAGTAGGTTAGTTGACTGTTAAATGATCCATTATACTGAAAAAATAAATCCAGCTTTGTTACGTAAGTTACACAATTAAGCTTGACATTACATGACGTTATTTTTGCGCTTTTAATTTGTCAATTTAAAAAAGGGGTAAGAAAAGAGTAATATGAATAGGCTGATTTACTTAAATTAATTCTCTATATCAATAGTGCTATTTATTAGTAGCTTAATTATTTTTTGTTTTTTTTTAAATAGTAAAATAATATTAGATTTCGGTTCCTCAACTTAACTTTAAATAGCCTACTTTTGAGAAGAAATATATATATATATTGTAACTTATTGCACATAAGAGATGCCTACTGGTCGAGATGTGTGGTTTTGATTCACTAAAAAGAGCCGACTCATTACAATCATTCGTTCGGATTTCGGAATACCCTGCAACGTGAAGCACGGTTTTGATTCACTAAAAAGAACCGACTCAGGAATCAGACTATACGGATCACTTCTGTAGCGGTGTTACTGCGACGCTGTGCAGATAATAGTTTCAAATGGCACGATGAAATTGGAAAAAATGTCATATAGGCCTACCACGAAATTTATATGTTTCATAATAACCATACACAAACAAACTAAAAATAATTGAATAACACATAAGATAAAAATTAAAAACTTAAATACAATTTGTGCTTTCAAACTAAAATATAGGCTACATAATAAAAACACAAGATATTTAATAAAAATAAAAGAAATCCTGAGGAGTTTGAGCATGATATAAATGTCTGACAAGCCTCTCATCTGCCCCTTCCAGGAGCCCCATCCAATGGCAGGTATATGTGGCTGAAATGTAATCCGGATGATAAGAATGCAAACTGTGTAAAACAAATGGGCCCCTTGGTGCCCCTATCAGGGCAAAGCCCTCGACTTCCGCCTTCTGCTGCAAAACATATGTAAGTTACCTCTTTATTCATATCGGTTTTTATTGAGAATTAGTACTGCATTATATACTGTATATATATGTATATTGTGTTCATTTTAAAAACAGAATCTGTTCATTTATTTCTTTGACGTGTTTTTATGTCACTAAGCCATCATCAGCCATTAATATTGTTGTAATAATTTCAATATCTTCAAGAGGAAGATTTTTTACATACCCATATAGGGCTTTTATAGAAAACCTTGAGAGATTTTATCAGTGTTAAAGTAACAACCAGCAAGTAAACAAATGCATCTGAAAAACAGAAAGTGTTTTGAGAAACTTTGAACTGACTGCTAAGTATCATATAAAGAAATGCAGGTTCGAAAATAATATTTTTTAATAAAACGCTGAACTTGTGAAACGTCACAGGCATTTCCCGACTCACTCTTGTGAAGCCTGACCACATGATTCAAATCTCTGTTATCGTTTTCCTGGCAGTGCAGATTATTTCTGTATGTCCTTTCTTGGAAATATAAATAACTGTAAGGTTTTATAATACCAAATATACATTTTTAGTGCAAGTATTGTATTATATAACTATGTCTAGAGCACTCAAATGTTTTATCATTCTGCCAATTAAACAATATGTGATTATGGTCCAATAGAGATCGATGTAACATCAATATTTTTTTAAATGTATCTTCAGATTGTGTTTTATCTACTCAGCATTTCTTATGCTGAATCACTTCCTTCCACACATCAATCACATTGACGTCACAGCTATATCTCTTCAAAACAATAAAGAATATGGCTCATGTTGTACCTATTTTGTTCAATTATATTGATTCATTCATTTTGAGGACAAAGGAATGTTTGTCTGTTATGTTGGCATAAGCAAAAGTCATACTGCAAAAGTCAATGGCTGCCAGCAACTGTTTAGTTTCTTCAAAATATTTTCTATTGAAGATGAAAGATACTCATATAAGCTGGTAAAAACTTGAGGGTGAATAAATGACAGATATGTCTTTTCTTGTGTGAACTGTCCCTTTAATGCTCATTATTCACTCATGCCGTGGTTAAGTGTTACATTCCCCAGTATCTTTACTATATTAAAGTATAGGTACTCTAAAACATTGTGCTTGTTACAACGAATATGCGTTTTTATTCCATTTTCTTTAAGTCTAAAGTGGTGAGGTCAGTGAGATGGTTAAGAAATGGGCTCCTTATGTTCTCAACAAAATGACAGGAAGGGCTGAGAGGATGTTGGAGCGCTCTTAAACGACTTTGTGCTTTGTTTCTAACAGATTCCCTGTTAGCACAGAGGAAGCCACTCCTGAGATGGAGGAGCAGTCAGGAGAGGGTTCAGGTAACTCAGACGCCTTCACTCCTTTTATCGTGGATCAGAAGATGATAAGACATGCGAGAAATACAGAACAAGAAAACCAAATTGAAGAGGAGGGGTCTGCTGGGTTCAGTGGAGGCAATGGTGTTACACCTCAGAAAACAGAATTGCTTTCTAAAGAGGTTTTGAGAGAAGAAAACATTATTGCATAAAGTGTTACATTAGATATCTTGTGCTTTTTTTTTCTTTTCTTTTCTTTTCTTTTCTTTTCTTTTTTTTTGTACTGTGTGAACCATAAGGGATGCTGCTTTGGTCACAGATATAATAAAAACATATTCTTTAGGCTGTGACATGCTCTGCAAATCTATTGTATTCCAGTTTGCATTGTAACAATCTAAACTTTTATATTATTATTATTATTTACTCTTAATGTCCAATGTGACCCTTGTTCTGTATTAAAACAATAATTTAAATTTATTTAGAATGGAAATATTGCTAAATTCAGTATAGGCAAGTTCAATAAAGTGTTTGGATAGTACATTTTGTAAAAATATTTCTTTTGCCATATTGTATTTGTAATATATTCGGAACTTTCCAAAAAAAAAAAACAACTAAAAAACCTTTGAACTATAAAGCATTCGTCTCTTATTTTAAGCACTTTACACCAGTGAACTGAAGAGGAATGAACTGTATTGAAGAAATGTTCTAAATATGAGATGAGGTCAGCCGTTCAGGCTTCCTGTTTTACCAGAAGTGTATTATCACACTTTGGCTGACTTGTGTGTTTCCGGACTCACATCTCATGACCTGTTTCTCTGCATCTAGAGTACAGACATAAAGTTATACAACATTATACAATTCTATTTTAGCCTGTCACTGGCCGGTGCCCTGTTTGCCATTTTTAAAACAATAATATCCTGTTGATAAACTATATATCGTTGGAAAGCTCTAAGTGTGTACTTTTCATATTTAAAATGATTTGTAGTGACAATAATTTATTAATTTGTAACAAGAAGGTGGCAAAACAAATCATAAGTACAACAGGAGTTGTGGCATTTGTTATGAAAAGCAAACAAACACACTTCTAATAAATTAAACTTCCGTTTTTTATGTTCATAATCCAAAAACGAAATATATTTTCTAGTATTTGTCCAAAATATTGAGAATGTAATTGAAAATTACATAATTCTTATAATTCAAATTTTATGGTTGATGTAGTCTTTCATAAGTTGAAACATGAATCTTTGTTTTTTGTTTTTTCACTTTTTCTGGGAGGTTTCTTTATCAGCACTCTACTTGATCTGTAAAGCGTATTACTGAAAAGTTGTAAATAATCATATATAGTACAGTTTATAGTAGTAATAGCGGTTGTTTCAACAGTATAAGTGTTTTATTGGATATGTTCACTGAACAAAAATGCACTGTTTATACTGTTTTCAAATATCTTACATTTTGAGCAATGTTGTTTTGGTATCCACGTTTCTTTTAGGAATCAAAAATATCGACTAGTGGCCTTTGTTGGTATTGCGGCTCACAAAAATATATTTTTTTTGTGATATCGGTCTCAAATTTGGAACACAACTTTTTAAGATCTATGGCTTTTATTTCATAGAATTTTTATGGTAAACCAAAGTTTTATATATTTATTATTTTATTAAAATATATAATTTTATTGCAGTACTTTGTTATTACAACTTTAAATATATTTGTTTTTAAAAAAATGTTAAATCGAGACACCTGTGCAAGAAACTTCAAAGTATCTTCTTTAAAACAAGACCAGAATGAGGATTATAGTCAAAACGTTCCAGAATTATATTCATCTGAATTTTGACATTACCTTTGCAGGCCTATGCTCGAAAATGGGTGTACAGTAAACAAGTTAAAGGAGCAAGTGTGCAAATTCAAAAGTAAGCCATGTGGTTAAGATGATACATCACCTTTAGAAACCATTTACACCCAGTCACCCACATTTACTTTCTGTTACATCTTCAAAGTTACACCAACACAGTAAAATATATGTCTTGTTTTAGTTTCAACACTTGTAACTTTTCAGAAGCAAAAGGAGATTTTCATTTGTATTTAAAGCTGGATTTTCATCCATTTCACATGAATGTGACTTTATCAGAACTGGCAGCCACTCTCCCAAGAACCAATGAGATCAGTATCTACAGTTTCTGCAGATCTGCAGCTCCATCAGTGTTGTGTGGCTGGCCTTTTCTTCAACTCTGACCATCTCTTCATTTGAATAGCTGGCCTGAAATCAGAAGAAGGTTGTGCTGTGCAGCGTTTCATCTGTTGTGTAACAATTGATTTCACAGCGAGGGCATTTAAGAAAAGCTTGTTTGTTTCTAATATAATTCTTAAAATGCTTGAATAAGTGTTTGAGTTTAATTAATGTTTATTAATTTTTGTTTATTTATTTGTAACACAACCTATAGCCTACAAAAGAAAGAAAATCATGCTTTTACATGCATGTTTCTCAGAGCAAGATTAAATGTTTTTGTGACCAACAGTGGGGTCCATTTACTGCAATGAATTCAACAGTTTTGTTTAAGAAACAAAAGTTAAATAAATAAATAAAATTGAATTAAATGAAATTGAGGCACAAATGCCAATGATGGCATATACAAAATTGCCATAAAATTGTTCTGATCACTACTACTACTAATAATAATAATTAAATAATTGTTTACTTTACACAAAATATGTTTAGGGTTATGCGATGTTTTATTAATTAATTAATTTATTTTTGAAGTTCAGTAGCATGGTTGATGTAAAACGAAAAAAAAATGAAACTTTTATTTTGAAGTTGGCTGGTATGGTTGGTGTTTCAGCGCTCACTCGCTGTGTTCCCGTCGGTCCCAGTCCGTTCAGCTCAGAGGAACAGGGATCCAGCGGAAGCTGTACTGAGGAGGACTGTGTGTTCAAGCTAAAGCTACGGAGCTGAAATGGTGAGTGTTAATTCAGACAGAAATTAACGGTTGAAATGCTTACATTTGATACACCGCTTGCCTTATTCCCTGTGGAATAAAAGCCCACGATCCTGGCAAACATGTTTGCAGTGTATCCAGTCTGAAGTAGGCCATGGGAGTCGTGAAGGATTGGGTGGGGAGGCTGCTCATTATCAGTTAGCGATAAACACTGATAAAACACCGTAAACGGACTCATGTGTCTTTACATATTTACCCTAATGAAGCATTTGCTCATTCTGAGGATGTTTAAAAAAACTTGCATCCACGCAAGTACTCCAGGACCTTTAAAAACAGCTGTAAAGCTGAAGGTTGAATCCTTAGATACCGATCTCCTGATGGTTTTCACTAAATTGAAGCTAGTTTTTATAAGTTAACCGTTTTCCAAATGTTTCACAGCGCTTCCTCTCTCCGTATGGATATTGAGCAATGCAATGCACATGATACTTAAACGTTTTCGCACTGCGTCAGCATTTCCCTGTATTGCCAGTGTTGTTTATCTTAGTTATTCTTTTATAGATGTGATTATATTTGTTTTGAGACAGATTGAACCGTTAAGCTAATACCAACATATGTTAATGGACGTGTAAAATTGACATGTAATGTCGCTTTATGTGTGATGCTGTAAAACTGAATCTGATGTCTTCACCCAGTTGTGATGTAGGACCACACATTTGTCACCTCTAATAATAGTTATGTCAAAGTGTTCAGAGTTCTGAAAATATTTTGGAATATACTGTTTTTATATTGCTGCTACACTTTGCACAGATGTACAAATGACTGAAACTCATACAAAATATTTGCAACCTGTTACCAAAAACTGGGATATGCCAAAAGAAGTTTAAAACCCAGATTTGGGAAAACGAGCTGTGAGAAATATGAAAAAGCATCAAATTTCAAGCATCTAAGCTTTATAAAAGTTTGAAGTTTTTCTGTTTTTCAGCTTTAATGGGTTTTTTTTTTTCATTAATTACACAAGACATCCACTACATTCAGTGTAACAATAGTTTATATACCAAAATATTTTGTCAGGCATCTTTAGAACAAGAAACATTAGGTGACTTTATATAAAGAAATTATAATTTAAGGATCACAGTGCAGCTACAAAAACAATATTTTTTAATCATTTTAAAATACAGTAAAATGTAGTATTCTTACTTGCGTTTTCTTTTACATATAAGCACAGGTCAGAATTAATTTGTTGCTTTATTGTTACAGAAATATCATCTGCTATACTGAATAATGATGAACTACTATTTCACATATATTTTGTCATTATTTTGACAAGTTATCTGAAAACTGAAGACACTCTAGTTGCATTTAATATGCTTTATAGGTTTGAGAAATCACGATTGTAAATTTAATTCACAAAATGGGACCAGATAGATCCAAATACAAAGTATGTGAAATGAAACGCAATCAAGTTGACATGAAAAGAAAATTCACCTTGTCTGTTTTTTAATTGCATGGTATTGATCTTTTTGGAAATTATTCATATGTGTGTTTATAGAGTCACAACGCAATCTTCTGAGTAAATTTCAGACTTCTCTCTGATGAAATATGCTAGACTTATCTAATTAGTTAGTTTGATTTGACAATATGGAGGAAAAGATTTGTCGCTACCTGGGTTTTTATCACAAGACACAATAGAATGTAATTGTAGCCTAAATGAAGCCATTATTCAGCAGAGACTAAAGATATAAATATTGAATGATTTATTTAATCTTTTAAACATGGTTAACAAGGCGAATTGAAAAAAAATAGAATTACATTTTCATTCTTTCAGAGTTTTCTTGGAGGTCTGTTTGGTCCAGTGTGTGAAATCGATGTCATTCTGAACGATGCTGAAAGCAGAAAAACAGCCGAGCTGAAGACTGAGGAGGGGAAATTGGAGAAGCACTATCTGTTTTATGATGGAGAATCAGTTTCAGGAAAGGTGAGAGAGTAGACATCTCCTGTGGGACTCTTTCCTTAAGTCTCTTCATTTCAAAGACAACTGACACGTGTTGTGTTCTGTCACCCCAAGGTGAATATCAATGTGAAACAAACAGGCAAAAGGCTTGAACATCAGGGAATTCGCATTGAGTTTGTAGGACAAATCGGTGAGTTAACTCTACACATTCACTTATTTTCTTTTCTCAAGACATTAATGCAGTAAACCAGCTTCAGTATTGCGCTTCTACTGTGCTCAGAGCTTAGGAGAGCATGTGGTTGTCACATGGAAAGGGAGCCTGACTGCTCTACACATTATTGTGAGAGAGGCATCGGTTACGGTGCCCCAGTTGAATTCATTCTTTAAAGTCTTTTATTTCCCATGCTGCCAAAAAGATTTTTCAAAGTTGTCAATAAAACAAAGGTTGTTTAAAAAAAAAAAAAAATTCTACAAAATTGCTTCTACAATTACATGAAACTGAAATGTTTAGGTATCATTAGTGATTCTGATTGTCTCAGCAATCTCAAGATTGCTGCATGCACTGTATTTCTTTTGTCTAGTCACTGCATAAGAAATGTCTGTGTGTGTGTGTGTGTGTTTTCCTCCATGCAGAGCTCTTCAGTGATAAAAGCAATACTCATGAGTTTGTAAACCTTGTGAAGGAGCTCGCTCTGCCCGGAGAGCTGACACAGAACCGCAGCTATGACTTTGAGTTCATGCAGGTGGAAAAGCCATATGAGTCTTATGTTGGAGCAAATGTGCGATTGAGGTAAGTGAAGACTTTGTAGATTTTTTTTTGACAGTATTTGACTTTTAACTGCTGCTTTAACATACAGTTATCCTTTAATATTTGTCCTGGCTTTAATTTAAATGTTCTTTTTTTATTATTATTTTTGAAATCAGACAAGGTCATGTGCTTTTCATGGTTGTGTAGGTATTTCCTTAAAGTCACAATTGTGAGGAGGCTGTCTGATTTGGTAAAGGAGTATGACCTCATTGTGCATCAGCTGGCGACCTACCCTGATGTCAACAACTCTATCAAAATGGAAGTGGGCATTGAAGACTGCTTACATATAGAGTTTGAATACAATAAATCCAAGTAAGTGCACTTAGAAGTTTACTGTTGATTTAATCGTAGTTACATGAGCTGCTGCGTATGCATGGATGCATTGATTGGTTTGAATTTATTAGTCTGATTGATTTTGAGCTAACAGACGTCTTCTTGCATGTCAGGTATCACCTCAAAGATGTAATTGTGGGCAAAATCTACTTCTTACTTGTACGGATTAAAATCCAACACATGGAGCTTCAGTTAATCAAGAAAGAAATGACAGGAATTGGTATGATCTCCTTTTGTGTCCATATGATTTAAAAAAAGGTTATTATTAAAGAACATTTATTGTAGTCCAGTTTCTTTTGCTTTCTATTTATTTTAAACAAGATTTCTTTATATACACGACTGTTTAAAAGTTTGGGGTTGGTGAAATCTTTTTTTTATTTATTTATTTTTTTGCTCACCAAGGCTGCACTACAGTAAAACAATAATATAAAAGCAGTAATATTGGTGAAGTATTACATTTTACAAAAATTATTTGTTTTAATATATATTAAAATGTAATTTATTCCTGTGAAGCTGAAGCCCGTGACACATGATCCACCAGAAATCATTCTAATTTGCTGATTTTAGTGTCTAATAAACATTTTTAATCTTAACAAGATAAGTGTGGAAACAAGAAAGTACAAAAGAGCAACATTTATTTGAAATATAAAGATTTAATATATTAAAACATATGTAATATTACAATTTAATTAAAAAAATTAATTTAAAAAATTGCCCCCACATTTTTTAACAATAGTATGTTTGTCATTTATTCTTATAAACTTATACACTTTGTTACCTCAAGCACTTAAAATTCAGTAGTTTCTCATTTGGTTTTGATTAATGTGTGAGTTATGACTTGCATCATGTGACATGGCTTTCTAGGGCCGAGTACAACTACTGAGACAGAGACTGTGGCCAAATATGAGATTATGGATGGAGCACCAGTGAAAGGTGAGCAGCTGCTCAACACATTTTTCTGTATAATTTTGTAATGACATACAAAGACTACTACAGAAGAGCACATACGCCTGGTAGAAGAAAAATAATGGGCCTCATTCATAAATCACGAACAGAACTAATTTCTGAGTAAAACTTTCCTCCATGAATCATGGCATTCAGTTCTAGTAAAATAAACTAAATTGACAGTTTCATTACTGACTTTTCCTCCATGTTGAACTAAAAATTTATTTTCAGGTGAATCCATTCCTATTCGCCTTTTCCTGGCTGGTTATGACCTTACACCCACAATGAGAGATGTAAACAAGAAATTCTCTGTGAGGTACTTTTTGAACTTGGTGCTTGTGGATGAAGAAGATAGGAGATACTTCAAACAGCAGGTCCAGTAGTAATCACATTTACAGTACAGTACTATAACATTCATATAAACATTGTCAATTTCAGTGTCTGTTTGTCCAGCGAGATAAATAGAATGATTAATTTTTTTTTTTGTAGGAAATAGTTTTGTGGAGGAAGGCACCCGAGAAAATGAGGAAACGGAACTTCCATCAGCGCTACGAGTCACCTGAGCCTCGGCCCAGTCTTTCTGCTGAGCAGCCCGAAATGTGAGCGGGGTTTGAAGAGCAACCAGCTGGAGACACGCGTACCTCTCAGTGACCAGTCGCAGGAGAGGAGAACATCTTCCACCAAACATACATGCAGATCACATGGTCACCCTTCACAGCTTATGGTGATAAACTGTGCCTGATTTGGCTCTGTCCTCCCTGCCGTCTACAGCAAGCAATCTGTTAGTATACAAGGACACTTTTTAGAAAGCACTGGAAACAATAATGTAAGTAATATAGCACATCTTCAAGGTTGCACGCCTCCCTAGACGAAGAAATGTTTTTAAAAGTGCACTCACTGGTATCCTCTATGCTCCACCGCATAGAGCGGAAACACATAGACCTAAACACATTTTAAAGAGCTTCCTCATGCATGCTAGCTGGTGAATCTGAGTTCATAGAAACAGTTAATAAAGGCAATGGGGTCAGTTTAAAAAATAAAAAGGTCAAGAAATGTAACGGCCCCTAGCCACACTGTATTTGCAATCCACTAAAACGTTGTAAAACATTTCTATTTAACTTATTTAGCCATCTTTTCTTTTTTGTTGTTTGTTCGTTCTTTAAATACTCTTTATGTTAAATGCATTCTGTCTTTTGAAATAAAAAGTCTGTCTATATATAAAATATTTAAAGAGGTTTTGGACTAGAAGCTTTATAAAACTAGGGCAGTTTGTGTTATTATATTGGGCACATGTATTCAACTTGTCAGCCCAGTTTTAAATAACACACTGGCTTAGTAGTAAAAGAGGGCCACTTAGTTTTGTGAACCTGATTAGTTTTGTGAATTTCTGAGATGATCCGTTGCTTTTGATGGCTAAATATCATCTCTGCTGCAATTAATTTCATACTGTCTAAATTGTTAGACAACCCAGAGAAACGATGGAATTTTGTTGTATCCTTTGCATGTCATCCTGCTATTATGTTTTCTATTGAAAGGGGATGTTAACAATTTTTCATTGTTGCAGATGTGCTCCTGCATATTTTAAGTGGTTTGTGGATTAAATCACTATTTGGGCCTTTTCATTTTGAAACGGTTTTTGATTTCACTCTACAACAAATGTATTTTTTTTTTAACTTACACTACATTACTTATGGAAATGTCTGTGTACAAAGCCATTGAGTGCCCCAATGGAAAAGACATAAGAGTGTTTGGAGAACTGATTGAATAGTTGTGCTAAGGCAACCGAGTCATTTGTACATCTTGAAAAATTGTACATATCCAGCCATAGTTTTGTTTACCTGCTGATGTCAAATAAAAATGCAAGTTTATACTTAAAGCTATACTTTTTGTTTTATTATTATTACAAATATTAGTGTTATTATTGAGAGGTGCTAAAAGTCCATCTTTCAAACGCCTGTCGTGGTGACGTATACACGAGCTGACGGGACGTATCTCGCGGGAAATTCTGAATACATGATTTGCATGTCATATAGCAAAGTCATGGTGAAATTATTATTATTTTTCCGGTTTAAGTCTGCTGTTAAACATTTCAAGTAGATCACATCGTTCAAGCTTTAGTGATATTTGATTTATTTAGTAAATTAACGTTAGTCCTTTGTTTTAAATTAATAAGTCAAACCAGTTCATACAAGGGTCTACATACAAAGGGTTTTTTGTTTTAATGTATCAAAAGTCGAAATGAGTTCGAAACCTGTCTTCTGTAAATAAAATCTTAAAGGACAGCAAGTGGCCAGTTTTTAAATTAATGTTGTCATCATTAACATTACATTTATATGTCATCAATAAAACGTCATTCAAACGAGTGAGTTTCGTTTGCGATGAAATCAACAACCCTGGTTACAACTGTTTGTACCACATGTCTACTGTCATACCCCCTGGCCTAAGTACTTTCCGTATGTGCCAGTTTCAAAAAAATTATTAGCCTTCAAGATTTCACATGTTATAGCGAATGCATTCTCTTGATATCACACTCTATAATACACTTATAATATGTGCACTAAATATTTCTAATCTTTAACTTTAACACCTTACTTAATAGTGAAATAAACAAACAGGCATTACTTTGGGCACCACAAAATCTCGGGTCCTTCTGCACGTTGTCACTGAGAGGAACTTGACCTCCTTGTCATCATAGGTGCTGGTACTGCTGCTGAGTTTAAAGAGAGTTTATTAACATGAAATTCATACTATAAATTGTGCGACAGCGAGTGTTTATTTTTATTGTTCTGTTCTGTTCAACCAACAGCTTAAAATGTCGGTAAATCGCTGTGTTTACTTATTGTCGCGCTCTCACATCAGATACCGGGTATGTGTTAGCACAGCTGCTGTAGCAAACAACACTACACTGCATCAGACAAGAAGGACATTAGAAAAATTATCAAGTAGACATTCATCTTCAAACAGTTCATCCAGACCCCTGGACACATCCCTTTTTGTACCACTCACCGTGAAAAGCGATGAAATCGCGGACGGGGCAATAGGCGAGGAGTTGACCCAACCGCTGGACAAAAGTAAAGACAGTGTTTATTAATGTTATGTTATTAGCATAAAATCGGTTTATAGATATGACTCACTTTAGGTTCTGAGCATTCATATTTTCCTCTAAATGTATCTTGAATATACCACATTCTACATATTTATATGAAACCAAACTATAGAGTTGACCATGCTGAGGAAATTGGGATACTCGATTCAGTTAACTATTATCAGAAATACATTGATTGTTGTTATTTGATCCTATTTAACAGGCGAACTTCTCAAGGTACTGAATAGATTCTACAAAAGAAAAGAGATGCAAAAACTGGCTGCTGACCAAGGGCTTGATGGTAAGAATCATGGACCCATTGTTACTATATGATTTTACATAATTTACATTGTATTTGTCAACCACACCCATCGCATCGTGTTATTATCACAACACGCCCATCTAAACACTATGCACATAGAAGTATGTCAGGAATATTACTGTATTTTGTTTGTTTTAAAGCATTATTGTGATCATTGTATATTTGTTCTTCAACAGCTCGTCTCTTTCATCAAGCATTTGTCAGTTTTAGGAAATGTGTGCTGGAAATGAACTCCATAAATGCTGACTTGCATATTATTCTTAGTGACATCTGTTGTGGAGCTGGTGAGTATTTACTCTATTCAGATATACTAAATTATCCATATCCATTAGAAATATATCATTTTTTCAACATCTATAAATGTCCTTTCCTCATTTTAGGTCACATAGATGACATTTTCCCATACTTTATGAGACATGCTAAACAGATTTTTCCAATGCTGGACTGTATGGATGATTTACGCAAGATCAGTGACTTACGGGTCCCAGCTAACTGGTACTAAGAGTTTCATCTACAGATTTTATCTGCACTTTAAAAAAACTTTTGTGCCCAATACTATGAATTAGTCATTACACTTGTTTTTTTTACTAATACAATCTTCTGAATATAATAACTCTGTGTTACAGGTATCCAGAGGCCAGGGCTATTCAAAGAAAGATTGTTTTTCACGCAGGACCCACCAACAGCGGTAAGACCTATCATGCCATCCAGAGATTCCTTGCTGCCAAGTCTGGGGTTTACTGTGGACCGCTAAAGCTGCTGGCCCATGAAATCTATGAGAAGAGTAATGACGCAGTGAGTTTCATTCCTCAGAATAGGTTATTTTGGTTTTTAATGGAATTACACGTTAGTTGTGAATGTTAGAGCCGCTATGTATGGTTTCCTATTAGGGAGTGCCATGTGATCTGGTCACAGGAGAAGAGAGAATATTTGTTGATCCAGAAGGAAGGCCATCTGGCCACATTGCCTCAACCATAGAGATGTGCAGTGTCACAACTCCATGTGAGTATAGAGAACATGATCGTTTGAACCAGTATGCCATACCTGGATTTATTTTGAATGCTGATAGTAATCTCATACAGTGTAATAAAAACTTGACACTTATTGAATTGTATATCGAACATAAAGCTACTGTTTGAGCTTATGGAAGGATATTGTATAACTAAAATAATATTAATGTTTGAATATTTTGTTTAGATGAAGTGGCTGTCATTGATGAGATTCAAATGATCAAAGATCCTGCCAGAGGATGGGCTTGGACGAGAGCTCTTCTTGGTGGGTTGGCTTTGGGAAGTCACCAGAAATGCTATTTATTTTAGCGTTTATAGCATATAGTAGGGTTTAAATATTTTGGAGAACATTAAACATTTTGGGATTTTTATTAAAATCCAGTCAACAAGACAAAAGAAAAATTGTGCAAAAAAAATTGATCAAGAAAAGTTATAGTGGCTTTTAATAATATAATTAAATGAATTATAAACACAATTTTTTAAATCAGTAAAGAATGCAAGTAGAAGCATTCTCATTAATGGTTTCTGATTTATTGACCCACCTGTTGCTTATTAATCACTTTATTTTCTGGTTTGACTGTACCCACTTGTATTAATTATTAGTTTCTATTTAGACTCCTTTTGAAATACTACTTTACTAAACTCAATATTATTATATTTGTTTTCATATAAATGTGTTGAATAGGGTATGTTAAAGATTCATGTGGCTGCAAATATGAATTTCCTCCTTTTGAATAGGTTTGTGTGCTGAGGAGATCCATGTGTGTGGAGAAGCTGCAGCAGTAGACTTTGTCACTGAACTCATGTACACCACTGGTGAAGAGGTCGAGGTGAGATCTTAATCAAAATGGGTTTTTTTTATATTTATTTTTCCATTAGCTTTTTTTCTTTCAAATTATGTTGCTGCTTACTATTTGTCCATTTGTCTTGATAATCAGATATTTAGTTTTTTGCCTAATGATGTAATATAATAATGCCAGTAGTGTGCTTTGACATAAATGTGTTTTTATCTTTAAGGTAAATAATTATAAGAGGCTGACCCCTTTTTCAGTCTCGAACCATGCAGTGGAATCATTAGATAACCTTGAGCCTGGCGACTGCATCGTGTGCTTCAGTAAAAATGACATCTACTCAATCAGCCGACAGATAGAAGTTCGTGGCCAGGAGTGTGCCGTCATTTATGGCAGTCTTCCCCCTGGTAAGAGCCCTTAAGTCTGTTTGTTCACATCGTCCGCTTGATATATATTTCAACTTACTGAATTAATATCGTATTGCTGCGCTGATATTACAGCTCAATAATTTGGTTTTAAAACTGGAGACTAAACTAACATTTTTATTGGTCAACAGGCACCAAGTTGGCTCAAGCAAAGAAGTTTAATGATCCAGATGACCCTTGCAAAATCCTTGTTGCCACAGATGCCATTGGAATGGGGTTGAACCTGTAAGTAACCAATGAGCTGGCTCTACATTTTAACATTTAGAACCTTTACAAAAATCATAATCTTAACTGTTACTCCACTCCCCTTGATCTCCAAGATTCACATAGAATTTCAGTAAACATTTTATATTTGATATTTTTTAACGAGTTTTCCACTTAGTTTTTTATCCTGAGAATTTAATCAGTGGTTCTCACACTTTTTGAGCCAAAGGCCCCTCATACTGACAGAGATATAGTATTATAAACTGTTAATTTTGCAAAAGTTTAATGCACAGAAAACATTACATTAGCCAGTTTTGTGATTACAGATCTTTCAAGGTTTTCAATTAGAATGTTGAGAGAAAATTAAAAACTACAAGTTATTTTTATGTTACTAATACTTTAATTAAAAAAATTGTAAAGTTGCCCCCTAAGGTCCCCTTGTGGACCCCAGGCCCCTGTTCGAGAAACAATTTAATCTATACTTCTGAGAATATTTTACATTTATTTATTTGTTTCACTGCCCTAATAAGCATATTTTGCACACCCGTGTTCAATTTATTGAGAATATTAAATAATATCCTGGTTCTTTGTTTCCTTTAGGAGTATTAGGAGAATCATCTTTAACTCTCTGGTAAAGCCTAGTGTGAATGAGAAGGGGGAGAAGGAGCTGGACACTATTTCCACCTCTCAAGCTCTGCAGATTGCAGGCAGAGCAGGACGCTTTAGCTCTGTGTTTAAAGAGGGTGAGGTCACTACTATGCAAAGGGATGACTTGCCTGTTTTAAAAGAGATCTTGGGAAAGCCTGTTGACCCTATTGAGGTAGGAACAATTTCATATTTTACAAAGTAGATATGTTGTTTGGAAAAAAGTTGTATTTTTTGTTGATTTCTCATCCATTCCTAATCTCAGACAGCAGGATTACACCCCACAGCAGAGCAGATAGAGATGTTTGCTTACCATCTTCCCCAAGCGACTCTCTCAAACCTCATTGTAGGTCTAAATATCCCACAGAATTATTTCACTGAATATTAGTAGTCATGTTCATTTGAAGCACCCTCTGTCCTTTCTGTTTCTCTGCACAGGATATATTTGTGAGTCTTGCACAAGTGGATGGACTTTACTTTGTGTGCAACATTGATGACTTCAAATTCTTGGCGGATATGATTCAGCATATCCCTCTGAATTTGCGTTCCCGCTATGTGTTCTGCACAGCTCCCATTAACAAGAAACAGGCCTTCGTTTGCACATCCTTTCTCAAGGTGAGCATTACAATCTTAGCAAATTACTTGAGAGATCAAAACCTTAATAATAAACAAGAAAAACGGATTACAGAGGATTTTTAGACAGTTTTGCCATTTTGCCCTGAACATTTTTAGTTATTCAATTTGGTTTAGTTAAGAAATTACTTTAAAAAAAAGTGTCATCACTGCAGGATTTCCTTTTTTATATTTTAGTAATTTGAGTACTTAACGTAAATTGGTTTTAATAGCTTTAGTTGACAATAGTAACAATAATCTAGTTAATAAATGCTGTAAAAATCTGTCCTCTGTAGTTTGCCAGACAGTTTAGCAGAGATGAGCCCCTGACCTTCAACTGGGTATGTCGACATGTGAATTGGCCCTTGGCCCCTCCCAAAAACATCAAGGACCTTGTTCATCTGGAGGCTGTTCATGATGTGCTAGATCTTTACCTTTGGCTCAGGTGTATATATATATATATATGTTTATTTTACCTTAAAATTGAACCCAAACCATCTGTAACCATTTATTTACATTGTGGCTTTGAATCAGAGCATTATTAACTTCTTGGACTGCTTCCCTCTCGCAGTTATCGCTTCATGGACATGTTCCCAGATGCTAATCTTGTCCGTGATATTCAAAAGGAACTGGATGGAATCATCCAGGTTGGCGTGCTTAATATCACACGGCTGATCCGTGCCACAGAGGATCAGTCCGCCCCTCCAGAAACCGCTACCTCTGTAAGACTTCCTGTTTTAGACACACTGTCACTGAGGAGGGGACGAGGGTCAAAGACTCAAAGAAAAGATCCCAGGGCGACAGACTCTTCACTGAGCTCAAGGTTGGTGCGGGATGGACTACTGACAAAAGAACTGTTACAGCAGCTGCAGAGAGAATGGGTCCGAGAACAGAGCCAACACGGGGACAACTCCAATTCAGAAAATAAAGGGAAAAGAAAGAAAAAGTGAACACTAACTTGTGTAACATGGACTTGTATATACTTTTAAAGGATCAAGAGAACAATATGGCTGTATTGCTGATGTTTTGAACTTTGAACAATATCTCTGGAGCACTAACTTGCTATAAAACATCAGTTTTCATAGAAATTTGTATCAGAATTAGCACTGTAACACCCCCTTTTAGATGTGACAATAAAATTAAATTCATATTTTTAATGGATCTCAATTGCATACCAATCAAAAGAGATAATTTTAGGCCCCCTCAGGTTCCCATGACCAAAAAAAACTCTGTAAGGCTAAGGCACATGACCTACAGTCCGCTCAACCTGCCATTGAAAACCAATAATTTGTGTTTACCCTCTTATTTACTCTCTTCTATTTTTAGCATGGTAATGCGGTCTGATGTTATTTTAGGAACTCTACTCAACCAATGAAATACTACAGCTGATATGTGGATTGATTTCATCATTGTTCACCTTACTGCAACAGCCTTGTAGAGTTGAGGGTAGTGCCCGGCTCAGTTTAAAGAAATCAATGCAAGAACTTGTCATATGTTACAGGATAAAGTTAACTTAAATTTAACTATATCTGCACAATTAATCGATAGAAGTTTACAATGTACCCATCATTCATTCTCTGATCCATTCAGTAATAGAACTGAAGTGATGCGTTTCCAAGTGAATCATTCATTTAAACTATTTTGTTCAATAATTACTTCAAATGAATTAAATTGAACAGAACAAAGCAATTCATATTTTGGCACAGCGTCTCGTAAATGAAACTAAAAATCTCGATTACCATTTTTTCCAGAATCATGCAGCGCTACTAATAGGGATAAATTATTATTATTATTGCGTAATTTGTTTAGCAGTTTGTAATTTTATTTTATTTTATACTATTATTATTATTATTATTAAAAGTAATGGAACACTGGTTTTTGTACCCTATTTATGAAAATTACCTGAACAGTAGCTACAAATTAAACTAAAATGGAACAGCTAATTAACATGTAATAACATGCTGGGTTATTGTTTTCAGGGTAAAAAATAATGAAAAGAAGTGAAGTGTTAAAAATGTTTGGTAGATCAACCCGCTCTGTGTTTGTTAAAGGCCTCTTATAATCTCTGCCTGTTACTATGGTAACCACATTAGCAGAACGTCTGAGCAACCTCTTAATCTTAATCTTCAACATTTTTCTTGGTTTTAGCCCAAAAAAATCTTTGAGAATGTTTTGCTTTAACTTCAAGCACATTTGTTATATTTAATACATTACAGTTACAAACCCAGAGGAGCTAAGGCTGATAAGGTGTGGGCAGAAATACCCTCTCATTGATCTCATCCTGGTGAATGGAGATAAGGCTGGTTTGTTTCTCTCACTTTCTCACTAAGGATGTTTACACACTGAACTCAAACCGAACAGAAAGGACTCTTTTTTTTTTTTGATCTATTGTTTCACTCATGATTGTTTTAAGATCCTCCTGCCGTCTGGAGGGAATCTAAACGCATTGCTAGGTGAGGCTGGAGAGCAGAGGGGCTGGACAAGGCTTAGCCGTTAATTATTTAGCCGAGAAAGGGGAGGGAAAAGCAAGTGCTGAACTCTCAAATAGGGAAATACAAACTTTCTCTCAGACATACTAGTATCACTCCAGAGGATTCAGGGGGACTGACTGATAAAAAACGGATGATTCATTTTGCCTTTCAAT
This sequence comes from Enteromius radiatus, assembly GCA_032357445.1. Lineage (NCBI taxonomy): Eukaryota > Metazoa > Chordata > Actinopteri > Cypriniformes > Cyprinidae > Enteromius > Enteromius radiatus. Next base: position 7,122,664 of record JAUCMS010000022.1, on the reverse strand, counting down.
AAGTAAATATCTGCATCGGGAAGTCAAGATGTTTGCGGTCCATTTGCTGTCCTTCTACTTCTCAAAGCTTCAGGAGGATCAGATCAAGAAGGTAACCGTTCATAAAATCTCTTCACTTCTTAAAATATGCTTATAGACGTGGTCTATCAGAGGTTTTACAAAAGAATGCCCTGTATGCATTGATAATGTATTTGTTTTTTATTCACTTCTTGTTTTGGTGTCTGTGATGTTCGGTGCTGACAGTAAAGAGTTTAACTCTGTTATCAGAGAATTAGAGATGTAGCTTTGTGTTCATGATGAATGTGATTTCACTGCAGCCTGTGGAATCATTAACTCTTCTCACGCAGATAACTCACTGCACGAGGACCTTGACCTACTCATCTGCATTTGTTGTACTGATTTTCTTTTTCATAAAACTTCACACCTTATTACACCCCAAATGTAAACAATGATTACTTTTTCTTGTATATTGATTCATTTATCTTTTAGAAAAGTAGTATTATGAAGTTACCTGTTACGCTTTACCAGTTGAAGACACAGCTACTCCCTCTTCATTATTACTGTTTTTCACATTTTATAATAATAGTGAAGTCATCAAGGCCCTGCAATAACACAAAAGGAAGGATGGGAATTATATAGGGAGCAAAGGTACATCCAGGGAAATTAAATTTATAAATATTGAAGGAGTTCCTATGAATGCTAGATACATGTTCCACTGCTTTTCCTTGATATGAGTAAATAGGGTTTTTTGTGTCACGTGTTCACTGATACTCGAGACTGTGTCATTTTACAATAGTATAATTTTTATCTCCAGAAACACACCTACATTATCTTTCACTATGACAAATCATTGCATGTGTCACTGATAGTATTACTTTTTGCTTGGTCATTTTCACTGTATCATTGAAATACATTTTAACATTGTTACTTCACAGTATTTTGTCTATTTATCAATAGTTATTTAGTCACTTATTCCACAGTATTTAGTTTTATTCAGTGTATGTAACAAGAAAGTGTGAAGGAAACAAATCCAACAAAACGTATTAATAACTGTTTCTCAACAGGTAGACCGATTTCTGTATGCAATGCGTCTGTCAGATGATCAGCTGGTGGATATATCAGCTCGGTTTCGTCAGGAGATGGAGAAAGGACTGTCGAATGAGAGCAATGCTACAGCTGCAGTGAAGATGCTGCCGACGCATGTTTATTCTACACCTGATGGCTCAGGTACACTGACATACACATCAACTATTTTAACATGCACCAGAAAAGGCAGAACTAAAGCAGCTGAGAAATATTAAATGGTTAAACTCTGTTAATGTAGCTTTACATATTTCCCCATTCATATATTTCTCCTGCAGAGAATGGGGAGTTTCTGGCACTGGATCTGGGGGGTTCAAAATTTAAGGTGTTACAGGTGAAGGTTTCAGAAGATGGGAAGAGGAAAGTCCAGATGGAGAGCGAAACCTTTCCCATCCCCGAAGAGATCCTTAATGGCAGAGGAACTGAGGTGATCATCACTGCACAAATATCAGTTGGAGGATACAAGCTATTTTCAGTGGATCTTGATTATATTTATATATATATATCTCATTCTATAATTGCAGTTACATTTGGTGTCCATGTCTTTTACCGTCAAACTCCATTACCTAGGTAGACTAACAATGCTGACTATAGTGTAACATTTTTGTTTTTTCAAAAACTCCACTTGCTGGCATAAATGCTAAGAACACATGACACTAATAATCATTAAAAGATAACCCAAATAACCCAATGTCAGATCAATAATAAATTCTGTTATTGTGGTAAGTTGACGTGCAAAAAGTTTTTAGATTAAAATATTTTCTCAGAGAGAGCACAGATACTTTTCAGTGCTTCAGATCTTCAGAGAGTGAGTGAAAGTGACATCATTTCCTGTAACTTACACAATTCTGAGAGATAATTCCACCAATTTAAAGGCAAAATATGGTATGGTAATGCTTTTTTAATATTTTAAATAATTTAACGTTGTAGAATTAAGTAAGCAACTATTTAGGGCTTTAATAAATAAAATGAATTAACTTGCCAAAAGAAAAGTACTATAAAATATTATGATTGCACATGATACATGATAGAAAAAATACACTGACTAGTTTGGACAAGAAGAAATCATGATTTTCAGCTATTTAAGATGCTTTTAAAATAAATTCTATTTTTATGGACTGTAACATCTTGTAATGCATAACAATTAGTAAAGAATAGTAATTAATAAATTAAAATGATTAAAGAATATAACCATTTGAGAAAAAATAATGATTTATTTTTGCAGTGCTACCAAATGTACCCCCATCATAGAATCACCCATATATATATATACATATATATATATATATATATTTATAGATAGATAGATAGATAGACAGACTGAAGAGAGTTTGGAATTAGCTCTCATAATTATACCAATGCAAATATAGCAATTATACTGTATATTTATTCATGCATTGCCCTTTTGCAATAAATAATGAAAGCTGAGATTGATTCTGATTATTCGAACTGAAAATGTATTTCTCTTGCAGCTTTTTGAGCATGTGGCAGAATCTTTGAAATCCTTTCTACAGAAACACCACATTAATCACACAAGAAAACCTCTCGGCTTCACCTTCTCTTTCCCATGTGCTCAGTCCAAAATAGATGAGGTACAGTTGAATCCCAAAGGGTTCTATTCAATTCCATGTTAATTTAGCCTGTTTTAAATCAGTGTGCTCAAGTCGTTAAGATTAAAGATGATTGATCAGTACACCAGTGAAAAAGTTAGAAGAGGCCTTCATATCAGCTGATGCTTTTTGTTTGTTGTTGACACAGGGTGTCTTACTGTCATGGTCAAAGAATTTCAAGGCTAGAGGTGTTCAAGGGAACAATGTTGTGCAGTTATTACGGAAAGCAATTCAAAAGGTTAAGGTATGAATACCAATTTCTTTTCTCATCATTTACATTGAGTAAAACGAGAAAACCCCTCTAGGTAGAAGGTATAATAGTGCTTCATGTTTTTGTTGTGTCTGTGAAGGATGTTGACGTGGATGTCCTGGCTATGGTCAATGACACAGTGGGGGCCATGATGACCTGCGGATATGACGACCAGAACTGTGAGGTGGGGGTTATTATAGGTAAGGCCTCACTGGACACTTTTCTCATAATAGATATGAAAAGAAATAGAATGTACTGCTTTAAATGGCTTTTGAACTTTTCCTTACATGCAAAGATAAGGGACTAACTATTTACCTTGCATTTCGTCAGGTACCGGCACTAATGCTTGCTACATGGAGGAAATGCGACACATTGATCTGGTGGAGGGAGATGAAGGCAGGATGTGCGTTAATACTGAATGGGGGGCTTTTGGAGATGATGGTGTGCTTGATGATTTCATCACAAGCTTTGACCGTGAAATTGATGCCGCCTCAATCAATCCAGGAAAACAGCTGTAAGTGTTTATTAATGGGCAAGTCGTCAGGCTGCTCTAATGACCTCTTATTTGACCCATCGTGCTGGATTAAAAAGCAGGAAAATGTTGCAATCCAAACTTTGAACCTGCCTTTGAAAACTGAAATTTATAATGATTCTTTTTCCATTGAAGTATACAGAATATAGATTCATTTCATTAAAAAAAATAATTTCCACCTTATTCCCAACATCATTTACCCTATAATCAAATTTTATTTTTGGCCCTCCACAGTACAAAGATTGGAAACCTCTCATTTAAGATTATCCTCAAAAAACTTTTTTTTTCTCCAAGTTTTATAGTCAGTACCTTTGTAACTCTGGTTGTGTCTTTCTCAGTTTTGAAAAGCTGGTGAGTGGGTTGTACATGGGAGAGCTTGTGAGGCTAATTTTACTGAAGATGGCCAAAAAGGGTCTGCTCTTTCGTGGCCAAGTCTCTGATGCTCTCCGAACCAAAGGAACTTTCCAGACCAAACATATCTGCTTGATTGAACAGTAAGATTACATACTCACAAATAATGAGCTATATATTTTTCTATCTATGAGGAATTCTATGCCAGACCTATCATGACTGATTTTAGGTTTTGTGGTTAGTGCTTGTATAGATTGGCTTTAAATGTACATATTCTAACTGAGGGTGTTTCCAGGTATAAAGGTGGTTTGGAGAACACCAAGGAGATCCTTGAAGACCTGGGTCTAAGTCCCAGTGAAGATGACTGCATAGCTGTCCACCATGTTTGTACCATCGTCTCCTTCAGGTCAGCTAATCTGGTTGCTGCTGCTTTGGCTGCCATCCTGACACGGATCCGAGAAAACAAGAAACTGAAGACCCTTCGGACCACAGTAGGAGTGGATGGGACGGTCTACAGAACACATCCACAGTACGTCAGCTCACCTTCACATGTAAAAACCCAAGGGGGCTTAGAATAAAATCGGCTTGAAGTTTTTTTTTTTTAAAACACTCAACTTGTATCTGAATCTTAAAGGTACCCCAAAAGGCTCCACAAGGTGGTCCGTCATCTAGTACCAGACTGTCATGTCCGTTTTGTGCTGTCTGAAAGTGGCAGTGCAAAAGGTGCCGCCATGGTGACTGCAGTAGCTCAGCGGCTAGCGTCCCAAAGAAAAGAGATTGATGACACTCTCGCGACCTTTGCCTTGAGTCGCTCACAGCTTCAGGAAGTAAAGGCGAAGATGCGTGTGGAGTTGGAGCGAGGCTTGAAGACAGACTCCCATCCAACTGCCTCAGTCAAAATGCTGCCCACATATGTTTACAGGACCCCAGATGGAACAGGTAAAGGAAACTGCCTACTCATAGCGATCATGGTAAAATAATTTTTTGTGACTTTTTTTAGCAATATATTAAACATTCTCCAAAACACTTGTCCTATTTAGGTTTGAAGATATGCAGACTATAATATATATATATATATAATATAATAATAATTATAATACATTTTATGTATAACAGAACAGATGTGATGTTTTGAATGTCATTGAATATTGTTACTTTCACAGAAAGAGGAAAGTACCTTGCCTTGGATCTTGGTGGAACCAATTTCCGTGTGTTGGTGGTTAAGATTCGTACCGGTATGCGAAATTCAGTTCGGATGTACAACAAGATTTATGCCATTCCATTGGAGATCATGCAGGGCACAGGAGAGGAGGTGAAACACTATCAATAAATATACAGTCAATCATTTTTTTTGTCCAAATGAATACATTGATAGCATTATTACAACATATTTAACATCATTATACTGTTTAAGAAATGGTAAGCTACTTTCATGTTTGTTTTAAAAAATACTTTTATGATTATTTCAGTTGTTTGACCACATAGTTCAGTGCATCTCAGATTTCTTGGACTACATGGGGATGAAGAACACTCGTCTGCCTCTCGGCTTCACCTTCTCTTTCCCATGCAGTCAGACAGGTATTGATAAGGTAAAAAAAAAAACACTTTGGGTTATTAGAGGTCACTTCAATTGACAATATAATTCTCATTACAAGTCTTAAAACAAAATTAAAACACACAGACAAATGCTACTCTCAGTTGATCATCTTTGCCATCTACTTTTTAAGGGAGATCTGGTCTCCTGGACAAAAGGCTTCAAAGCGACAGATTGTGAGGGTTATGATGTGGTGGATATGCTGAGAGAAGCCATCAAAAGACGAAATGTGAGAGGAAGCATATGACATGCTCATTCACTTACAATAAAGTACCATTATCTTTAAGGTTAAAGGAATAGTTCATCCAAAAATGAAAATTCTGTCATAATATTTGTTCTTTCAGGAATTTGACCTTGATATTGTTGCTATAGTGAATGACACAGTTGGCACAATGATGACATGTGCATATGAGGACCCTAAATGTCAGATCGGTCTTATTGCTGGTACGTATTAATATGGAGTTTCAGTGAGGCTGTATGATAACTGACAACCTCCCTGCTGATTATAAACCAACACCCAGAAAGATTATAGTATGCAGCGTGTCCACATCTCAATGATTCTTAACTCTGCAGGAACGGGAAGCAATGTGTGTTACATGGAGGAGATGAAGAACATTGAGTTTGTGGAGGGTGATGAAGGGCAGATGTGTGTGAACACTGAATGGGGAGGATTTGGGGAAAATGATAATATTGAGGATATCCGGACTAGATACGACAGAGAAGTGGACGGAGGCTCACTCAATCCAGGAAAACAAAGGTAAAGATGACCATTTTAAATGCCACTATTTTCCAATGGTTCCAATCCAAGCATTCTGCATTTGTCCACATGGAGGCAGTATACGATCAGAATTTCATGCAGGAAGCATGGAATCGCAATCTGTTGTAAAGCATGTAGACTTTTAAGGGGAAAACCCCCCAAAATATAAGTGCTATTAAAATAGTAATTAATAACTACTAAATAATTAATTACGGAAACAATTGTACATAAATTAGAACTAATCTACTACTATTTTTATTCATTTGAAGTTTTTAAAATATATACAAAGTGTCAGGTTTTCCAAATATAATCTGGAGTTATCCTATCATTTCCAGGTTCGAAAAAATGACCAGTGGAATGTATTTGGGAGAGATTGTAAGACAGATCCTCATTGATCTCACAAAGCGTGGACTTCTGTTTCGCGGTCGCATCACAGAGAGACTGAAGACCAAAGGCATCTTTGAGACTAAGTTCCTTTCACAGATTGAGAGGTACAGTAGCCAAATATGACATAAATGTATTGATTACATGACTGAGCTCAGGTCCCTAAATATTCACAATATATCTCTTTATAGATGCACTCAGTTGCTTATTTATGAGCCTCATGTGTGTATATGAAACAAAAAAAAAAAGTTTTTAAACAAGGGAAAAAAGGCGAGCAACTTTAATAATGCACATTTATCTTTCATAAAATGGAAGAGAGTCATTAGAATCTCTTTCCTTCTAATTTCCAAGTGAATAAACGCAAGCTTTATATATTTATTTAGACTCATGCTTTGGCTTCTTTTATTTACCTAGTGACCGTTTGGCTCTACTGCAAGTGAGGTCCATTCTGCAGAGTCTGGGCTTGGACAGCACATGTGATGACAGTATTATTGTGAAGAAAGTGTGTGGAGCAGTTTCCCGTCGAGCAGCTCAGCTCTGTGGAGCAGGAATGGCTGCTATTGTAGACAAAATCAGAGAGAACCGTGGTCTGGACCATCTGGAGATTACTGTGGGAGTGGACGGCACGCTTTACAAGTTACATCCACAGTAAGTAAAGATTAGTGGAGCATCTTTACATTTACATTTGATTAGTGTTTGATTCGGTATCCTAAACTTGACATGTGGCTTTTTGTGACAGCTTCTCCACGATCCTAAAGGACACTGTCAGAGAGCTTGCGCCTAGTTGTAAGGTGGATTTCATTCTGTCAGAGGATGGCAGTGGGAAAGGGGCGGCCCTGATTACAGCAGTAGCACGGCAGGATCATATAGAGAAACAAGAACCTCACTAGATTCTCAAACTGAGTGATTTTTTGTTTTGTTTTGTTTTTTGAGGGCTGATATGTTGTTTTAAAGAGTTCAGAAGTAATCATACAATTCATCAAATGACAACAGTCACAAATTCTTGCTCGTGCAGCTCGCATATAAAATTATATCTGTTTTCTGCATTTAAAAATATGTGCCATCTGGTTGCACTGGCAGAAAAGTGTTCATTTTTTACTTTTTATTAGTATTCTTTTGTTTTGAATGTATTAATTAGTGCAATAAATAACTGCACTGATGTTCATGGTGTTCAACGTCATTTTACTCTCACTGTACATCGACTCTTTGAAGGCCTTTTTTTGGTTGTCCTTTTGTTCAGACTCAGTTTGCATGGCCAGTCAGAGTGAAAGGCACACAGAGGCCAAACTAAAGGGGGCAGTGGCTGTGTGCGGAGGAATGTCATGACAGTATGTTGCTCTAGTGCTCTGTGATGGAGTCTGAGAATCTTACAGATATTAAAAAAAATTATAAAGTGCTTTTTTATTTTAAGTAGTAGATGCAAATTAGAATCAAATTCAAATATTTTTCAAAAATGTAATTTTAAACTGAATAATTTTTTTAAGGAAAGTCAACGTTTTCTTCATACAATGTGTTTGAGAGGACAACAATGTTTAAATCTTTTTTTGAAAATCCAGTCCACATTCATTGTAATTCTATGGAAAAAAGTAAATAGTACACTAACGTTCAAAGGAATTATACTTTTATTCAGCAAGGATGAAATAAATTGATCAAATCTGAAAAGGATTGTTACAAAATATTTTGTATTTTAAACATTACATTTAGCAAATCATCCAGAAAAGATATAATGGCAATGTAAATGTCTTCAACATTGGTAATAATAATAATCTTTCCTGAGCTGAAAATCAGTATATCAGTGTGATTGTGTGACACTAAGGCTGGAGCAATGATGCCAAAAAAATTGTTTTGCCATCACAGGAATAAATGACATTTTAATACATTAAAATATAAAACAATAATTTAAATTATAATAGTATTTCTGTATTGAACTATATTTTTTGACCTAATAAATGCAGAATTGGTCAGCAAAAGAGATCTTTTTTCCCCAAAAACATAAAAAAAAAATCTTGCTAAACCTAAACTTGAAGAGTACTGTATATTCAACAGCATGTGTGTTTTATATACATTCGACAGCTTTTCAAAGATTAAATAGAGCACATTAGCACATTTCCCTTTTGTGTTCACTAATTTAAGCTCCTAAGGGATTTATCAAAGCAGTTCGACCAGGCCAGCTTCTGCTCACAAATCCTCATGGAGCAGGAAGGGAAAAGTTTACTCATCATAATCCTTCCCGCTAATGCTAACTAGCTTCACTGTCAAACAATAGTAGCTGCAGCTAGTACCCATGCTCTTCAGCACGTCACCTGCATGGTGCTAGCAAGCACGCAGACATTGCTCACTTTGCAAGCATACACATTTTAGGTCAGCTAACTCTGCTAAATCTCTGATAACACGTCCTGTAGTCTTGTTTAAAAAATAAAATTAAAATGCATTTTGTGTATATATTGTTTGTGTTATTTAAACTTGATACAAGGAATACTATTTAACATTGTTTGTTATTTGTGTATTAAAGTATCAAAAAGTACTAGTTCAATAACAGTCCTTGCGATAGGAGCTTGTTCAATGCTGTGGCATTGTTGTTATACAGGAGCATGTGTTTAATCCGACTTGATCTCAAGGAGAAAACTAGCTCAGCTGACGGTCAGATTCTCTGTCCTATTTTTTAAAGAGTAACCCACCTGTCTTCATTTATGGAAAGTGATAAGGTAACAAAAACTTCCTACATCCTGTGTCTGTTCAAATAGCTGTGTTTAGAGAACAGCCTGACATTTTGTAGTGTTTAGTTCCTTAAAAATGTTCTCCTAGGTCTTTTAAATTTCAGCAAAAGCCCTGTGTTATTATAGTATTGGGTTATACATTAAGTTTATTTGTAATTTCTGCCATATACAAGTATATAGTAAAATGAGAAATCATTTATCCAGCTCCAAAGTGAAAATTCCAGACAGATTCATGACAATTATGTTAGGCCTAATGCATTTTATGTTCGCTTAAATCATGAGCATTTATTTTACCCCTTGTAGAGGATGTGCTTTGCTCTGCCTCAGTAAGGTAAAGACTAGTTATAAGGGGACAGTCTGTGAGTTTATTCCTGTTTTTCTGGATTTTCTGTTGAGCACATGGTGTAAGCATTTTAGAAAGCAGCTGTTAAATAGTAAGAAAAAAACGTTTTTTTTTCACAAAAATGTCTCTAATTATTCCTCTCAAATTCATAGTTCCACTAGACTGGCTTAATATGCTAATCACAATGATCAGATGCTCATTTTAGTCAATCGCAGCAGTTAATCTTACATCTACAAATACTTCAGTGGTGTTCGAAAAATTGCCATCAAAACCAAAATAACCCAGAAACTAAAACAAAAAATACTATGAAAATAATTGTCATTTATGTCTTCTATTTTAATCACAGTTTGTTCGGTTTTTTTACACACTGACTCAACCAATTCTCCTTATGGGGAATATTAAAAAGCCTATCTAACAATGGACCTGAATTTGCTTTAATTTTGTTAAGAACTGGCCAGTGTCCTTGAAAAAACTGACCTCTGCCACAGTATCTGTGACTTATTCATGCATGAACATTTACCTGTCAAGGAGTGTAGGTAGGTCTGGGTAGGTCATTTGTAATGTCAGACATTATTTATTATATGTCATATCTTCACTGTCACAGACACTAAGCAAACAGGCACTTCTAGCACAGTGAGTAAATCTGCCAGGAAGTGATTGCTCCACAATGCAAACTTTAATATTTGAAGAATATTCAAATAAATGTAATGCACAGCAAGCGTTTTAGAGCCTGAGTGGAACTTTTTAATGACAATAAAATCGCTAAATTACATGGATATTTTGAAATGAGAGATTCACTTCCTTTACACTCCAAGCGCTATTGAGGAAGTGACATCATTGCTCGACTATGCAAAGTACTCAACTAGCTGGACATTGTAAATAAACTTTCAGGAATGAGAGACATTTGAATGTGTGCCATACGGTGACATTTCTTACCAGTATGATGCATGTCCTGTAGACTAGAACAGCTCTGTTCTAGGAAATCTTATCTCACCTTGAGTCACCTTCAAGTATTATGATCATAAAATTACATTACCTGCTGTAAAAGTCTCTGCACTGCCACCGTCTATGACTAAAAATGAATTTCAGGGAAATCGTAAAATTGCAATTGCGAGTTAATTGAAATGCCTTTCGGAATTGCTTTATAAAACATAACATTATAACATTTTACAATAATATGCTCATATACAGGACAGATATGTGCTCTAATAGATACATGAATGAATCAAATCTGTCATTTGTGATGCTTCTCGTGACACATCTCAGTGAAGTTTGCTGTGATTGGCTCTGCTCTCACATTCACATGCTTCTGAGAGGGGGAGGATAGCCGCGTGCCTTGAAGCACGACCCACAGTAAGCTCATCTGGCCTGTGTTACCATCACCTCGCCCGCTTCCACGGATTTTCCAATTACCTTGAATGTTTTCCACCGTGACATTCCCCTGAGATACTGTAAAATAAACCCTTTCTAGCTTAGACTAAACTACTACTACCACTACTTCCTCACATCAGTATTTAATATATAAGTTGTTTCATTTATTTTTTATATATAATATTTTTTCTTTATGGCTTAGTATGTCCAGTACATATAATATAATATAAAGAGAAAAAGCTTATTTCACAGGGATTTTGTTCATTTTATTATATTAGGATTTATAATATCCAGATTAAAGAGTCCCAATTGTTTTATTTATTCTATTTTTTTAATACTGCATAAGCATTTAACATCCATCATATAACAAAGGGAATTAATCATTTAATATTAAAAAAAGTTTAATTTTATTTACTTTTTTTTTTAAACATTGTATCATTTGTCTTATGCCTCTTTTTTTTTAAGCATTGCAGTCCTGTATCAAGTCGGTGTGATGCAAAAGGCCTCAGCCATTGTAATGAACATTTTAAATGACAATTAAATTGCATAATGACATGGGTATTACTTAATTTGCTTTGCTTTGTGTCATTATTAGTATTTTAACACCAACATGTCACTTATTTTCAAATGTAAATCATCCCCAGCTGTTCACACAGGTCATTCAGGCCTCCAGACTGACCCCTAATGTCATTTTTGCCGCCATTCTTTTGCCCATCCCCCCTGCTGACTACCCTCAAGATAACGTCACAAGAAGTCTCCTTTTTTCCACAACGGCCCTGTCTCTGAACTGTTTAGACAAGAAATACACATCTGTGCTGCTATGACTTTGGCTTTGGATATAGCATTACTCAGCATTTTTGCTTCTCCACCCAAATCTACCGAGCGAACTACTTTTAAGATCTCGAGCAGTGAGGTGTGGAGTAAGTGACGCACTGTGAACGTGCACTACGTGCCTCTTAGACGAATCCCCTTTTTCTTTCACTCAAAGTGGAAAAGAATGAGGAAGAAGGAAGGCAGAAAAGGACTGAGCGGATAGAATGGAAGGAGGAGGTTGGATCTGAGGGGAAGAAGCAAGAAGGAGAGCCAGAGGAGGGGGAGGCTGTCAGCTGTGCTCTGCCTCACAAGCCTGCCCATAATGCTCAGCCAATAGGAGCAGAGTGAGTGGGCAGGGCTTTAGCCGTTCCCCATCCTAGCCTCTGCTGCATCTCATGCAAGCGCATTATATGCAGCTTGACTTCCTAGGCCGAGGAGAGTCAGACATTGCCGAAACGCTGGGAGGGAACACCCCTACGTGCCGGCTTCTCATTTTACACTTAACCCACGTTGCTTCTGGGTTAAGATTGTTTTGCCTGCCTCACTGGAAAGGATCGTAAGGCTTGTCCTTCTCTCTTCTGTTACTTTTTCACCAAAGAGGTGAAGCAGGATGATAGCGGCACAGCTTCTGGCCTACTACTTCACTGAACTGAAGGATGACCAGGTCAAAAAGGTGAGTTTCATCATTTGTCTTTAACGGGTGCTGCTCGAGACTCACTCTCGTGAGCGTTTGCGAGCTTTTCCAGACGCGTGACAACAGGTGACATGGGCCTGCGGTTTACAGCAGAGAGTCGTGAGATGCGCCTCATCTCACGTCCCTCCATCTGCAGCTTCTACGTCACACGTTGTGCGACGGCGAGGATGAAAGGACGAGGTATACCCTTGCAAATGACGACACGACGCCGTCGCCGTAGGTTGTCGGGTTCATGCTGCAATGTCCTTGAAAGCAGGATGTGGGGCATCATGGAGCGGCTATGAGGAGAGGAACGATTTTTTGTGTGTGTCTTTGTGTGAACGTGCTTATTGGAGAGTACGTCTCTGAGTGGGGGAAGGTGGTCGTGAGCATCAACCCCCCTCCCCCGGAGGAAGAGTGTCGGGTTACAACAGCTGACTAACAGCGTGCCTTTTGTCAGAGAGTTTTGACAGTGTTTGAATGCAATTGTAGAGGGAAGGAAAGATGTGTAAACAGAGCGGGCCTGCATGTATGCACATGCCTGTGTGTCTCACTCTGAGGATATGCACTCTTTATATTTTAACTATAAGCATTTTAAATGGGATTATTAAGTAAAGAAATGTTTGAGAAATACTCTAATATTAGCACACAGATTTAGATATTAATAAATAGGTGGTTTATATATTTACTGCTTTTATTAATGGTTCCTAAAAATCTGATTATTATTTATGAATATGGTTAGATACTAATACAATTCCTCATTTTAATAATCTGTAGTAAAAAAATACATAACTAAATTGTGCCGTCTTTATTGCCTTATGCTGAATTATGATAAAGTACTATTTTGAAAATATTTGCATAAAATTAATTAATCATTTATTCGTTTTGCCTCAGACTTTTGAAATTTAGAGTTTCATATGTGCCACTTTTTTTAGGAAATGTGCGTCAAGACATCATCATGGTTTGGATACCATTCAGATATTTTTAGGCTGCACTGCCACAATAGTGTTATTTTGCATATTTTTCTTATATAGTTTTTAATTAGCTTTTATTTGTATGTTTTCATTTTCGTCTTTTTAATATCTAATTTCTATCAACTATTTTTAATAGTTTAGTCAACAGTAACAATACTGTTCCACAGAAGCACGTTATCACTTCAGAGTAAGAAGCAACAGTTGTATTGTGTAACATGGTTACTATAACAACACGTAAGGCATGACAGACTGAAAGTAAATCCATCCTGTGTAATTCAGTTGTGCACCTGCTACTCTCTTCGGATAAGAGTTTTATGACCAATAGTTGCCATACATATAATTTGATTATAAAAGTTATTCATAGTTAATGTGACAGGACGTTGGTGAATAAGCGATTAAACAATAGTGAATTGTAGCATATATGACATAGCCTTTGCAAACAAATCACACAGAGAGAAGAACATGTGAGTGCTCTTAGCACATTTAAAGATAAAGCCACCATTCTCTACTACACCCTCAGTCCTAGACAGTCCTGGCAGCTTTACCACTGCTCTCATGTTTTTATGAGGAAGTTGGATACTCATGCCAGTTACGCAATGACCTATTTTACACACACTCCTTGTGTTTTTTTAACAAAACAAATTCAACAACTTGTAGTAACATAGTAATCTTCATGCAGATAGATAGAGATTTTACTGGCATATACTGTTTCTGTGATATTTGTAAAAAGTAATACATTTATTTAAAAAAATTCCAACATTTGCCTCTGATTTGGAGGACAATACTATGTATCTCATTAAAAACTAATTTCAAATCAAAAACAATAAATAAATACAAACTCACAAATATAATCAACATTACTGTAAAAAACATATATTAATATAGTAATATAATAATATAGTAAATATATTGTATTCGTAAATACTTGTTAATAATCTGTATATTGCATATTTAAAAGGAACAACTGTATCCCCAAAAAGAGAATACTTTTCATAGTAAATATATATATATATATATATATTGTTACACACAGATTTTAGCCTAAATGTGGTCACACTATAGTTAAAGGCTCAATCATGAGTTTGCATATGCATGAGCAGAGCAGGTGCTTATTTTTACAGTATTAATTCACTTTTGTTGCAGTGAAAAATCTTCCACTAGCCATTTTCCTGATGAATATCGTCTGTGTTTATAGTAATTGCCCATATTTCTGCCATGTCTGCATCTAGGCCACAAGCCATATAATTCAAGGACACACACTGACCTAGCAACTAACAGGCAATGACTTGACTGCATTCATCATGACCATCAATATTGATTACTAACAAATACCTTTCTGTGTAGATTGACAAATACTTGTACGCCATGCGATTCTCTGATGAGACGCTGCGCGATATCATGGCCCGCTTCCGAAGGGAAATGGAGAACGGACTGGGACGGGACACTAACCCGACAGCAACCGTCAAGATGCTGCCCACCTTTGTAAGGTCAATTCCTGATGGATCAGGTGAGCTAATCATTCTTATGGCCCCAAATGATAAATGAATGCCTTAAAAGACTTTTATCTGATGAAAGAATCTTTAAGTAATTACAAAAGCTTGCTTTGAAAGTAGATGAGAAAGAATGCTGTGTACAGAAATAAAAAATCAGCCAGGTTTCCCTCATAAATTAGTGTCAAGAAAGAAATCTCAGCTTTCTTCATTGTATTTCTTTTAAATGCTTTGACAAAAAAGAGAACTGTAGGTTTGACCAATATCAGGTCAGATGCTTAGAACTGAATTAAAGCTTGAAGTGATACCTCAGAGATACCTGAACCTTAGAAGGTATTCAATAAAAGTTGTTTACAAGCTGTAAAGAAAACTAGTATAACCAGTATTGCTGCAAGTGCAGACTTCTCAAAGCACAAAAAGTGCTGGTAATCTCTTGGATTTTCATTTTAACCATTTGTTTATTCCACTTTTAAGAAAAATATTAAGTACTGCATGCCCCAGTTTACTCATTCAAGACTCTGAATCAAGGCTAAGTAAAGGTTACATCCAAAACATTCTAAAGTCACATATAGCTCTTTTAAATAGCTTTTGAATAAATGACCTTTGCCTGCCTCCAAATGTATTTAGTATGCAAACTTAGTACAGAATGAGGTGAACCTATTAGTGTGTGCTCACAATATTGAACCGATTTTCCTCGTGCCACAACACATTGAGAGCTGCATTGACATGTGCTCATGCCTTTCTACATGCCTTGCAGCATCCAACCAAACTCACTTGGTTACATCATGGATTATATGAGCTGTAATCCCAGTCAGATTGGCATCTACAAGTTGATTTCAGTGAAATTTGTTAGCATGCCTGCTACGATGTGTTTCATTCCAGTTAATGATGGTAGATTTATTGCTCATGTAGCAATCAAATTATTCAAAGCAATTAGAACAATATGGACAAATCTGATTGATGGTGTATCCACATCAATAATCCATTCATCCATAGCTGCAATATGTAGCATACTATACATGCATCAAGTTCAGAATGGCTTTTCAAGAGCAGTTCTTTAGTCCTAAGGTGCTGGACACTACAGCATAAACAATTCTATATATAGATTCTGACCTCTTAACATCCCAATGATAACATGCCTGAGTGTGTACAACAAGTCTCTCTATATGAAAATGCCCACCAGTGATCACTTACCAGCATTTAATACAAATTTTGCCAGGTCTCTTTTTGGGTGAATTGCACTATACTTTTACCCTTTATATTTGTACTCATCTATTATTTATATGATGAAGTTTTCCTGGAATGGTTTTAATATGTCATTAAACATCATATTAAGTTTGCTGTTCAGATCAATTCAGAAATTCAAATTAAAATACAAGTATGATGTTGAAACAGTAACCTTTTTATGTGAACATTTTACTGTAATAAACTCCAGTTAACTGACCTTTCCAGTTGATTCTGACTTTACAGTATCAAAAATCTTCACACTCCCAGACACCTCATTTCCAGCCTAGAAACAGAAGACAGCAAGAAAAAAAGAAAAGCATTTGATTTTCAGTGTTGCTTGGCAACAAGCACTGCACATAATATCGACAATCTGGACACGTCGAGGAGCCTCGAGAACCAAAAACACAGTCACAGAGAGCATTTTTGACCTAACGCAAACATCTCTTGGCGTTACTCTTTCTCTGTTTAATCTATGGCATAAACAGACTTGTTAACTACTATTTTACTGCACATATTTTCAGAAGAATCTGTTTGTGAGAATTCACGCTGTCTCGCTGTAAGAGTGCTGCCTGGGGTGATTCGTTTCTGTCTTTGGCCAGCTCAGTAAAAAAGCATTCCTGATTAAGCCCCCTTGGTCACGACCAAAATAAAGGTTGATGCAGTCTCACCATTACAAGAATGGTACACTCTACCCAGTCAAGTTTCTGGCATGTTGTCATAAGGATAACAGCGGCAGTGTCCTTTAGGTAGCTTAATAAAGCAACTTCCAGAAGGGGAAACTTCTAACTAGTTTAATGTTACATGTTTTTAAGTATCATTAAAGGGACAGTACACCTAAAAATGACAATTCTGTCATCATTTACACATCCTCACATCGTTTTGGCTGAGCTATGTCTTTAAGTTATCTTGTGAACTTGTAATGTTGATGATTTCTTTAATTCACCTGCAGAGAAGGGAGATTTCATTGCCCTGGATCTGGGCGGCTCTAATTTCCGTATTCTACGGGTGAAAGTGTCTCATGAGAAGAAACAGACAGTGCAGATGGAAAGTCAGATATACGAGACTCCAGAGGACATCATCCATGGCAGCGGATCACGGGTAGATGACCAGTTCTTTCTCCACCTGCAATCATAAACAAATTTTTGTTGAAAATATGTGTGAAATTAAGTTTATTAAATAATATTAAACAACACTATAGCCAACATCTAAATAGCCAATATGTTTGTCCTTGCATTCAAAAGTTGCATCTTTACTATCATATAGCTAATCTACATTAGACAGTTTAAATGCCAAATTTTGTTGAAACTCTAGATTGTGCATGCAGATGGGTCATTAGCAAAGTAATTATATTCAACTGCTTGGCACAAATTGATAAGTTCATGTTGCATACTCAGCCAATGAGCTTGCTGATTTACATTTAAATAGATATGTATCATTCACTAGAGATCCTCTGAAAGCCTCCACCTTCCCCACCTCCACCTGTATAGATCCACTACAGGTTATTACACATGCTATTGTGAGTATTTAAGATGTCTTACAGTACAGTATTGCAGATACAAAAGTATTATATTGGCAGCAGTAAGTTGCTTTGCAGCAGCAGCAGTAATCTACAGCAGCAGCAGCAATTCAGGGGCAGCAGTGTAGCATATCTATTCTGCCAAAACCAAATACATTAAAATACATTGTAATATCCATTACCATGCTAAAATCTTCTGAGAGTTGTCATAATAGAAATGGTGTTCTGATCTTGTCTGAGCCATCCAGCTTTTATCTACAAATTTTAATTGTCTCCATTTTGTACATGCACATTATTTGTTGCAGTTGTTTGACCATGTAGCAGAATGTCTCGGAGACTTCATGGAGAAACAAAAAATTAAAGACAAGAAGCTTCCCATGGGGTTCACGTTCTCATTCCCCTGTGCACACTCCAAACTGGATGAGGTAAAAGAACGTTATATTATATATGGTTTGCCAAGAAATGATTGCTTGCTACAACTAAGATTTAGATTTTTTTATTAAATCCTGCTTACAAACTTTTAACTTTTTTTATTGTATTTTTACAGGCTGTTTTGCTAACATGGACAAAACGCTTTAAGGCCAGTGGGGTTGAGGGAATGGATGTAGTAAAGCTTCTTAATAAAGCCATCAAAAAACGTGGGGTGAGTTTAATCAAGGAATATATTTCTTTATGGATGGTTTAAAGGTGGATATTCAATTTAGACGTTTTACTGAAGGATTTAATAATGCAATAATTCACTTCCAGGACTATGATGCAGACATCATGGCTGTTGTTAATGACACTGTGGGAACTATGATGACCTGTGGCTTTGATGACCAGCGCTGTGAAGTAGGCATTATTATTGGTAAAAACAATTTCTTAATATCTCTCTATTTAGTTTTTTATGAGGCTTTTAAACTGACATCAAATTTAAAATTAGAATTGTATAGTTGTATGTCCATTTAAATAAATTAAAATACATTTACTCACAGCCACATTGTAAAATTAACTTCTCTCAGTGAACCGATGAATGGTGAATACCACAGATATATTTGATATTCAAAATATGCTCAATCAAAGCTTCTGGATTCTTGAACATCTGCGATGTCATATGCTGCTGTGATCCCTCAGGTACCGGCACTAACGCATGTTACATGGAAGAGCTCCGACACATCGACATGGTGGAGGGAGATGAAGGGAGGATGTGTATTAATACTGAATGGGGGGCTTTTGGTGACGATGGCACACTGGAGGATATCCGAACTGAGTTTGACAGGGAAATCGATCGTGGGTCCCTCAACCCCGGCAAGCAGTTGTAAGTCACAGACAAAGCCCTCAAAAATCTTATTTTAGATTTATTTTATCGTAATGTTTGAAGAGGTAAAGGTGAATGTTGGCCGTTTTCAGGTTTGAGAAGATGGTCAGTGGGATGTACATGGGTGAGCTGGTGAGGCTGATCTTAGTCAAGATGGCTAAAGAAGGCCTACTGTTTGAGGGCCGCATCACTCCGGAGCTGCTTACAAAAGGAAAATTTGAAACCAAGCATCTTTCTGCAATTGAAAAGTGAGTTGCAATTTTTATTAATTTGATTAGGACCATAAATAAAGTTTCATTCTGACATTATCAACATTTTAAAGTATATTAAAACATTAATACGTGTTAATTTGAGTTTTATCAAATGTTCAGTTTATAAACAACATTTTTTTCCAGAAATGATGATGTAACTTTAATTTAAATAATGTATATACTATACTATAGTGGGCTGAAATCAAACAAATAGTAAAAAAAAAAGTACTCACCCTCAAGCCATCCAAGGTGTGGATGAGTGTGTTTGTGGAACAGATTTGGAGAAATTACAGCGCTTGCTCACCAATGAATCCTGAAAGGGTACAAACAGTCAATAAAAACATTTCTGTAATCAAAAAGTAATACTGTTTTAAAAACAAATCTATAGTTTTCCAACAAATACAGAAACAAATCCAAAACAAATCCAGGGTTTTTCCAATGTCACTTCACAAGGCATTGATTCGTGTTGTGGGCTATTTGGATGATGAGCTGTTTGAGCTCTCATTCTGATGGTACCCATTCACTGCAGGTGACTCATCGGTGAGAAAATTATGCTAAATGTCTCCAAATCTGTTTCAAAGAAGAAACCTTAGGATGAATACATTTGCAACATTTTTGGGGGGTGGGGGTGAACAGCAGGTGAACTATTCCTTTAAAGCCAATAAATGGTCCTTTAGGACTCTAAAAACATGATATTTTAAACCTTACAACCTTTCTTTAGGAGCAAAGAAGGACTTACCAAAGCCAAGGAGATTTTGACACGCTTGGGTGTAGAGCCATCTGAAGACGACTGCATTGCTGTGCAACACGTTTGCGCTATTGTCTCTTTTCGCTCTGCAAATCTAATTGCTTCCACTCTGGGTGCAATCCTCACACGTCTCAAGGACAATAAGAGCAGCCCGCGCCTCCGCACCACAGTGGGCATTGATGGTTCCCTGTACAAGATGCACCCACAGTGAGTATTACATTCAGATCAATCAGATGAAAACATGAATTATCAGTAATAGCACATACTCGGCATGCTTAGTAAGTCATCTCAGAGGGTTTTGAGAATACAACTGCAGGTGCTTGTGACACCCTGAATGAGCACTGAACCCTCCTGAGGGCTCTTCAGACAAGAGCGAGTTCTATTAATACACATCGAATAGGTTTCCATAGGAGCAGCTGCGCCTCTATTTGTTGTGACACTACACTCACTGACCTTATATCTGGACACTACGTTGGACTTTAAAAGCTTACAGAGAGATTTTAAAGATTGGAGAAGTTCGTTATTAAATTGTAACTGATATCACATGATTTTCATTCATGTCAAATATTCACAACAATTTATAGACCTCTTTGAATGTCAGAATAGTCTTTAAATAAACATATCATATGCATATCAAGACATAGCAGTGCTTAGTGTGAAGAAATATGGCTACAGGACAGTGTGTCACCCAAGAACTCTGTCCTTCATAAACTGGAAAAGAGTGAAATTATATTTTATACAGTCTTTAAAAAGCTTAATCTTGCATAATAATGCTTTGCATTGCATCTTTCTTTTTGCGCGACGCTTCGGAAAACTCAGTCCCTGCATTCGTTGCACAATTCTAAAACTGTTTTTTGAAAGGTGAACATACGTGAACGCAACATTTTGGAACGCTGTGTAACAGAAAGCGCAATGGTCAAACAGGTCCATCGAGCTCAGGTTTACAAATTTATCTATCGACATTTTTCCCATTCCTTCAGGTTGCTCTGTGTGAACCGAACTATAGGTCAACTGGTATAACGACCGACCGGTATCCGTTTCAAAGCCTATATGTAAACTGTGTCTCAATAGCAAGCGTGATATGTATCAAGGAATTAAATAGTGGAGAAATTAATATAACACAACTTACATTTTAGATAGACTGTCATTTACTTTGTGTAGTTTTGCTCCTCAAAAAACTACACAACTACGTGGTTCCATACATGGCCGAATTAACCGCCCTCAAACAACACGAACGAAACAAGTGAATCGTTTGAGTAAATGTTTCATTCCACTAGAGTTGTGACGTTCGCGAACGAACCGATTCGTTTGAATGGCTCATAAAGTCACGGCTGGGGGCGAGCCGTTCCTATGCGTGTTTCACAGATACACACAAATTAGCTCCTCCGCGAGACAGGGGCAGGGGCGCAACCAGCGCAGGGGTGCTATACTGCCTAACAGCATCAGTGTTGCCAACTATTTCCAATGAAAAGTAGCTAAATGTTGCCAGACGACACGCACTAATTTGCATATCAGTGATGTCATCATGTAGTATCTGACAAGCGTAAACCTGTCATGTCTCTACTCTCTGAGGCGCTGTGTATTATTATATTAAAAGATTACATCCAGATGCACAATAAATAGGTTCTTATTAACATATTACTTTGCGTGATGACGTCATTGCGTAATCACAACGTAAAATACATCTTTATGTAGTATACAAAATAATTAATGTTTTCTCAAATTGACTGGCCATCTCAGCAAAAAACATTATTCGAAATATATCCATTTAGATTTGTATGAAAAACATAGTCAACTATTTGTAAAAGTAATACAAACACTTTTTGATAAGATTTTTTTTTAGTTTTTTTTTTTGTTTTAATTATTTGACTACAAATCTAACCTCATCATTCCTCCCAGTGATTATTTCAGGATAAACTGACATGCCCCCAAGCTGGCTTCTTAAAACTGACTAAATATTTAAAAAGAGCCAAAAGGGCCGTTCTTTTGAACGGCTCTTTGAAAGCAACGGATCGCCAAGATCCGGATCCCCTCAAAGAGCCATAAATCCCATCACTACATTCCACACACAAGTCACTTGTTGCGTTTCTGAATGAATCATTTTGAAAGAATCGGTTGATTTATTCATTAAATTAATCAGCCGCTTGTCGCCATTTACTGGCGAAACATGGAACATAAAGAAAGAGTCCACACTAATAATTAGTAATACACCGCCTTGGCATTTGAATCCACAACCCTCTTTTTCTGCCAGGTATGCCCGCCGGTTGCACAAAACTGTGCGTCGTCTGGTGCCGGAGTCTGATGTTCGCTTCTTGCTCTCTGAGAGTGGAAGTGGCAAAGGGGCTGCAATGGTAACAGCCTGGGCTTCCCGGTTGGCCGATCAGACACGTCAGATTGCTGAGACGCTGGCAGAGTTCCGGCTGACCAAAGAGCAACTCCTGGAGGTGAAAAAGAGAATGAGAACTGAGATCCAGAATGGTCTGAGCAAGAACACCCAAAACACAGCCACCGTCAAGATGCTGCCCACTTACGTGCGGAGCACCCCGGATGGAACAGGTAAAAGCTCTACAGCTATACAGAGTATTTTCCTAAAAATAGGCAAAGAATCCTAGACGTCAGTGATCCCCCAGACATCTGCCATTCCTTCCCCAAACAATGCTGTGTCATAATTGCATCATGTCTAAAATCCACCTGTTCCTCTGCTATGAGTAAATTAAATTCTCTTCATCCCTGTTGAATTGCATCATAGTATAGGCATACTCAATGTAGGCACATGGCATTGTTTTGTAAAATTGGGAATTATTTAATACATTTTGTGTGCTGCAGGATTCATGAATTCTTTGTATTTTCTCTTTTATTAAGAAAATGGTGACTTTTTGGCTCTGGATCTTGGCGGTACAAACTTCAGGGTGCTTTTGGTAAAGATTCGCAGCGGTAAGAGACGAACTGTGGAGATGCATAATAAAATCTACGCCATTCCCATTGAAGTAATGCAAGGAACCGGAGAAGAGGTGTGTGGTCATTGTAACATATTTGCACCTCATTAAAATACTAGACATACACATAAATAATATTTTATATTGTTGTACACAACCTAAAATAAACTTTTAAAATAGCTTTCTGTTCATCAGTGAATCCTAAAAAATGTGAAATGTTAAATATTAAATATTTTTAAGCACTAAATAAGCATATCAGAATGATTTCTAAAGGACCTTGTGACACAGAAAACTCATTTTAATTACTTTTCCACACCACCTGCAGCTATTTGATCACATTGTGTACTGCATATCTGACTTCCTGGACTATATGGGGATGAAGAACGCCCGCCTGCCTCTGGGCTTTACCTTTTCTTTCCCCTGCAGACAGACTAGTCTGGATGCGGTGAGCTGCCTGTTTGCCTTTTCAACTTCATTTTCTAATCAATTGAATGTATTCCAGATGATTTATCGTGCTTTTATGACTACAGGGAATTCTGGTAACTTGGACAAAGGGCTTTAAAGCCACAGACTGTGAAGGAGAAGATGTTGTCGGCCTCCTGAGAGAGGCGATCAAAAGGAGAGAGGCAAGTTATGGGATCCTGTCAGAAATGTGACAAGATGATGCAAGATTTATAAATTAATTAATTTTTGAAAGTCTTGATCCTTGTGTGACGAATGTTTTGTGTGTGCTATATTATGTACAGGAGTTTGATTTGGATGTGGTAGCCGTAGTGAATGACACAGTGGGTACAATGATGACCTGCGCATATGAGGAACCCACCTGTGAGGTTGGGCTAATTGCAGGTAGACACAATATGTAATAAGAAATATTCGATATTTCATATGTGACAAATAATAAAATTGCACCACATTTTTTTAATACACATTTGAGTGAACATGCTAATATATGCATAGAGAACAAGCTAAGGTATTCATATGTGTAATTTTAGGAACGGGTAGCAACGCCTGCTACATGGAGGAAATGCGAAACATTGAGACGGTCGATGGAGTGGACGGCAGGATGTGTGTGAACATGGAGTGGGGAGCGTTTGGAGATAATGGCTGCCTGGATGACATCAGGACTCAGTATGATAATGCTGTGGATGATCTCTCTCTCAATGCCGGCAAACAAAGGTGAGCAGTTTTACTCAGTTGATGTGTAAATTGATGCAAATGTTATAACGTAAGACAATAAGCCTGGAAGAATTGATCATCTGAGGAACCTACTGTTTGCACCGTAATTTATGTAAATGTAGCAGTATGGCATAAGTTTTTTTTTAAACCTTAAAAAAAAAAATAGATATATATATTTTAAATGATGATGTGCAATATTTAATAGTTTTTTTTATAATGTTTTGGTATATCTGAGATCTAAAAAGTTAGTTTTTTTCACTTTTAGGTATGAGAAGATGTGCAGTGGCATGTACCTGGGTGAGATTGTAAGGAACATCCTGATTGACTTGACAAAGCGTGGCTTCCTCTTCAGAGGACAGATCTCTGAGACCCTGAAGACCAGGGGCATCTTTGAAACCAAGTTCCTTTCCCAAATCGAAAGGTACTACATTGTCATATTTCATCACAAAAACCAGACAGACTGAAATAGCTAAATACTTCCTATTTAGAAACATTTCAAATTGCTTAATAATCGTTTCTTCCCTCTAGTGACCGTTTGGCGCTACTGCAGGTCCGGTCCATTCTGCAGCATCTGGGCCTGGACAGCACATGCGACGACAGTATTATCGTCAAGGAAGTGTGTGGAGCTGTTTCCCGCCGGGCTGCCCAGCTCTGTGGAGCAGGAATGGCCGCCGTTGTAGACAAAATCCGAGAGAATCGTGGTCTGGACCATCTGGACATCACCGTTGGGGTGGATGGCACTCTGTACAAGCTCCATCCACAGTAAGTACATGCAAAGTGAATGTATTTTTCATATCTAGAATGTATAAATGTGGTACCAGACTTACGCCTCTCTTTTTTCAGTTTCTCAAGGATAATGCATCACACTGTAAAGGAACTCGCCCCCAAATGCAACGTGAACTTCCTGCTCTCAGAAGACGGAAGCGGGAAAGGCGCCGCCTTGATCACCGCCGTTGGGTGCCGCCTCCGCCAGCAAGAACAAAAGAGCTGAACCCTTTATCGAACAAGCCCTCAGCTCCTTCTCTAGCTCTCTCGCAGAGCGTATACATTTCCACTCGCAGCTGCGACTCAGCTGCCATCCACCACGATCCGGCACATCCTTCTGCTCATGCCCAGAGCTGTGATTTGACCCTTTTGCTTTGTATCCCACTCCTACATGTTCCTGTGTGTATGTCTTTGTGTGTTATTAGGTCTATCTGTGTCCACCCAAACTATATAAAGATGTTAAACTGTTGTTAAAGTATTTATGGATGTATATTGGAAAAAGGGAAGAAATGTAAACACATTGCAAACATTAAAGCTAAGATATTTGACCAAGTATATGAAGATATTATTTATTTTATTTTTATATTAGACGTGACAGGAAATGGATACCTGAGGGGAAGAAGGTATTTTGTGGCGATTTTGCCGAGCTAATTCCAAACCTCTGCGTATTGTCACTTGTCTGTGTGGCAGTTTGTGGTGTGAATATTGCAAAACATTTGAGGAACATTAGCTAACCATAACAGCCTCCTCATTGGTCATGGTCGAAGTGAGGAAGACGGGCAAGTTCAGTCTCGCAGTCACAGCTGCCTTCCTGATAATTCAAGCCCCTTATACTGGTCGCTGTACGAATGAACAAGGACAGGAAACCTATTGCCTTTGCATATCCACTTTTTCTGAAATAGTCAATCCCAAAAAAATTAGCAGATTGTATCATGCATATTGCTTTTGTCAGCTTTTTGCTGTATGTGTGTGTGTGTATGCAGATCTGCAGGTTATCGCTACCGATTCCCAGTAAATGTCCTTCTGTGTGCCCTGGCTGGTTATTTGTGAGTGATCCTGTGTAGTTGATGTGAGTGAATCTGTGTAGTGGCTCAGAGATCTTCTGATGAATGCATGCCTTAACTAACTGAGGTCTAGCATCCACTGATTTTGTACTATTTCATAGTTGCACTATATAAATAGATGTTCCTGGAAAAACTTATATAGGAGAAAACCATAAAAATATTTTGGTCAACTCAATTTGTGTTCTGTGGTGTCCTTTGCAGTAGCCCAAATGCCCTAGTGTTATTTTTCGTTAAGTATTTAGATCCTGCGATTGTTTGCGCAGTAAAAGAAATTCCTTTAATATCTATCTTGAATGAATGTATTGACAGTTCATTTGTCAGGTGATGCAGAAAAAGCATGCCTGCACAAAATGGCTCAATTTTAAAATGATCCTCCAATCATATTTCGTACTGTTATAGTGAAAATGCGTAGTTTTTTGTTTGTTTTTTTTACAATTGTCTTGCAGTATTTTCATTTAAATTAAATGCACAAAAATCACAAATAAAGATTTCAACTTTATCTTAAGGGAGCCAAATGTGAGCTTTGATCGATTGGAGTCAGATTGTAATTACATTTTTCTATTTCACAAACTCTAGTAATGCACTAATACAGTATCCTTTACTCAGGATTTATAGACTTAAACAGATCCTAGGCACTCATACAAAGAAAAACCAACAAACATATGAATCGTACCAACAAAATAAATAAAAATCTAAATTGTGCATGACCCACTGCCATTATATGTGACAGCATAACAAACAAAATAGTATATAGAAAACGTATAGCTTAATTATTACTCTGCTACATTATAGCCTTGGATATTATACTTGAAAGAAAAAAAATTATGTTAACTTTGAAATGAAATATCTCATGGCTTTAACTTTACTAAATTCTCTTTAATCAGTCAAGTGTATGGTAGTACATGCAGATGTATATTAAATATAGCATGCTGTAAACACTGAGTACCACTGAAATGTAAGCTTACTTGTCTATTTTCCATACAATTACAACTGTTTGGTTTTGTTTATATTTCAGCTTATATACATGATATCTTCAACCACTACAGATAACACATATTTCTCTATTTTTTAAATGCTATCAAATCAACCTAACAGTCATCATACTGCTTACACCTGACTGTTTATCTCAAGCAATTCATACTTTTGGGTACAGACGCTCTGACCTATTTAACGCTGATTCTGCAATTCTGTTTTTACATTTAGAGATGCCACTTGATATTTAACTAATATTACATCTTAAAACATCCATTGCTCAATAGTCATGCTAAATTAACATGTTTAACTGTTGCTCAGGTTTAGGGTCAGTAAAATGTTTATTTATGTTCAGCATATTTATTTATGTATGCATTTATATAGTCCAAAAATACAATTAAAAACTGTAAAGCAGAATTTTTAGCATCTATAACTACAATATATGCATGAATTTGGTACATTTCTTACTATTATCAATGTTGAAAATAATATATTTTTGTAGAAACCGATACATTTTTCATGACTATTTGATGAATACAAAGTTCAGAAGATTATTAATTATTTGGAATATAATTATGAATGCCTTTATTGTTATTTCTGATCAATTTAATGCATTGTTTCTGGAAATATGCATTCATTTCTTTCAAAAATTCTTTCTAACCCTAAACCTTTGAACAGTAGTGTATACAATACAAAATGAACTGATCTATACACAAGGACTAGTACTTCAAGCAGCAACACAGAAACAAATAAGGCTTGGTGCTTATGCCATAGGAGTAGATGAATACTCCACCTGTAAAGCCCACAGAATCCACCATAGAGGGAAAATCTAATTCTGTTGTGAGGTATTAAGTGCAAGAATGGTGCTTGATTTTAATAATCGCCAACAGGGATGTTTTTCACCCTCATCACTGAAATACTGTAGAATTCAGGCTTTGATTAGTTTGGATGTGGTGTCTTCCGGTTCGCTTGCATGATTGCGGACCACCATGCTGGTGGTCTCAGTGCGATAACTGCGTCTCATGTGGAAGGTTCTCATGTGCTGCAGCTCCATGTTGTCCTCCTCAGATATTTTGACGAGGGGGCACCACTGGAATGCTTTGCGAAAACCTGAGCGGAACCTAAAGAAGGACAACAGATGCTAGACAGATGCATGTGCATTAAGAACATAAATGCTAATGTGTTTACACCTAATCTTTGGTCCTTCCTGCGATGTTATGTGCATGTACCTTTGGTTTAGACAGCAGTAAATGATGGGGTTGTACATAGTTGAACTCATGGCCAGCCAGAAGATGGACAAATAGACCTGCTGGATGTAGTGCTGCTTGTATATGTCCCTGTTGAAGCTCCCCAGGATGAAGTAGATGTGGTACGGAAGCCAACATATTGCAAAGGTCGTCACCACCACTATCATCATCTTCACAACCTTTATCAAATTGAAAAAATGGCATGAATCTTTTTTCTTTTTTTCTGTAACACAAAGAACTATAATCCAAAACCACAAATAGCTGCTGCCACCAATGAAAAATCTCTATGGAGAGGTGTATTATTATAAAGCACACAAGAAAGAAAAATGTGAAAGAAATTGAAAAAGCCCATTTCCTGTTCTGCCAGAAGAAATGCATTCTGTCCCAAGGGAAGGCTTTACCATTGATTTTGAAATTCTGTGAAAGCTAACTACATGTGCTCATGATAATACACATTTTATTTTCCAGATTTGGCAATTATGTGTATCTATTTAGAAGCATGACAACTGTCTTCATCGTGGCTTAAGTTGTTTAAAAAATAACAAAGTTACACAAGTAAATACAGGTATTGCTAACCTTGCGTTTAGCCTGCATCTGGTTCTGATAGTGGTCTGAAGCTTCTCCAGGGATCTCGCTGCCCCACAGCCTCCGTCCCACCAGGCTGTAGGTCACCAACATCACCAGCAGAGGGAGCAAGTAGATCAGGATAATCACTGCAATCTGATACCTATGAGATCAAGCATCCCTTTATGAGTCAAATCTACAAAATGCTAATTGTATTAGATAAGAATGCTCTTTTGTCATTAAAAAAACCTTCCTTTGTTATGCCTTTGGTGGCCATTAAAAAGTGAAAAGAGTTTAACCTCATATATTCGAGTTGCAAAAATAGCAATCTCAATTTACTATCTCAGTAGGTAATCAAAGGAAACGTATTAATGTTAACGTTGATCATACAGTACAACGGGATACATTTTGTTCACTTTTCTTACGAGAGTTGATGTTTCCCTCCATAATCGTCAGGCCATTCCACCATACACACAGTCCGGGGGAAGTAGAACTTGGTGCTGGCGTAATAACACTGAGGAAAGGCCAGTGAAAAAGCCACGGTCCAGATTACCCCGATCAGAACTTTCGTAGTAGTGGAGGAGAGCCTGGGCTTCAGAGGGTGGATTATAGCCATGTATCTGTGGATTTCAGCCAACATCTTAATGAAAGTGAACGTGTGCCTTTAAATGACATACAGACCAGCATACATTTGGTATATAAGAATAACAAAATGAAAAAGGCTGATGTCCCACTTCTATTACCATTCTGTGTATTACAGCGATTTACTGCATACATAATGTGTTATAAGAACACAATCCACACTCAGCTGAAGTCTCCCTGCCCATTTTGCTCCAGTCACCAGATCAACTGCAATCGATTATCAAGGAATATCATAAATGCATTATTCGCGCGCAGTAAATGGACTTTCAAGTGAACTGAATGTACGCGTGCAGCTAAATTACATGTTTGGGGACGTTGCGCGCTCTTACTACATGCGCACAGGTTATTATTTAGACCAACTAAAAGCTTAAGTGCTGGTCCTAATCAATTCAGCATTTTTGTTGAGTGTGCATGAGCTTTTAAACGCTTTTCTCAACACTAGGTAACCATGACATCTCATAAAAATATGGGCTGGGCTATTTATCATTTAAAACGGGATGAATGTTAATCTAAAATGTATTTTAATATCATTCAATTATTTTGATGTGGAGTGACAAATACTAAAATGTGGTCAAATTAGCTTTATATCCACTGGGAAATAGCTTCAAGTAGCTTCATCAGGATCTACCCTGTGGATGTCAGTCCACCTGATTCATCATTAGATCAGCTTGGACCGGCTCTTTAATTTATGACCAGCAAAACATGTAAAAAAAAAAAAAAAAAAAAGCTAGCATCAGAATATAACCTCATCTATGTTTTATCACAGGAGCTTACAACCTGTCACTGATTTATGGCACGGTTAATGTCATGTTATCATATGATGATTAATTATCCTAGTCCATGGGAACATGTTATGGTAAATTGAAAAAGAAGTAAAAATCTTTAGATTATTATTTGCAATTTATAAATTGTACTGTAATAAATAACCACAATGGTTTTCAATGAAGTGCTTCGTTGTCTGCTTACCTGTCAACAGCAATAGCCGCCATTGAATAAATGCTTGAGAACATTGCTGTTATTGGGAAGAAGTTTTGAAATTTACAGTATCCCAAACCAAAATACCAGTCATTGTGCAAAGCATACACGAAATTAAAGACAGTGTTAAAAGTTGCCATAGACGCATCAGAAAAGGCGAGGTTTACAATGAAGTAGTTGGTGACCGTCCTCATGCGTTTATGTGCCAGAATGATCCAAATAACAGTGACATTGCCAATGATGGATACAATTACGATTAAAGAGTATGCAATCGCCCATAGTGCCACCTGCCAGTCCGGCTGCTCGAATAGATTGGTGGAGGTTTCGTTTCCATCTTCCTCGTCGTAGAGAAGAGATGTTGAAGGGGGGTCCAAAGTGATATCCATTGTATTTGTCCGTAGTATGCACAAGTGATGAATCAATCTGTATGCTTATTCCAGTGAGTGACTTGCTATGCTGTCGCTACGATGGTAAACTTGTGTATTTTAGACATTTGGAGCAGTTCATTTTCCAAACTGTGAGTGTGGTCAGTGTATGCGCCTCGTGTCCAAACGGTCTGCTGAAGTGCGTTTATTCGCCCGAAGGTATGATAAAGCACTGAAAAACTGAAGGAATGTGTGCCAAGTGTTGGAGGTGTGTCGGGTCCAATGAAATGACGTTGAATGAAACACTTTTGCCAGCGCGCATTGTGACGCACTGTATCCTACCCTCTTTAAGAGCTGGCAAAAAGCAAAATATTTAAATGCCATGCATTTGACGCGTTAACAGTGGACAGCTTGCTGTCATTAATAATTGCCAACCCCCTGTAGCGCACACTAATGGAAATATGTCACAGTTAAGAACATGTTCAAGGGCTGCTGTACTTGTTCAGCTGAGACGTTGCTTAGATACCCCTTATTTCTCCAATCCAATTGTATGAGGTGATATTTGTTTATTTTGTCAGAGCAGTGAGACAGGTGTCTGGGCAGCAGGTGGAGGGAGTAGATAGTGTTAGTGTACATTACTCTTATTTGGACACTTCGAGTGCTAAAGGATATTTCAGGCTGATGTCTGAAGATGTCTTTTTCATTAATATTCATTCATTGTGTGAATAAGATAAACACCCCGTTCCTACCTTATTTTCTTACTCTTAGGATGGCACATAATCTCATCCTTTAACTTTTGATTAATGCCTACAGGCTACTTTTTATTTTGTGTCTCTAATAAATTTCAGTCTGTGACTTTTTAAGCTAAGTATCAGTTGTTAATGAGGGAGTTGTGGACACATCAGTGTTTTTGGATTAAAGTAAAAGTTTGTGATTTTGTTGTAGTTTTTTAAAGTGAAAATATAAAATTAGACTCTTGAAATTGTATTCATAGTGCTGCTATTATGACATATGTTTACTTTTTAATTGATAATTACCTTTCATATAAATCTCTTTTACTCAGATTCTGCTTTCTCTGTCATCAGCCTATTTAATTATTTAACTAAATTATTAAAATAAAATATTAAACAAAGTAGTTAATTTAGTAGGCATATGTTGCATTAATGACACTTACGAATTTAAATATTATTAATAATTATATCAGAAGCTATTATTATTTTCTGTAAAAAAATTAGACCCCTTTCTTTAGGCTACTTTCTGGGGTGAGGGGTGGTGCAGTAACCCTTTTCATCCCACATTTAATATTTACATCCTTTATTAAGACATTGGCTGATGTGTCATCATCATCCACATTGCCATCTTACCCCGTCTTACTCAAATTTTAGCCTATAATTTTTTAATTGTTTTTTTTTTTAACTGGACATTGCTGCTAGAGATTTGCAGGCTTAATGTAGCCTATATGTTAAAAAAAGTCAGCAACAGTCAGAAGAGAGGTTAAAACAATAGTGTCTACATTAAAAACCTATTTAAAATTTAGATGCATAAATCTATAATGAAAATTTTAATGTTTTATGAGTTTTATTACATTCAATATCTTTAAATAAAATTAAGTAATAATGTGCTTTAAGAATATGAACTCCAAAATCATAAACTCCTGAAATACAAACGACATACAAGCCATGTGAAATGCCGCTCTCTCATTGGACAAACCACCTATCAATCAAAGCATGGCTTGTGTGATAATGGAGCGCGTGGCGTGGTCTGCTTTGCTCACTCAGGTAGAAAATACAAACAAACCAGGAAGTGTCTACTACGCGAACGTATTTCGTGTTATTTATACGTTTTTAACATGTCAAGTGAAGTCCGATATTGCGACAGGTGCTCGTACCTATTTCTCAAGTTTTCGTTAATCGCATATGCAACCATTTTCTGGGTGAGTTTGATTGCTTTTATTATACGTTATAATAATAAATCGGTGTGGTAACTCTATGAGTCAAGCAAATGTCCACAAGTGCGGTTTAAAAAAAGTCGAAAAGAACAGAAAGAAAGCAAATAATGTCACACGTGTGCTAGAAGCAACGTTTGAGTGTGTGTAAATATTTTTAATGATTTTTTTATGTCACGCAATACCTGTTACCAGTTCTTTTGACCCCACCCTCCTCACTCGAGTAATTCTGCTGTAACGTTACTGTGGGATTATGGGTTTCTTACTTATTCAATTATCGATCTCTTAGTAGGGAATGTTGAACACAAATGTTCTTGTGACGTTGCAAATGTTTTTCCATCGATTTGTTAATATATGTATTACGTCGCTGTAAAACATATTAAGCGAAAATGGCAAAATAATCACTTTAAATAACAACAACCTTCTTGTTAAATGTATGTATGTGTGCATTTGAACCAAAAACACAGTAAATGCATAGTATTTACATTTAAAAGAAGCAAACAGAAACTGAAACAGACTGTTTTTAATGGTTAGTGGTTATTTTGCTTCTGTTATTGATCACATGATAGACTAGATGAAATGCTGTATGTGGTCATACTGTGCAAAGTGCCATGCCTTTAAAACATATGACCATTTTCTAGCATGTAGTCAAAGACCATTAGAACCATCATTCATATTTCATTTGGACCTCGGCTAATCATTATTACTTGGCTCAAGATTTGTTGAATATGTGTTGAATAATTTACCACATGAGAACATTTCCCATTTTCATAAAAAGTATCTTTTTTCTTTTCTTTTTTCCTAAAATAGAATTGTAGGATAAATTATCTGGGTATGCTTTATAAGATTATAATATCAAACTCATTGTAGCATTGTCGTTGTGATTGTTAGCTGCTCATACAACTTTTAAAC
This sequence comes from Enteromius radiatus, assembly GCA_032357445.1. Classification (NCBI taxonomy): domain Eukaryota; kingdom Metazoa; phylum Chordata; class Actinopteri; order Cypriniformes; family Cyprinidae; genus Enteromius; species Enteromius radiatus. The sequence continues at coordinate 7,089,120 of JAUCMS010000022.1, read as the reverse complement.
AACTAATATGTACGTTTAATTTAGTAATGTGTACTATTTAGGGGTAAATAATATAAAGAGGTGCACCTTTTTAGGTTTTGTACCTTTATATAAAAGAGTAAATATAGTATTTAAATATAGACAACAGTCTCTCTCTCTCTCTCTCTCTCTCTCTCTCTTTCGCTATAATATCGTACTATAATTTATTGTACTTTAATTAAGTCATTAGTTAATATTCCAGTGTTTTTAATTCAAAATATTACCAAGCATGTATTTACGTACTGTGTTCTCAAGTTGCTTAACACTCTTATTTACTGTTGTCAGCCTGTGACTTACCAAAAATAAACCAGAGAGTCATTTGGGGTTACATAAGCCCAGATATTTTCAGTTTTAAATTCCTTTGACCGTTTGAATTCAGATCTACATAAACAGAAATCCTGATTATAATTGCTATGCAATGTTTGTTTTATTGTTCACTTTAATGTTCTTTCTCCATTTGTTTCTATTTTCCACATTTGAAGTTCTTTATTCATTTGACAATTGAGTTTCCTATTGTATGAATTATTTTGCATCATCTTTGCATAAAGGCTTATGTACATTTCACAACTGTGCCATCAATGTATTCTTTATACTGTTTTATATGCAAATAATGCTTTTCATGGAAGTGTCATTCAAGTTTGAGGCGCTGTCATGGCGTAGGAAATATGACATTCTGTAGTTATCTTTATTCTCATCCGTTATTGACATTTGAAAAAGATTATTGTGAGTAAAAGGCTGGTGTCAAAGCTACTCTATGTGACAGCAGAGGTTTGAAATGCTACGGGCTGCACCATTGTGCTTCTCTCCCTGTTTTCTGTCAAGAGCAGGTCTGCACATGTTGAACCCATCACACTGACAGCGTAAACAATGGGCCCCATAGGACCCCATTCCAGACCATTATGCCACCAGCCGAGGCTCTTGGTGGCCCATTGGCACCAGTATTACAGTGCTGGCTGACCCAGAGCACACTTTGTGCTGCTTTCATCATGGTTTTCACAAGAGACCTGGTGCACGTGCCTCATTCAGGGATGAATTATTGTGTGGATGGCTATTCTGCTGAAGAAGGGAGTACATTTGCTCACCATTTCTGTTGATTAATGTGCACTAATTAATGTGCATGTTGATTAGTAAAAGGCATTCTGAAGTGCAAGGTCTTACAACTGTGTACAAATTGTTTGATTTGTGCTAACTTCACAGATTAATGGCAGTTCTAGATTTTTAGAAATGGTTGTAGTAATGCATGTGCTAGAGGTTTTGTAGGTTACTATTTTGACGCCCTTAGTATTCATATTGTGTTTAAGCAACATAAAGATGCATAAAAATAAGTGGATTATAAGTTATGAGCAACCACATTGAAGCCAGTTTCAGCCTGAGATAATTTCTTTTGAAATGAGGAGGTGGTGGCCTCGAACTCCATCAAAAGTATCTTCAATCTTTATAGTCTGCCAAAGTTCATAACTCTGGGTGACACTTCCCAACCAATTTCCCAGGTGGCTTTTGTAACCCCTATTGAGGGATCTAAAGATAAATGAATTTCTTGTTTTTGTTTTTCAGTCTTTCAATACCTTAAAGATATAGTATTTATGTTATAACTAATAAATATACAAATATAAACAAAAAATTAAAAACCATTATAGTCTTTGGTGGTCTTCTAAAATGCAGAGAGGGGCTTTGCATACATAAAAAATGTTAATTTTCACTAATAGTTTTATTGCTTTATAATAAAGAATATAAGCAGCACACATTTGCTTATGTTAAACACTACTACCTGTTTTAGCGTTTCCCAACCCTGTCCCTGGCAGCACACCAACACTACACATTTTTGTTTCTAATCAAACACACCTAAATCAACTCATAAGCTCATCAGTACAGACTTCAGGACCAGAAATATACTGGTCAGATAAGGGAGACATCTAAAATGTGACTACAGGAGCAGCGTGGGAAAACACTGATTTAATTAAATGAATATCCACCTTCTTTTTTTTTTTAGCTCATTAGTTAACAAACCCTCTGCAACCTATGGTGGTGGACCTTTAATTTAACCAAACTGAATAGACCTTCATTAAATCCATATCACCCACAGATCGTTTCATGTTTCAAGTTTTAATTTGGACAAGACTATAAGTGGTCAGACTCAGAGAGTTGTTCACTCTGTAATTAGTCCAGTTTGACCTGTTTACACCCACTCACATTCACCACACACTTTAGTTGCTTCCCTTTGAAACATGATTTTCTTAATGTCATTGTTGAACAGTACAGTTCAATTTTTAAAAAAGTGATGTACACACTATTTGAGTTCATAATATTTACTTTGTCTTATCTATTCTCCGCCAATTATTTTTTTCATCTGAATGGTGTTGATAAGACATCCCATCGGTACGATGATGCTTCCATTCATTTGAGGTAAAGATTACAGCTTATCCATACAGACATGCTGGTGTGATGTTGAATGAGAAAGGAATGCATTAGCAAAACAAACGTTTCGTACAGCCCATATGTACACACACACACACACACACACACACACAGACAAGTTAACAGGCGTGGAGTGGTTTTACTGCAATTACCAGGGCAGCATTATGATGGTTATTATTTGATTATGCCATTAAGCCATGTCACTGGAGCTCAGTGTTTTTTTTTTCTCAGGGTTACACAGGGTTTTGCACAACTTCATCTGAATGTGCTTTTCCCAGATCTACTTTTTATTGTGAAACAGAAATGGATCAGGGGTTCATACCACTAGCTTTAATTCTACAATTAGTCAACCATAGCTCCGATCAGTAGAGTATGATAATCATGTAGAATATATCCAAATGGAAATCAGACTTGGCGCATTTGAGGAGCCATTAAGATTCAAGGTTGGAATGTATTAACCCAGGAGGTCACAGTTTCACAGCTTTACTTTGCTTTTGCTTGAATCATAATACCATTAAGTATGAACAAAATACTGAAGAATACACTCCTAGATTTAGTTAAGTCCACTTTTGTGGCTTTTTGTGTCCCTGAATTTGACTAAATGTACTTTTGTTGTTGTTTTTTAAACCATGTGCCTTTTTAAGTTACTATTATATCTAAAATAGTGATATTTTTCCCATTTGTAATGTAATTGTGCATGAAACCAAAATGGTCTGATTTGTGTGATTTGTTTCAGCTCATAGGGGGCTTTATTTTGGCCATTGGCATTTATGCAGAGGTGGAGAGGCAACAGTACAAAACTCTGGAAGGATTATTCCTGGCTCCTTCCATAATCCTTATCGTGCTCGGTGTGATCATGTTCATCGTCTCCTTCATTGGTGTCCTGGCATCTCTCAGAGACAACTTGTGCCTTCTGAAAGTGGTAAGTTTTAAATTTTTCATCAGACTTTTTTATATAGTGGTGTGCTTATTATTTAAACCATATTGATTTGCCAACATTTCATAATTATGTTTTTTGGAGAAAGCAAGCATTATTAGCACAAAGAGACAGTTCACCTAAATATGAAAGTACGGTCATTATTTATTCACCATTTCATGACTTAAAAAATAATTAGTTTTTGTCCATACATTGAAAGTCAATGCCTAGTGTTATGTTTTCCATTGAATTTCATTATATGGACAAAATAGTTTTTCATTTTCAATTTGCATCCCACAAAACATTCTTACTTAAATCACTTAAACAAAAAAAGCAAAACAAACCACATACTATGAGTCATTAGAGATGAGTCAATATCAGTTTGAATAAAAGAATCATTTGAATAACCCTTTCTAACTACACTAATCACCTGATGTAGAATTAGCATGAACTTTGCAGACATTGACATACCTCTCAAACCCAGTATGAAAATTACTGCTCTCATTTGCCTAAAGATCACACAGTGATCAACTTATTACATTTTTAGAGTGCAGTTATAATCAACAGGGCTGAAAATGAAAATCAGTTCTAGTGTTTCCTGTTTCAGAGCAGAATTGTCCAGTTTCTCCGTTAATACATCTCCCTAATCACACAAACTAGAAAACAAGCTGATGGGAATTGAATCATTTTATGAGTTATTTGTATTCACTGGGGCATCTGCCTTGTGAAAATGTCAGTGGGTGCTGTAGACGCACATATAGACAGGCTCACTGCCCATGTAGGGCAGAAGCTGAGGCTTGAGACTGTTGTATTTCATTTGTATATGAGTAAAGTGTGTGTGTCTCTGTTTCACTTGAGCTTCTCTGTTTACTGTTGCTTTGCAGTTTCTTTACATGTTGGCTCTCTGTCTCATTGTGGAGCTTGTCGGTGGGATTCTTGCTTTGATCTTTAGGAGACAGGTGCAGCCATTTTTATTTTCTTTCATTTATAATGCTCTTGACAAATCCCTTCCTTTATATAATAAGACTGTTTTTTTATGTACCTTTCCAAATGGCAAACTGTGACATGGCTCACAAAAAGAAAAGTATACAGAATTTAGTTTTGCTGTATTTTATAGTCATTAGCCATGCAATGTGACAATAATTATTGGCTGTGTCTTTGTTATTCATTTCATTAGGCTAATGGAATCCATGCTAATTTGAAAAAGATAATTATGAGTACTGTTACATGGTTGCTAGGTCATGACTGTTTTGTGATTAGGTTGTATTTCAGCATCTGCTGGATGTGGAAATTTGTTTGGCTTCTTGACACTTCAGCAATCATTAACAAAATAATTTGGGTACCAGAGTATAATTACCATCATTGTGAACATAATTTCAATCATATTTTTAAGAAACTAATTGTACCAGTTCTCAGATATTACAAATAAATCAGACTTGTTACTTGTTTTTTTTTTGCCAAAACAACGTCCTGCTGTTATAACTTGGACTTCTTTGTCAATTAGACAGAAGACCTTCTCAACAAAAACATCCGTAAAGGCATGGTCAATTACTACGATGACCTTGATTTCAAAAACATCATGGACTTTGTTCAGAAAACGGTAAGAGATTTATCATGAGCACATGAAATGTACAGATTTAATATGCTGACTTTGAAGTTGAAGTTGAAGGCTAACAACAAAGTTTCACATGAAACTATGAAGGTCCAGATCTTTCTGAATGTATTTACTCTGCATTGCCATTAGCAAACCAATTCTGTTTAAAACGTTTTTTTTTTTTTTTTTTTTTTGCTTCTGAAAATAAAAGAAGCTGGTAGGGTCCTGTGAATGTTATTTCAAAGGTTTTTTTTTAATCCTTAAAAACCATTTGTAATCATTTCAGTTAAATAATGTAATGTTAAAACAATTATTAAAACAATGTTTTTTATTTCAAGATTTAATACAGATGTATGGTTTAATTTAAATACTTTTTTTTCAATCAGTCTTTTTAAGAAAAAGGTTACATGAAAATATTTACAAAACTACAAAAATAGTACAGTATAATAATAATATTGTTCTTTTTTTTTTTTTTTTTTTGGTTATCAACCATATTTCATTTTTAGGCTAAAGTACTGTAGTGATGCCCTTTTAAAGAATTTTCTTGCAGATCTCAGTGCAGCTATCGAGATAAAGTGGATATAGGTGTACACGTATAATCAACAGACACTGAAAAATAACATAAATTGTTCAGCTATGCTTTTGACTTATTATTTTCCATGACATTATGCTCTTTAAATTCTATTTTAATGACTGTATAATACAATTTAGGCCCTAAAAATCATGTAACTCAAGATATAATTCCAAATCAGATGTACTTCTTTATTACCATTTATTAGGTAACAACAACTCCTTGAGTGCATTCAGAAGTAACGCATTGAAACCAACCATTAGAAATTTCTTTGTTTATTTAGTCCATTTAAAGAGCACTGCATGTAGTTTAAAATGCTAGGCACCCAGCAGACACATCTACAACATTTCAATTCTCAGACATTTCAATGGAAACACTCTAAGTGAGCCCAGTGGCTCTGAGGTGCATTCAGACGCATGCGAATGACTCTGTGCCAGTCCACCAGCTGCACAACCTCACCCTGCGCATCTGCATGTACCTGTTTAATGTGAGTAATTACAGCCAGCCGTTTCAGCAGTGCTCAATTAAGTACAGAAATATTACATTTTCATTTCATTAACAAGCCTCTTTTTGACTTGACTTTAAAATCACTAAGAATAGCGCCTCTAAGAACAGTCAATTTCAATTAATCACTCCTCAGAAAGAAAAAGGTTTAGCACATTCTGTTTGGTCTATTGTTAAGATAAAATTATTATTTTATATATTTCTGTTTAAACCACATTCAGTGCCAGTCACAGCAGTCTTTTATTTTGGTTTGAATCTTGTTTTTTTTATTCCATTTTTTAGTATTTGAAATTCTTTTTTTTTTTTTTTTTCTGTTAAACAGCATCCCAAAAAGCTCAGCATGACACAGTGGGTATTTGTTTCTGCTTCACAGGATTATTATCTTGAATAAGATTCCAATAGAGGGAAGATGTGTGCAATTTAAAGGACAATGAAAACATCACAGTGAGCCAGTCTACATCCGAATATTAATTCACAAGATTTAGAGAGAAAAAGAAACCTGACGGTCATTTTGCTCCCCCGCAGTACATCACAAACAGGCTGTGAACAGTAATTGTTATTCTATTCAGCTTATGTCATCTCTGACGTAGTTTCCACAGTGTTCACAAAATAAATAAATAAATAAATGAAAAAAAAAAAAAATATATATATATATATATATATATATAATATTATATACAGTGAGATCAATAAGTATTTGATCACCCTGTGATTTTGCAAGTTCTCTTACTTAGAAATCATGGAGGGGTCTATAGTTTTCAGCATAGGTGCATTTCAACTGTGAGAGACAGAATCTAAAAAGAAAAATCCGGAAATCACATGTTATGATTTTTTTTAACAATTTATTTTGGAATTACTGTGTCAAATAAGTATTTGATCATTTGCTTATCAGCCAGATTTCTGACCATCAAAGACCTATTTGCTTTTAAATAGTCCAACTACACTCTGCTCATGATTCTAAGTTAGTAGCACCTGTTTGAGGACATTAGCTGTCATAAAGACACCTGTGTAGCCCACAATCAGCCAAAGTCTAAGTAGCAACATGGACAAAACCAAAGAGCTGTCAAAAGCCACAAGAGACAAAATTGTAGACCTTCACAATTAAGCTGGAAAGTTTGGCAATTGCCAAGCAGCTTGGTGAAAAAAAACAACTGTTGGAGCAATTGTCAGAAAATAGAATGATGGTGACTGTCAGTGTCCCTCTGACTGGGGCCCCACGGATGCCCTCTCCTCGTGGGGTATCAATGATGCTAAGAATCAGCCCAGAACTACATGGGAGGAGCTGGTCAATGCCGTGAAGAGAACTGGGACCATCGTTTCCAAGGCTGCTATCAGTAATACACTAAGACAGCATGGTTTAAAATGCATTGCATGGAAGGTTCCCCTGCTTAAGTCAGCCCATGTCCGGACCTGTCTGAAGTTTGCCAGGGACCTTCTGGATGACCCAGAGGAGTTATGGGAGAAAGTCCTGTGGTCAGATGGGGACCAAAGTAGAACTTTTTGGTCTTAACTCCATTCACCGTATTTGGAGGGAAAAGAATGATGAGTATCATTCCAATAATACCATACCAAGCCATTTTTGTTAAGTGACGTGAGTTTTTACAGATATCCTATTCACAGTAGTTTAGAGAGCAGTGAACACTGCACAAGACCCAGTGAATAGGAACATCGATAGTGCTTTCTGTTTTGCCTCGCTGTTGTGTCCAGTGGCTTCATTCCCAGTGGTCCTGGTCATTCCTCATTTATTTGCTTTGTGACCGACATCCCATGATGCATTAATTTCTATTAGCTATCCACAGTAGGATATCATTAAACAATTATGCTCTTTGTTTTTCTTAAGCTGATTGGCATAGAATTCTTGTTCATCAGTATGAGATGTTTCTTATGAGAGAATCAAGCAGTTGCTTAAGCAATTACCTCTAATGTTATTCACTGCCATTGAAATAAGCTGTTGGGATGGAATATGAAATGGTCCATTCACTGAGGGAAGACAGGAGCCTAATATTTATTCATGCTTGTCCAATAAATGAACACAGAGCAGTCATCCTAGGTGCAATTTAGCTGATGACACACTAGAAAATTCAACTCAAGACCAACTATTTGCTCATTACCCAAACGTTGTTTTTAAAATGCGTTGTACAAATATTCTTGTAGTCTTGTACACAGTGTTCAAATTCATTCTGCCTTTTCTGACTAATATTGGCCTTCATCTGAAGCTTTGCTGATATTTCAATTTTACTGTTTGATTCTTTTTCTTTTCCAGTTCAAATGTTGTGGGGGAAATGACTTCATGGACTGGGAGGTGAACATGTATCATAACTGCTCTGCTCCTGGTCCTCTAGCGTGTACAGCGCCTTACTCCTGTTGTCAGAGGAAGGTTTGTCTATGAAAATTTTTTTTTTTTCATGTGAACAATTTACAGTGTCAACATAGCCTCCACATGCAAAAGAACACCTCTCATTATGTTATGTTTGCCGTTTAACAGCAAGTCACTAGTGAAAAATTAAAAAATATTAAAATGTTTAAAATAATATTAAAATTTGAAATGCATTTATTTTATCCTAAATATACTACAGATACATTTATATTTTATTTTATAAAACATTACTTACTGTACTATAAAAATTTACTTACAAAATACCCTTTAATTGTACTTTTTAGTTTACTTAACTGGTATACTAACGTCTGGAAATTTTCATTAAGAAATTTTGTAAAAAGCACAAATGTTTTCAACACGAGCAAATGCAACTCAGTATATTAGAATAATTTCTGAAGGATAATGTATAACATAGTTTTGAGAGGATCGCTGGACGATTAAATCATACACAGCTGGTAGCTCGTCAGCTAATCATTCGCTCATCAAATCACGTCCA
>JAUCMS010000022.1:7069073-7079903 GCA_032357445.1 Enteromius radiatus | reverse complement strand
CCTTAGGGTTCGGAGTTCGCCGTTCTCCCGGCTCGCTCCCCAGACAGCACGCCAAATTCGCTTCAAAATTTATAAGGGAAACGTGAACTCTTGAAAATAAGTTAAAAACAACAACGAATTGTAATAATATTTTACAATATTACATACGGATCTTTCATAAAAATACAAATCTAGTGGACACATTAGTCCTTTTAACACAGAGTCATCTTATCTCCAGGATCTTTTTACAAATGTTTCATAAACAAATATTGCTGTATATCTGTAAACTTTGGCATAGCCATTGCTATCAGCTGTCGAATTACCTTCTGTTAAAGAAATATAATCCTAGCATTTTTAAGTGTAGTTTAAGTGTTAGCCGAAATGGAAGCAAACAGTTAAATTCTAAATTCAGCCATGGTTCAGTTGAAGGGAAACAAAAGCATTTATTTCTTTTGTGATTCTTTCAAGAGGTTACTGTTTGGTCAATTGAAAGGAGATCTAAAGGGAGAATTGTTGGCAGATGGAAAGCATAAAAAAATAAATGGTCATTTTGTTTCTCGGCATACCTCATTTTGTTTCGTCCCATTTAAGCTCTGCTCATATCTGCTTTCAGTTTCACAAATAACTGGCACTTCCAAATTTTACAGGTGCCAAAACAATGGCACTACATCCAGTGAACTGGGAAAAAACTTTGTCCACACATCATACATTTGAAACGATGCATGAAGTGTTTTTCTGCTCCGTTTTAATAATACCCAGTTGCTTTGCTTTTACTTTTTGTTCATTTATGGAAAACATTGAGCTCATAACGATCCTGCGTTATCTGGATCATTCCTGTGTTGTGTACATTTGAAATCTATAACTGCTGAAAGTGAATAGTTATATTTTAAGAAGTATGTCTATAAATGGGTAGCAGACTTTCGAAAATGATCGCTTGATGATTTACACAACGGCAATAGCATGAACAAGCTGTCTAACGGGATCGAAATTAAGAGCTAGACCTAGCCATTGCCCAGGGAGGGCAGAGTTTGTTTACATGAGTATCAATTTAGTCTGGAATATTTGTGCTGCTTTTGTCGTGCCAAAGGTGATGTCACTTTCTGGCTTTTGTTAAGTCATAGTTCACTTAAAAATGTTGATAATTATGTCGTAATTTCCTCATCCTCATGTCATTTTAAACCTGTGCGACCTGTTCTGCAACACAAAAGGAGATCATCTGATTAATGCTGGTTTCCAAACTACTTCAGATCTCATTCACTTTCATTTTATAGAAAAAAAATCTAAATATATTTTTTGTGTTCCCCAAACCTGAAATGTATTTTATGAAGTCCATATGATAGGGACATGAAAATGTGCTGCTTTAATAGGAATTGACCCATCTGCGAGTCTGGAAGAGTGTGAAGGATATTGTTACACCATGTGCTGATAAAGATGGAAGCTATTTTTTTTTCTCTTGTCATTCTCCAAACAAGCCAGAGCATTCGTAACAAGACCCAACTTGAAATTACATTTACCTGAATATTGAAAGAGCCCATTTTTGGAGGTGCGTAGGACAGTTAAAAAAATAGATTCTCTTAAAGTGAGATACTAAAGCAGGTCTTGCAGTCAAAAAGGACATCAATTTTTCATTAGTTTTGGAAAAAGCACAGAGCCTGTTTGCCCGGCGTCCAGCTGTGTGCAGATTACCTATGGACAAGCATTACCTCATCACTACTTCAGTTCTAAGACAAAGCAATGCTGCTATCTATATATGAAGATTACATCAGAAAGTTAATCTAAAATCAAATATCAGATTGTAATCTGAGGGCATTACCTTTAAATATCTTTAATCCCACTCATTAAGCCTGATGGAGATCAATTTGTTTATTGTCCCTCCATTGAAAGTTTATAACCGAAATTGTAACGCTTCAAAAAGTTCAAAGAGTTAAGGAAAGAAACCCATATGAATATGAATCAAGCAGTTCAGTCCAACTTTTATGAAAAGACACTATCACTTTATATGATAAATAGATTTAATTCACTGTAAGTATCTTTGCTTAGGAACATTTATCAATGCACATACATGCAGCACACTGACTGAATGTTGCGTGAACTTTTTATGACAGGATAGAAATCTGTAATTTCATTTAAATATCTTCATTTGGGTTTCAAAGACGAACAACCGTCTAATGAATTTGGAATGACTTACTATAACCGTGAGCTAACCATTTCAAAGTAATCAAAATGTGAACAGTTCAGCTTCATTTATAAAGCTTAGCAGTCTAATCACTGCATTACTTTAAGACTAAAACCTGTATAACGTGGAATGACAAAATCAAAACTGTAATGGAAACCTGTTATGTCGAGAGTCCAATCATTAATCAGCACCGAGTGTAATTTCATAACTGTGATACAACGGGTTGGGAATGTTAAACGTCTTCCCCACAAGAGTTTTTGCTGTGTGCCAAATGAGTACTTTTACATAATTTCACAGCTGATGTGAGAAATCCAAGATAAAACCATTATGCAACTGTATTAATGTTTTACTTTTATAAAAATGTTCAGACTGCATTTGCTTGTGTGTTACAGCATTCTGACGTTGTCAATACTTTGTGTGCATACAAGGCCCTGACAAAACAGGTATGTGCCCTGATCACACTTCCTTAAATGAAGGACATCAAAGTAGCTTACATGTATAAGTGCACTCTGATTTTTGAATAGTTCTGTGTGTCCTTTGTCGATCCACCTGGTATAAATGCATTCATTTGGAGGAGTCAAAGGTCTGCTCATCTGAGAAGAGCAATGAGATCCACCTTTGAATTTTAACAGGCTGTGAGGATACGCAGCTCCTCAGATGAATGATGATTTGCCTTATAACTGCATCCAATTATCTCTGAATACATTTTCAACCAGTCGGTCTCTTTATAACACTGGTTATTAACCTGACAAAAAGTAATGGCATTTTTTTGGACACCGCAATGTAATAACATTTCTGTTACCTGACCTTTGCCTGCAGAGGCTAGAAAATACTGATGCGATCTACACCCGTGGTTGCACCAATGCTGTCTTCATTTGGTTCATGGACAACTATAAATACATGGCTGGACTTTTTCTGGGCATCTTAGTTCCTCAGGTAAGACTTATGCTTATCAGCGAAGAAGATTCTCTTTTTAATAATACAATTATCTACTTTACTTAAAACATACATGCTCTTATCACTTTTAATTAAAACTCTGTAAGCTTGCCAAGAACAAAAATGTTTGAAGTTTTTCTTTGACTGTAATAAGTGTTTGAGAAGAGTTTAGATAAGGATTGTGACAGCAAAGTTTTAAATGGTTTTCACAAGGGTGGTGGGAAGTTTTATGTATTTAGTTTTTGTCTCACTCAGATATGCATTTTTGCATCAAAAGTCACAAAATCGATAGTACCCCAGCACACGGTTTTTCTTACACATTCTTAGAAAACAAAATAATTTTTTGGAAATTGTGTAAATGTGTTATATATAAAGTTTGTAATACAATAACTATTGCCAGTATTACTAATTATAATCATTATTATCATATAATTCAAAGCATAACATTATTTTCAAAATGTGTTTTTGGAAATCCTTCATATTCATAATCAATTCTTATTCATATATTTACTTTGACAGAACTTTCTGAAACCAAAAAAAAATCTCAATAATCCTCAAAAGACCAAGAATTTGATTAATGAAGATATCCGGTTTCATCATTTTATCATTATCTGTGCCCACTCATAAATTCAGTGTAATTAAGAACCCTTTTATAAAGTACCTCTCATTAAATGTTTTCCACACTGATTAAGAGGTGGGTGGTGACACAAGCATGGTTTTAATGAGCTTCAATATTTCTCAAAAGAGTAGACTGGTTTTCAGCAAATCTAGAAATCTGACTCTCTTTTAAAAGCAGCCTCTGATGTGCAGCTGTTTGTTTGCCCCCTCACACACACACACACACACACACTTCAACCAGTGTTAAAAAGGTGCCTTGATGCACTGAAAAATACCAGAGCACAGTCACAGATGCAGATTATCATAATCACATAAATTTGAATACAGTTGTAGTAATTTAAATAATGCTGTAACTTTGATAATAACCCAATAACAAAAAGAGTGCATGCTCAACAAATGTAATTTAAGTCTCTTCTAAAGGCTCCAGTACGTTAGAGGTGCTGGGAACAGGGCTAAGTTTCTGTTAGGTCAGACAGTCCCTGTCTGTTGGCTGTTTCACAGGTAATAATGCCAGAAGATATAGAGCTGTAAGCACAAGCTATTGTTGAGAAGAACATTTCCAGCAATGACTTTAACATTCAAATCATATTGCACTGTAATGTTTCCATCTGATCTTTTTTTCAGTCTGATGTTTGTCTGCATGTTTATTCAAGTATGAAGGAGCGGTGGGATTTTTTTTGCAAGAAAATTCTTGAAACCAAAAAGCTTACATAATTAGTTCCGTAGTTTTTCCATAAATGGTGATTCAAAGTTGGGGAAAGTCATTAGTCAGTCTGCCCACACTGTGAAACATCCCAGTTGTTTATTACAAGATTTATATCACTGCACAAATTGTATAGCTGCAGCAGTATCAAGTGTGCAGATTAAAGAGAAAGTTCATCTAATGCTGAATCTCTTCTTTATTTTTCTGACCACAAAAGGAGAAATGTAAAGAAATGTCCAACACGCACTCTTGAGTTCAGTCTCTCTGGGACCTGATTGTCATGAATAACTGACAGATAGAAACGCAATAATTTGTTGTGATGAACACAACAGATGTATTTACCTATATATATATATATATATTAGCAGCTGTGCTAATAGATTCTCATGACTGTGACGGCCAAAGTCAGGATTTTCAGTAAATATTACTTTTGATAATTCTAATTATTATAACTTTTTTTTTCTGTATCATATACCCCAGAACACTTGGAGTATATGACGTGTCACATGCTTAATGGTGGTCGCTATTCGCTGCTATTATATGAACATGTTTCTTTGATTGGCTATTGTGCTAGTTTTGTTATGCAGACTTGGCAACTTTATAAACTTCCGTATACTTCAATCCTAATGCAGTGTAAAAACCGGTCTAGGTTGGTCATAAGCATTGAAGTACATGCTATCATTATATCGAAAAATAAAAAAACAGCTTGAGCCTCAGAGAAGGACCGTTGAAAGATATGCATCTGAAAAGGGACTGAAAGCCATTGTATGCCAAATAAATGGAAAATGTTTCAGACCACTGGCAATATGGCCTGGCCAGACCGTTTCACCAAATTCAGCCCAAGAGGAAATGCAAGTCCCAAAGAGCTGCAGGGTGCTTTTCAATAGATTTGCAGGCAGCTCTGGCAACAGTTAATGAGAGCGTGCATCAGGCAACCATTAAAAAACAGGCAGCACAAATTGTGCAAAATGGTCATCTCTTGAGGGCAAAGTCATAGTCCAGATCTCAATCCAGTTGAAATGCTGTGGGGTGCTTCCACAGAAAGCAATTATGTTGTCCAAAAGTAAAAGGCTTTTTTTTTTAATTTTTTTTTTTTTTAGTTCTTTGGTGTGATCTTTACATGGCTTTATATCACCCGTGTGGAAGATGCCATCGAGGAGTACGGACACTATATGGATGGTCTGCTAGACGGAGGAACCCGGGAGGCCAAGAACCAAAGCAAGTGGGCCAAATGCTGCAAATGCATGCCTTTAATTGACTGAGTGCAAACTCCTAAAAAGCCTTACATTGGAAGAAAAAAGGAATTTATACAGGTACTATCATGTGCTGTGGATGAAATGAACTGTTTGTAGCTCAGCAAAACTCAACCGTGCTGTTATTTTCGTAATATCAGCCACAGACACACTGATGCAAGCAATTTTTGTACTGTCAATATCCTTTTCACAGTTACTTCCAGGAATCATTACTTCATCTGTCAGCTGAAAATGGGTATTTTTTTTTTTGTCAATTTACTGATGCTAGAACTGACCTTCTTTCTCAGGACTAAATCCGACCTGAAGCAGTACACTAAAGTTGCGTCATGTTATGAGTCAGAATGCCTTTAGATTTTACACAGCTTAGTTGTGTTTAACAGGGAAACTGTTTTGAAAATGTTCACCTTGTCAGTCTCAGTTAATACAGTTCAAGGTTTCTTTTTTTCCAGTGTGAATAGTGCTCTTCACATAAGAGAACTTCTACCATTAAAGTCACTGAAAACGGCAGCTACATTGATCATAATAAGGTTGCTGTTTCCTTTGTACGTTGTGTCTAAGAAGGCAACAATATAAATCCTGACCAAAAATATTTCCGCATTTTAAAGCTGTGTAAATTCAATCCCTTAGTTCACAATTTTTTTTTAATTGATAATTGTTTTACTTCAGATCAATTCTTTACCTGAAATGGGTTGTTCCTCTTAATTTGAACAAAATACTACTTTTCATGAGCTGACTATTTTGTAATCTGTGAAATTTTAATGTCCATCATTTACATATTGTGTTTATTTTGTCTGGGGTCTTTTTCAAATGCAACACATTTCTGTCCGAAAAAGTGTTTTTTCCCTTTCTTTTTTGCCAAATGGTGATGGGGGTTTTTATATAATCTTGTTCTGTTGTCTGCTGTGTCTATTTAAGCATGAACACAATTAAAATGTACTGCGTATCTTGAACTGTTTTTATAATTAATGCGTAAGATGGATGTTTCCTGTCATTAAATGGCAGTAGAATCGTCTGATGGCATATTTATTTAAATGCACAAATATTGCATTCATATTTGATATTTCAGTGAGATAATTGCAAACAAGCAGATTGAAGTGAATAATAATAATACTAAGCCTTAATATCTTTCTGTTCTTTTTTTTGTGATTTTAATGACTATATCTTGACCTGACTGTTAAAGCTTAAGTATTGCCCTGAACGCAGTGAGTGTCCTGCTCAAAGAATGAATAAATGATGTTTACAGAGCTGTGTTTTGCTGCTTCAGTGGATCTTCTTATCTGTTCTCTGTCATGCTGGTTGTTGTGTTTGCAGGGGGACTGCAGCACTCTCAATATTGTACTTTGTCTGGTATCGCCAATATGTGGCAGTCTGTGTTTTACACACTTATTCTTCAATTTACTTCATAATTTTTAAAACAGCGAATAAATATAGTCACTGTATTTATTATAATAACAGATTTTAATAAAGTATGTTTGACATTTTCATTAATGCTTGTAATTGTGATTGTTTTATAACTTCATCGTTTGGTCTTTAAAACATTTTATGAATCCATAAATATAGTCATGAAATATGATCATGTATAAAGAAATATTATGTATTATAGCTCCTATTCATGTATGGAGATAGATTACAGCTTCCTCAGTAATTTCTTCCTATTTTGCTTAACAGGTTAAAACATCAAGCCGAGCTCTGTACCGGTTTTACCATAAAAAGTTGTTTTTGTTTTTTTGTTTTTTTTGTATAAATGTTTCTCAATGTCAAAAATAGGAACAAATCAAATGGCTTCTTGCAATCATCTCAACACAACACCTTATAAAAGTGTGATGACCAGTGCCATTGCTGCAATCACTGACCATTGTAGGAGAAGTTCTGATCTGATCACTGTGAGGAGGGACGTTAAAATCAGTCACCTGCGTACGTTTCATCAAAGAAAAAAAAAAAAATGGTGCCGTTTTGATTGGCTGCTTCTATTGCATGTGAATGAAACTTTCAAAGTCTCCTGTGGAGTGAAAAGAAGGCTTGACCGCAGCCTGGGACTCAAAGGTTCATATTTCTTTCAGAGTACGGGTGAAAGAGAATTTTAACAAAAGATTTGACTTTTATGAAGTCCAGTTTTATCCCGTAGGTAAGTGACCTCCATACAGATAAGACACAAAAAGGGATTTAGGTTTGTGGCATCATATTTGTAGACATAAATGCAAAATATGAATCATTGTAACCTTTATTAATTTTCTTATTTAATTATCCCCCTATTTCCCTCCTATTCTGTCCTTAGTGCTCCCCTGCTAGTATATAATTAAGCTTCCTCTCCAGGCTGGAGGAAATATGAATCAACCCCGCCTGAGCTTAATGCTGCTACCTCTACAAAACAAGCCCTCGTTTGGTGGTGTATATATATGATTAGCAGTCTTTAGTGGAGAGTAAACAATGTGAGGCCCTCTAAATGTGACCAGAAACTCACTTTCATTAGGTCAGAAATTTTTCCCCTTTCATGCTGTGCCTAGGAAGTCCAATAGCAAACGATATACTTGTGTTTGTTTCAGGATTGCTTGAAAAAGTAAGCCTTACCTGTTCAAATGTAACGGTGTGGTGGCATTTGCTGATAAACCATCTCCTGAGGTTAGAGGAATCATGATATTAAAAGAAAGGTACGCTAACAGTAACGTTGTTTGTGAACATAAGGCCGTTGTTTAGATTTTTCCACCCCTTTTTTAACTGGAATATTACTTATAATATTCAGTGAGTTTATTTATTGGCTTTAATTAGCCTACAATTTCAGGAAGTGTTGCGAATGACATAAATGAAAAACAGTGGAGAAATATATCATCATTCCTTGTGAGCCTTAAGGTCACAACAGAAGATGAACCATCGATCATAAGTCAGTGAACAGCTGCGTTGTACATTCTTATCTATTATTGACCACATGTTTATCAACACACAGTGCAGTGGTGGGTTCAGAAAGATACCAAGAAGCATTTCTGATCTCATTAAGTAAGAATATAAATTGTAGATTTTTATATTTATGAAAGAAACAGTGAAAGGAAAAGCAGAAAAGAGATGTTTGTGCTTGAATAAACTGCTATCACAATGATAGAATGTTCCGAGTGGTTGCCGGGGCATTGCTATTCTGTTGCTAAGATGTTCTGTACGGTTGCTAGGGTGTTCACTGGTCCAAATCAAAGAAGCCCAAATTTAAGATAAGTTAAACAATACAGAAGAAAGGACTATTTGCTATTTCCATGCCATCATCAACTGAAGGAATATAAAAAGTAGCTATTCTTAATTAACAGTGCTGTAACAAAGTGTATAATTTAATGCATGATTAAAGATATTGTAAATAGTCCAATCATATGTTTTTGCCTTAGAAAGCACCATTAGTTATAGAGCGGAATCTTAATTCCTTATTATTTTCCTGCATGTATGAAAAAAGACCCTTGCAATGGCTCTTATGATCATATATTTGAATTACAGTGTCTGAAGACCAAAAGACAATATGCATTACGATGCCAGCCCACGTTCTCCAGCAGAAGGTCTTTATTTATTTAATAAGCTGAGGTCTTTCCTCATTTGAGAACGTTCCTTAAATAGACGAGATCATAATTACCTCCTTGGGCTCAGTTAATAATGAAGTAGAAGAGGACTGTAGGTCTTGCTGTCTACAGCTTTTGCTGATCTAAAAAAGGCTTTCTTGGACTCATTTATCTTTGGCAGACGAATTGAAGTATTACTCAATATCAGTATCTGCGCGCGCACAGATCCTTATAAATATTATACATTTCAGGCCGTTGTCATAATAACTGATGCCTCAAATAAAAAAAAAACCCATCAGCGTGCTGTTTTGAGTTATGATAAAATCTCTGTAGGCTACTATAAGTTAACTGTCCTTCCCTTTCCCTGTGATGTCATGTGTGCACATAACGATGAATATTAAAACATAGAACATCTTTAAACTTTGACTTTTTCACAGGAGCTTCACTGCCACGGTCGAGTGCCTCTCTATGGCAAATACCTTGTTCCCAAGGGTATGGAAATTGAGAGACAAAATATGCGCTCATTATACTGATGTGAAAGATCAATGCTATTTATAACAGCCGAGATCCTTTAGCGAGAGTCGTCTGAAGGGAGTGCCGAGGAGCCAGCAGTTAATCAAATGTTGTTGCCTGGTTAAATGTCTGAAGAACCCTTCAAACTCAATCAGATGTGATTTCCTATTGCCAATGATTCTTGGTCCCGTGCCTGTGGCATCTTTTGAGTTACTGGCGGCTTTGAACCCATGTCAAAAGTGTCATGAAAGATGCAAGCAAATCTAATAAAACCATTGGATTGTGTTCAACAGCACAATTATCCAGTTTGATGGCTCTTGGTCATTTTCACAGAAATGCATCAATGCTGAAGGCTTGTGTGAAAATGAAAACCCTCCTCACCCTTCGTAATGACGGCGATGAGGACTACTTTTACATAATGCAGATTTAGTATTTGTTACACTGCATAAAATACTAGATGGGAAGCTAAAGTGTGTAATTACATGTAAATTTTGAGCATTGTAAATTTGAATGCTTGAAACGTCTCATGAAGGGTGGTGAAGGTCCTACACACATAAAAATAATAGTTTTATTTATTTATTTTTTACAGCAGTGCCCTAGAAGAACCATTTTTGGCTCCCAAACCAGCATTTGAATGAAGACACTTTTTGATGTGATTATGAAACCCTTTTGTATAATGGAAATTATTAAATGTGTCTTCAATGTCAACAAAGAACCTTTATTTTTAAGAGTGACACTATGATGCCTTGTATACCTGGTGTACAATATGAAAATGTTGATATAACTAAATAAACCCACTGTTTATTTGAATAAATAAATGTAAAAAAACATGTTAATTGTTTATGCAGGAAGCTGGAAGCCATCCAATATATTATTGTGAATGAGTGCCATTGAACTATGAACTGTGGTTATTATTTTGGGTTGGGTTTTATCTACTGGATAGTGAGCTTATTAAATAAACTTGTATTTAGTCATGAAATCATTTGAAAGACTGGTGTTGGACTATCTGAAGGACTTCACTGGACCCTTACTGGATCCCCTGCAGTTTGCCTATAGAGCAAACAGGTCGGTGGATGATGCAGTCAATATGGGACTGCATTATGTACTGCAACATCTGGACAG
>JAUCMS010000022.1:7054499-7069052 GCA_032357445.1 Enteromius radiatus | reverse complement strand
TCTGTCACAAGAACAAATTCCTCGTATGTGTAAACATACCTGGCAATAAAGCTCATTCTGATTCTGATTCTGATTCTATTTGTTTGTTGGCATGAAAGATATGTATGCGCCTATTCAAAACCCCCCAAGTTTAATAATTGGTTGAGTTTAATGCAAAGCACTTGAAGAGGAAGGCTTTTTACTGCCACTTGCCCTCTCATCAAAACATACTTTTAGCTTCATTGTTTCAGCAGGATTACAAGTACCAAATCTGCTTGTGAAGACATTAATCATGCCTGAAGTACTGTAGATATTTATTTTAAATTAATTTTGTAATGGAGATTAAGTAATGCTGATTTAGCTAAATTGACCCAATTATTCCTGCTGCCTGTCTGTGACATTTCCTGCTTCAAATTATGAAAAGAAAAAAAAAATTCCAAGTGAATCTTAGAAACACACTTAGTTTAATTGTGAAAAGACCACTTCAAAACTAATAACAACGTATTTTTCCAAGATTCAAATTGATGGAAGACCAAATGAATACAGTTTAGATTTTTTTCTCCTTTTGGAGGACACTGCCATCTTCTGGTTAAAGAAAATGCATAGAAGGTGAGGGGTTTTAGTACTGAATTTCATGGAAATAACAATAGCATTTTATCAAGATCAGATTTGTTTAAATAAAGAAGGCCCTCCTGAGTTTAATCTTGAAAAATTCAAATGACTAAAAGCAGAAAAAAACCCCAACGAACACAATAAAACACAATTTGAGATTTAGTTTTTGAAAGTCTTTTATTTTCACAATAACAGTTACAAAATGTATTAAATATTACAATTTAAAAAATGCATTAACGCAAAAAGCAGCACACAAAATGCAGCTGCTTTAAGCATTGTGCATATAAATACTTAGGTGTATGCCTGTCACATTCATGCTTCTCACTCTTGCAGTGCAGTATCATTCAGAATCCCACTTCCTGAGTAGCCTGCAGCTCCACACTTATTGGCTGGCCAGTATGCTCACATGTCCCGCCTCCTTCGTTTGACCGCCTCTGCTACCCTGCACCCAATGCACTCAGCTGTTCCAGCGAGAGACATCTCCTCCCCACTGCCCGCTAATGCAGCAAATGGTTGCACCTCATCTAATCAGCTTTCCCAGCCCAATAGTACCAGAAGAACACCAGCACTGGGTGTAGACTTTACAGGGGTAAGTGTGTATTATTATGTTGCTGCTACAGCACCACTGAGTAATTCAGAAACATTTTAAAGCAGAACTAAGTGCCTAAGCAAGATGACAAAGCATGAGACGACTGAATTCATGTTATTAGTGTTGTATTTATCTGCACTGAAATCCTAAGGTGTTTTGTCTGTTCAGTCCTTATGTACATTTCCTTCCATGTGAGGCGGGACAGTGGTGCAGGAAATCAGAGTCATATGATCCTGTTCAGCAGAAAACAACAGAAACATGTTGAGTTTGTGAACGGGTCTGGATGTACTGTAGGTCATCAGCTGTATGCAGCAGTCAGCTTTTATTTTCTGCAATTTCAGTTACAAATGAATAACAATAGGTACACTATTAATTCGGTTAGACATAAGTAAGTGATGTTTAAATGTTAAACATTCTTGTATTGTCTGTATGTGTTCAGTGTATTCAGGGCTTACCGAGAAACAAGACGTTCATCTTCAGTCTTCACCCTGAAAGGGGTTGTAGAGCAGCAGTGATGTATTCGCCTCAGAGCCTCCACCGGTGGGGCATCACCCATAGCGAAAGTATGGAGCGTTTGGCCTACAATCAAGGTAAGCTTTTAAAACTACATATACTTAGTTAAAAAGTACAAAGTATGTAAGTTATAGTGGTATGCAACTGCAGACCCACCCCATTGTAACTAGTACGGTGACACCCTACTCAGGAGAATAATCCTGACTCAGCATCAGCGAGGTGGTTGTCAGCAGAGGTTGTTTTGTTCACTTTAAAGCACAAGTTTAAATTCCTCAGTGGCAGAACTGTTAGTTAAAAGAAGTTAGTTTATTTAATTGACTCCAGATTTAAAGTGGGGACTGTGATTGATCCTAGTGATCTTTTTGAAATAGGCTAGTAGTTGTTTTGTTCAGTTGCTCTTTCCACTGTTACATCAAGTTGTGGACACATTTTCTTTGTGCAGCACATTTTCACAAGCAAAAAGCAGTAAGTTTCAATATAATGGCAAAAATTACACATAATGGCAAAAAAAAAAAGACTTCCCAGCTGGTTGGTGTTGACTAACAGGTTAAAAATGCTTGGTTTAAAAGTGACTTCTGTGTGAGCTGTGTTTCATACATCACTTGACAAAAGACAATTTGTGCACATGACCCCACCTTTATGCTAGTTCCAGGTCAGTTTTGTGCTTACATGATTTTTAAAGTGATTTGTTAAAACAAAAACAAAGCTTCATTTCGTTTTAAAAACCCAAATCACTAACGAATCAGATTTTTACAATTACCTCATGTTTTTCCCCCATTATCAAACAAACCATTATAATTGAATGCATGTGTTCAGGCTGTGATTATTTCATAACTTTCTAAATGAAATATTTAATAGTTCAGGACAATGTTTCATACAAGCGGTAGAGGGTAGTATATCCATACTCTTCAACTGAATTACGTCTTTTTTAACGTTATGACACCACCCCTTTGCTGCAGACGGATCGTGCAGGAGTGCTCGGGTGTAAACAAATCTACAATCTAACTAATTGTTCGCAAAAGATATCATGAACATATGAATGGAAACATACGTCGTGTTTAGGGCGTTGACAAGGAACATCACACGGGAAAGCGCTTGAATTAGGTCGTTAACTGTTTATCAATGCCGTTCAACACATCACCGCCGTGGTGGTTAGATGAAGCGTTATCCTGAACTGTGTGATTTTCTCGTTATCGATGGCGACACCTGCAGAACAGGACCTTGTGTTGGCAGAAGCAGAGAACAACAAAGAGAGAGCGCAAGTGTTCGGTATCCTCAGATTGCAGGAGGATAAATCGGCCGCCGGCGAGAAAGCGAGCAGTGCTGCCATGAAATCTGGAGACGGGAGATGGCAGGCGCCCATATTCGCGTTAGCCAGAAAAGCGTCAGAAACCTTCTCGGGTGGCATTCACGTCTTGCCCAAAGTGACAGAGCCCAAAACGTCGCCCTTTTCCGAAGAATGGGGTGCTAAGGGTAGGTTATGGATAAAATTAAAGCCCGTAGCTGACGTTGGGATTCAGTTGTTCAGATGCAGAACCTAGGTGTATGGCAAGCCGTTTTAACATTTATTTTATTTTTTCATTTTTGCTTAAAACTGACTGTTTTGTTTCTAGTACCTATTTTAATTGACAAGTAAATTATATGTATAGGACTGATTAATATCTATTTAGAGTTGTCTTTAATAGTATTTTTTATTTAATAGTATTATATATCAGTCAGCATCCCAATAGTGTGTGAAGTAATAGTCCATTACTACTGATACAAATTGGAGTTTTTTTCCCATTGAATTCAATTTGCATCTGTGCATCATTATGTATCAGATGTTGACTTCTGATTAGAAGGCCTGTGTAAATACAGTTGTTGCTACTATACTACTATTGTTTAGTTGCCTCTTACTATTCAAACAGTCATACGTTCCGATTGTTGCTAGTAATGTTTTTAATCTTACTAGTGAGCTTTTTAATTGAACTATAAAGTATACATTCATAATAAATAATAGCAAAAATAACCAAAAAGCAAATGTATGAAACTACTGAAACAGTGGCCTAAGTATGACCATGTAATAATTGGATAATTATTAGTCGTCTACTAAATAATGCTAAACAGAGATGCATAGTTGTTATATTAGTTTTAACACATGTATTAAAATGGCTTGCCATACAACATTTTCTGCATGATGTCATAGTGGTATGATGTCATGGAGAATGTGCCTTGTTGGTTTATATTCATTTGTGTATCTAATAAATCTTGGTCTTTTAAGACTACAAAGCACTAGTTCATTCATACATTTAGTGTATAACATGTATTTTTATGATGAGATGGGTCTATCAGCTAAATTATTTTGCTACTGACTTTTTCATGATTGGTGTTTATCCCCTCCCATGATCATGACAAATAACAAACTGATGGTGAATTAATATAGCATTAAGAAAAGTGGAGAAATGCACAACATATGAAGTTATTTACCCCAGAGGTCTGATAGAATAAAGCTTCATTCACGTAATATTCAAATAAATTAGAAATAGGAACCAACCAACATAAGTGGGAAGTAGATTACCACAGTGTCAGTATTGTTTGACAGAGCATGTTTGAATGTGTTTGCATAAGAGTTATTGATTAGCCTGATGATGAAAACAGTCCAATATATCACTGACAATTCAAAACTGATAAGTATATAATTTGGGAAGTGTTTGTTGTTGAAACAGAAAACAAAAAGCGAAATGCTGCTGCTAAACACTGGTGAATGACAATAACACTGAAAGCGCTTTAAGGGCTTGTTAAAATTTAAACTCGGCCATGCAAAGTGTGGTCACATGTTAGTTCTAAAGAAACAGCCAGAGGTAAAAGTGCTGTGAGTTGTGGGTGTTGTTTTTCATGCTCTTGGCCTTCTACCATAATAATGCTATAATGTTTGGATAAATTAGTCTGGGTTTTGTGTCTTCCAGCATTTAGAGATCCTATGGCAATGGAAAGAGCAAACTTGCTTAATATGGCTAAGCTTAGCATCAAAGGCCTGATCGAGTCGGCTCTGAGCTTCGGACGAACTCTGGACTCTGACTATCCGCCTCTGCAACAGTTCTTTGTTGTCATGGAGCACTGCCTGAAACACGGTCTGAAAGGTACAGTATGTTCAGCCATCATCAAACAGCCAGCCACAGAGAAACATCTGTTAACCACAACTGATATACACAACATCATAATATTTTTATTGTTTCATCAAATCTTTTGCGTACTCATATTACATGTTGTGACACAGATTTGCTTAATAAACACTTTTGTCTCCCAGTGAAGAAATCGTTTCTTGGATACAACAAGTCGTTATGGGGGCCTCTGGAGATGGTTGAGAAGCTCTGCCCAGAAGCAGGCGAAATCGCAGCCAGTGTACGAGACCTTCCCGGCCTTAAGTATGTTTAGTCTACATTGATTACATTGTACACACATCTGTAACATTTTAATTTAAATGCTCTAAAAAAACTATTAAGCCCACTACTCTATAAATATACATTACAAATTCGTCAGTACAATAAGAAATGTGCCATTCAGAATAGGGAAGTGCAAATTTCGGTTCTAGTTCCCTGACAAAACTGAAACTTGCAACTGCAAGAAAAAACTATTTCCAGAATCAAGCATATCTGTTTGTCTGTTACTATCTTTCTATCTGTCTATAATTTTTTTCAAATCAAGCTGAACATGTCTGTACGTGTTTGTTAGGACGCCTCTGGGCAGAGCCAGAGCATGGCTGAGACTGGCACTGATGCAGAAGAAATTAGCAGATTACCTACGTCTCCTCATCACCAGGAAAGATATACTTAGGTTAGTTTTTTCTTGTAATTCATTCTTTGTTTCTTTGTCACAACTGTTGTGGTGGGGTATTAGTAATTAGAGAAGTGATAAGTTGTGTTTGAGATAAACTAGTGTTGTGTTTCCTGCTGAGGGCATCAGAGTGCAGTGAGCAGTGCTCACTAGAGGGTGTGCATCACATGTAGTCATCTTTAAAAAAACGCTTTCTGCTGACTTTGAAAGTATCATTTTCTTATATGCACTACCATTAAAAACTTTGTGGTCACTTTGACTTAAAATTATTGTTGCTTATGTGCACTAAGGCTTATAATATTTCTGTAGAAATCATAAAGTATTAGTATATAATAAAAGTTTTAAAAGAACAGCTTTATTTGAAATTATACACTATTGTTATATTTAATTTGTCTTTGCTGAAAAAAGGTATTATTTATTATAAATTTAGCAAGGAATGATGAGTATTATTTACTGTCTCTCTCTTGTGATCAATTTAATGTATCCTTGGTAAATAAAAATATTGATGATGATGATAATAATAGAAAACTTACAGACCCCCAATTTTTGATTGGTTATTCTGTGACTATTAGAAAGAGAATAAATATAACTTAAAGATGTATTAAAATGTGTTTTTAAGGCTTCAGGAACAATACATTCTATATGAGACAATTCCTTTAAAATGGAAAATCAACACATTGTAATTTCATGGCAATGTTATTTTTAATTTTTTATACTGAATAAATGGAGTTAGAATTTGGACAGTTACATTGAAGCTGCATCCATAGCAAATGATTTTTTCTGTCCATCTAAAGGATTTATGTTATTTGTTTTGATACTCATAAACCAGTGATAAATGACCAGTGAGCATTTGTGTGTGTGTGCATTTGCAGTGAGTTCTATGAGAACTCATCACTGATGCTGGAGGAGGAGGGAGCCGTCATCGTTGGTCTCCTGGTGGGGCTTAACGTCATAGATGCCAACTTATGTGTGAAGGGCGAGGACCTTGATTCACAAGTATGATTGTGTTGTGTACTGAGCATTTATAATAACCTGCTTATATTATTAACCAAACTTATATTTGAGAAATATTAATGCCTTGTATTGGAATCCCCAGGTTGGTGTAATAGACTTCTCCATGTACTTGAAGAATGATATTGATGACTACAGAAGTGAAGAAAGGTAGAAAGTATACTTGGTAGACAATAATTAATTACATAATTACCTTAATGTATTCAAGTAACCTCCATCTTAAATACATTTTGAATAGAAATGGACAAATTGCAGCTATTTTGGATCAGAAGAACTATGTTGAAGAATTAAATAGGCAGCTGAAGTAAGTTCATACTCCTTCTAAAGCTTTTGTGATATATTTAGGATGAGTGATTGAGGCTTTTAAAAACAGATTTATCTACCAAAGCACTTTAAAATTTTATGAGTGCTTATACATTTTATCTAAAACTTTTTGTTTTGGTCAAAGTTCTACAGTTCAAGGCTTACAGGGACGCGTGGAGTCATTAGAAAAATCCAACTCCAAACTCATCGAAGAGGTGCTGTTTGATTTCAGAAGAATAAGTCTCGTCTGTGAAATAGAAGTATTGAATATTCATTTGATGCTGTCTTCTTTTTTTATTACAGTTGGCAATAGCAAAAAACAACATAATTAAATTACAAGAAGAGAACCACCAACTCAGAACAGAAAATTCAGTCATTCTTATAAAAGCACAGCAGCGTCTTGAGGTATTGTTGTGTTTTTAATGTGTTTGTATTATATAAAATAGTTAATGCACACAAATGTACTATATAGTTTTTATAAACTTTCTGCCAGATTTTGGCATCCATTCATGTTTAAATCAGTAAGAATATTATAAAAAATATTATCTGCAAGATACACAATATATACTATAATAGCTGCATTTACTGTACTCTGTTCAGATTGCAGAAGGAGATTTGAACTGTGAGCTTGACACGTACAAGCAGTCAAGGCAGGGCCTGGATGAAATGTACAACGAGGCAAGACGCCAGCTCAAAGAGGAGTGTCAACTCAGGCAGGTCTGTGTGTATATATAAAAAAGGAACCTGCTATTTAGATTTGGCACAATGGCACTAAGAAGAGGTCAAACCTGTTTTTGAATGTATCTGTGCTCAAGGATGTGGAGAACGAGCTGGTTGTGCAGGTCAGCATGAAGCAGGAGATGGAAATGGCCATGAAACTGTTAGAAAAGGACATCCATGAAAAGCAAGACACTCTGATTGGACTCCGGCACCAATTAGATGAAGTTAAAGCCATCAATGTGGAGATGTATCAAAAAATGCAGGTAAAACATTTTGTAATTAGGTTTTCTGTACAATTTGTGGGCAAAATATGCTGTAATCAATCGATTTATTCACCAACAGTCTTCAGATGACAGCATGAGACAAAAAAATGACATGATCGCACGGTTGGAGGAGAAGACTAATCAGATAACGGCAACTATGAAACAACTAGAACAAAGGTGAGAAGCAGTTTCTAATGTCTTTTGATTCATGTCAATCATAACGTTTAGCCATCATACTCCTGAAGTGCATTAAAAAAAATTTCAGTCACTTTTGAGCATTTCAAATGTTTATTTGTATGAAATTAGAATTTTTTTGTTTAGCTTGATTATAAATTTGTAGAAGGCTGTTTCATTTCCGTTCAGATAAATTCAGAGTTCTGTTTGCAGAAAGGACACATTAAAATGATCAAAAGTGACAGTAAAGACGTTTCTAATGTAACAAAAGATATGCTGTTCTCTTGAACTTCTTACTTCTACTGTATTTTTGAGTCTTGTCCAGCATAAGAGACGTGTCTGAAAAAAAAAACATTAAGAAATCTTACCGTTAGTGTACCAGTGTAGATGCATTTCAGGATATGATATCTGCTTTTCCAGGCTAAATCAATTTAGTTTGCATTGATGGCGTCCGAACCATCAGTGCTTTTGTTTCATCAGTAAAAGCGGTTCTCAGAGGGTCTAGAAGTGTCGGATACCTGATAGCATGCAAAGGACTTTTGCATGCATGTATACTGAAGGCGCATTGAATAGCTTTCTCTCATCTAACCGCTCATCCTTTAGCATTTGTGTTATTTTCTTGTGGTGATGTGGTGCTGTCATGTCCACACGACTCATCCTTCCCTTTCTTCTCTGTTGTTTTACTGCCATCGTATTTCTGATGTTTTATGACTGCACTGCTTAACAAGTTCTTAAAGCTTTGGGATGAATTTGAAATTCACTGATATTTACATCCTCTTTCCCTTTTTGTTCCCCTTTTCATTTCTTTTTTCCTCATCTTCTCCCTTCCTTTAATTCCTTTGTTTTCTCTATCAACAAATAGCGACAAAGACCTACTCAGCCAGACAAGAACTCTTGCTATGTCGTTTGTAAAATGCGCTAGCACAGATACTGAGCACCAATACAAACTAGTCAAAGATATTTCCTTCTGATATTAAGATAAATTTGTTCTTTGTTACTTAAAGCTAGTTGTGTGGCGATACGCAGTGTCCTTAAAAGTTGATAATTCTTCACTAGCCCCCTTTTAAGTTTTATTTGATGATGGTTACTGTTTTTCCACATACTATTTAGTGAGCAAATCTTTCTTGTGATTCTATAGCATAAATATTTACCTGTAACAATTAACAGTCAAAGAAACCGCAAATATGACATGTCTTTTATCACAGTCTTCAATAAATTTGATGTTTTCAACTAATCGTGACTGTTTATTAATTGTAAAAAACAAATGTTAAGAAATCGAAATAGCCTTGACCCTTATGAAATTGCCAACTCATTTCAACTTTGTGGCTTTTCCCACAGCGCAACATTTCTGTTGTCTGGCTCTGTATTTGTTCCCGCTCTATTGTGGCTGTTGAATTATGGCCATC
Organism: Enteromius radiatus; assembly: GCA_032357445.1. Lineage (NCBI taxonomy): Eukaryota > Metazoa > Chordata > Actinopteri > Cypriniformes > Cyprinidae > Enteromius > Enteromius radiatus. Next base: position 7,059,669 of record JAUCMS010000022.1, on the reverse strand, counting down.
TTTTTATTTTGTTTCCCATGTTTCAATACATTCCCGCCCATTTCATTACATTCTGAGCCGTAGTTTTACCCAGTTGGTTTGAATTACACCAGATTGCAGGATGCCGAGAGGGAGCGTGCCAGTGCCGAAGACGGGGTGCGCAAATTCAAGCAGGACTTCACAAACAAAGCTGACAGTCTCCACAAGCAGATCAACCAGAGAGAGAAGCAAATGTAAGTTTTGCAGAATAGAATTTTAGAATTTGTATCACAATGTCTGATTAATGCTGGAGTGGAAAATAAAAAGTGCACTTTTTGTTTAGGATGCAGCTGGAGACCGATTTGAAAATAGAAAGGGACTGGCGGCAGACGTTACAGAATGAATTGGAAAGAGAACGAGAGACCATCACCCAGCTCACCACTGAAGCACAGCAAATCAATGGACTCAAAAAAGTAAGATGAATTAATAATAGCCATTAGAATGCACAATAAATGCGCTTCTTCATGGATATTTTTGTTTTGCTGCATGCCAAACATTCTCATTTGGGCCCTGATGTGTCTTTTCAGGAGTTTCACAGGTTGCAGGATGAGAATACACAGCTAAAGGGAATTTGTGAGGAGCAGGAACAGGCGCTGGAGGAGCTGGGCTGCAAACTCAGCGAGTATGTATGGTTTAAAAATCAGTGTCATTTGGGAGACTTCAAATCATTTACTCGTACGTATTTTGCTTATTCAGGTCAAAGTTGAAAATTGAAGATATAAAAGAAGCCAACAAGGCACTTCAGGTTTGAACATTGTTTGAGATAAACAAAAAACTAGGGTACCTAAAACTTGTTTATAGACATGTGGCTTATAGATCAGTGTACAAAAATGTAATCACCCTTTTATAATTTAGCATGTTTATATTAAACAGGGTGGACAGGTCTGGCTGAAGGACAAAGATGCTACACATTGCAAACTTTGTGAGAAGGAATTTTCAATCTCCAGAAGAAAGGTCAGAACCAAAGTGCTATTCTGTAATACACAACGGTGTCTATCACAGCTTGCCGTCCATTCTCACACATCCACACTAATTCAGCTGCTCTAAATAAAGACATTTACTGGTGCAAGGATTTATGCACTTGAAAGCATTTCCAAATAAGGATTAGATGACGCCTGAATAAAAAACTGAGTTGGCAAATGATGCTCTGCACTCTTGAAGTCGGCATGAAATTAAAAAAAAAAATTCTAAATGCCTGTTATCCATCCTACTGTTAAGGATTAAGCCAAACGTGTTAAATTTTGGGGGGATTTAATCAAAATGTCATAACTTGATCCTCCAGTGAAATGACAGCCTTCATTCTGGTGACGTATACCAGGTTTTTCCAAACATTTACCATGTGTTCCAATTCAGAAGCTGTATCCTATGAAGTCTCTCAATTGACTTTTTATTTTCAATTGAGAGAGAGAAAATGGCACATTACATTTTTAAAGGTATAGTTCGTGCAAAAATTTTATTTACCCCATGATAATACCAAGTGATGCGTTTGTACAAGAAGTACATCATCTATATTTAAAACTTTATTAAACGTGATCTTTAGTTTCCGGTAGTCATCGTATACATGTTCACAAGATAATAGCATTCCAGTGGATGGCGTAGGGCATAATGTAAGTTATGGATGCACTTTTTAGGCTCCCAAACCTCATTCACTGCCATTATGAACTCAGAATTTACTTGTCTGAAAGAAGAAAGTCATAGATACCTAGGATAGTCTGAGGGTGAGTGAATTTTCCATTTTGGGTGAACTGTCTCTTTTAAGGGTTAATATTTGGTGTTACCTTGCTTGAGTATCTAATGATATAAAAAAGTGGTTCAACTGTTGATACATCTTACCGAGATTTATTATCATTTTAATAATAGGCTGTAAACCCTGGATTGTTTTCAAGTCCTGTACAAATGTTACCGCTGCTTGTCAAATGCAGCTGTCACAGTTGCTAGGTGACAAGAACGATCTTCAGTATACTTTTCCATTTAACATTGTTCAGTTCAACATTTGTGGACATCCTAGGATGCATCCTCTGAATTGGGACACAAATTTAGCCCCGCCCCTTTAAAAAAAAATACAATTAAGCTGACATTCTGATCTGCCTCCTTCCAATCAACAATTGATGCATTGAACCAAGTCCCGTCTTACATTTTGTTTTTTGAAAATTCACTATTAATCCATTTAACTTTGATGTCAAAATGCACGAAAATAATCTTTTTAGTTCTCTTCTTTTATCATCAAAGGGGACCTTACTCTAAAATCTAATGATTTATATATTTAACTCCCATAAAAAAAACAACTAAGAGGAAATTCCCCAGAGCAACTGTTTGGATGAATCCCAGAATATCAGTAGTCATTTAGAGTCTGATCCAAACCAAAAAAATAACAGCAGGCCTTTTAATTGAAAGCTCTTGATTGCTTGTCTTTGTTTGAACAGCACCACTGCAGGAACTGTGGGGAGATCTTCTGTAACGCCTGCTCAGATAATGAGCTACCGCTTCCCGCTTCGCCCAAACCCGTGAGAGTCTGCGACACCTGCCACGCTCTGCTCCTCCAGCGCTGCTCCTCCAATGCCACGTAGGTTAGAAATGACAGCACATCGTCACAAGGGCCAAAATCAGCTTTAACTCACAGACTGCGCTGTCCAACATCGTCGAAGTGACCAAAATGGATGCACACGTTTCTCTGTGTTTGAAGTTTACATTTCACAAAAGCCTGTTGTCTCAGAGAACACTTAATTGCACTTGTGCAGATGGCCAATGCAGTGTTTGTCACAGAGCATGCAATGAAAGAGAATGAGTTTACAAATGGATTAATGACTCTGAGTGCCTCCATCTGGGCTGCAAGCAGACTGATTTAGATTATTTATACTAGTACAACACTCCCATGCATTGTAAGTATACTTTTGATATATATAAGGGTGAACAGGTTTCATTCCTCAATGAGTCAAAAGTGCGTAAATGCAGGTATTTAAAGCGATATAATTTCTTGAGCAATTATATTTCAAATTCAGTTGATATACATAACCTTACATTCATGTGTGCCTGTATAACAAGCCAAACTGACAAATGGGGATTTTAAATATTTCCCTGAATCTAGGTGGGCAAAAAAAAAACGTATGGGTGTATGCAAGTAAAAATACTGTTTGTGCTGCTCGAGAATGACTGACTGAAGTGGACTGACAGCAAATAGCACAGAAATAATGTTTTGAATATGGTGTTCAGGTTTCTTGTCTGCAAACAGTATTATTTCACAATTGCAGATTTACTTTGGTACAGAACCGGAACACTACTCGCTTTGAGTATTTGTGCTAACGTGTGTCTGGATAATTACTCGAAATGCAACTGTTAACTTAAATGTGAAGTTTATGTATGAAACTATACATACGCCTTAAACCACTAAAGTTGATTATAATTCCAAGACTTGTGTGATGGATCTTAGTATTCAGGTGCTGCAGTACACACACTGCTGTGTATCAAAGGTTTAGAGGTAGTATTTTTCTCTTCATGAAGGAGAGGCAGTATTTTGGGGGGTTTGAATTCTTGAACACTGCTGTAAGTAAACCTAAGTTTCCTCAGTCCAATAATTGTTAAAATATTACTAAGTTAATGTTATGTTTACTTCAGAAAAGAACTTGAAGGTGGATGTTTACAATTGTATAGAATTACTGAAGACTTGAGTAATGGCTGCTGAAAATTCAGCTTTGCCAGTTTTAAAATACATCAATTAAATTATGAAATGGTTATTTAATATATTTACAACATTTCAAAGTTTTAAACTGTAACAAACAAAGCTTAAGGCTACACAAATCTTCCTGTGTATTGAAAACAAAATGTATAAATGGACTGATGCCATGTGTTTAATCTAGCTTTGACCAAAAGTGCAATCTCACACAACGCAACTTGGGCTTCAAGCTATTCATACTCAATTCGGAGTCAAAAAACATACAAAGTGCATATCTTTAGTTAGACTTTAACACAGAATGTCATATAAAATTCATTAAGCAAATGTACAGTAGCCGGTCAATCTATATGCAACAGCTCAAATATATATATATATATATATATTAGATATATAGATGGATTTAGATTTCATTTTCTTCAAGCCTGGAAAATAGTTTGGGCAAATTTCATAGGAACATGTGAAACATATTCATATAAAAAGACCTTCCAAGCTGGAAGTTCCAACTTTGGGTTGAAAAAGTGCATGATTTGTAAGCATCCTCAATACATCCCCCTTAGTCCACTTCCTCGAGAGCCCATACCACCAGAGTTGCCATAGAAACCTCCTCCGCGGCCTGCAGTTTTTTCATGCCCCCAAAACAAAAGACTTAGATTTGAATGTTTTCTTCGCACCTTCTCATCCACATACTTCAACAAAACTATTACATAACAATCTTCATGCAGTCATACTAACCCATTTCGGACGGCCCACTTGAGGTTGAATTCAGGAAAAGCTCAATGTAACGATGCTCTGCAGAAAGAAAAAAAGAAATGAGATACTGAAAACAGGCAAAGATTGAATAAGACAGAGGTTTGGAGACAACTTACGCATATGATTCTTGTCTTTTGACATGGCAGATACAGCATCTTCGTGAGATCCGAACTCAACATCTGCCTCCCCTGTAGACTTTCCATTAGGTCCTACATCAATGTGCACCCTCACAGGAATTAAAGGGGCAAAGAACTGAAAAAGGCAATAATACTTTTCTGTAAAACTAAATATATGCACAAGAAATGGTAAAACGGGTATTTCTTACATGTGCAATATCTGCCTCTGTAGCACGGAACGGTAGGCCCCTCATGTGCACAAAATGGCCGCTGTGAAAGCCCGAGTTTGAGTCACTGCTGTAGCCATGACCACCTACTCTTCCTCTTCCTCTGTCATCGCGCACACGCTCTTCAAACATGCCGTTACCAAAGCAGTAGTTGTTAAAGCCATTGTAGTTGTCAAACCCACCATATCCTTATGAAGGAGAGACAAATCAATCTTTTTTTACATTACTTCCTGTCAGTGAAAGAACTCTTCAAAGTTTGTGATCAGTAAGATTTTTTTAAAAAAAAAGGAAAACTCACTAAAGTGATAATATTATATATATATATATTAGAGCTGTCAAACGATTAATCGTGATTAATCGCATCCAAAATAAAAGTTTTTCTTTACATA
>JAUCMS010000022.1:7026143-7042517 GCA_032357445.1 Enteromius radiatus | reverse complement strand
GGTAATCCTGCTGCAGTATGTCTCATAGAGAATGTAAGTATTGAACTACATAAGACAGTCTTCTATATGTTAGCTTCTATATGTTTAGTCATTCATGTGTTAACACTTTGCAATATAATTAAATGTTTCTCTGTAATACATTTAGCCGCTGCGAGATGATCTTTATCAGAGCATTGCTGCTGAAATGAATTTGTCACAGACGGCTTTCATCACGAGACCGAATTCTGTGGATTTTTCTTCAGGTGTGATTAAGTACAGTGTGTGCTTTAGTGCTGTTATCTACAATGGCTTGACTTGGTGAAAAGCTATTTCTTTTAAGCAGAAAAAAAAAACAACAACAACATGCTTTGTTGTGATGCCTTGATATATTTTAAAAAGGTGCAAGATTTGGATTACGCTGGTTTTCTCCCAAAAATGAGGTCCCACTATGTGGACATGCAACCCTGGCCTCAGCAGCAGTGCTCTTTTACATGAAAAGTAAGAAACGCTTGTTCTTACAATAATATTTTATCAAAGACAAAGGACTATGATTATTCTAAAAGCATTATAATACTATTAAACAGAAAATGTTAATCCTGTTCTGGTGTTTGAGACGATGCGTGGGGAGCTTTACGTGCGTCAGCATGAAGAATCTCTAATAATGGACTTTCCCTTAAACAAACCAGACCCTCAGGTATAACCAAAACACAACATGGACCATAGCCTCTCATGATGAATCATGTAGTGGTCTGCATTGATTGAGTTTTGTATGATTTATTTGCAGGACCAACATGAAATAAAGGATCTTTTAAAGGTAACATTGCCAGGCGCTTTTTCCTGTTTTTAGTATGACAAGCAGAAACTAGTTTTTTTTTTACTTACACATTTTTAGGCTGCTGTAGGGGACTTACTTATTCAAGATGTGTGTTACAGTCCAACCACAAAGAAACTGATGGTTCGTCTTGCTGACACATGTGACAGGTAGTTACTGCTGGAGTTTTCTAAAATAAAATTATAAGAAAGAAAATTATACTGATGTTGGCAATAGCAAAATAGCTTTGCAAAGAAAAAATAATTATCCATATGCTACCTATTTACAATGTTTTTCACCTTTCATGCTGCAGTGTTAATTCTTAATTGTTGGCAGGTCTGAACTTGTGTCCTTGAGGCCAGAGGCAGAGGCTCTTCTAAGAAATGAAACCACTGGTAAGATTAAGAGTCTTATCATTACACTGAGAGGAGCAGAGAGCACTCAGTCTAGTTATGACTTTTACTCCCGTGTCTTCGCCCCATGGGTCGGGGTCCCTGAAGATCCAGTCACTGGTGAGAACAACATTTAAAATCTGTTTGAAAATGTGTATCACGTGAACTCAAACCATTTACATGCAAAGCAATCAAAGCATCATAATACAACTTCATTTCTTAAAGGGTCTGCCCACACAGTTCTTGCTGGCTACTGGTCTGAAAAGCTCAAGAAAAACAAAATGTTGGGTAAAGATCTCCTTATTCTTGACTGCACTATGCCATCATACACACAGAATCCACATTAAAACAGAAGTTAACAAATAAGTTTAAAAGCAAATGTTGAGTAATTTAAGTTCTGATGACATGCACAAAGGCTCAGAATAAAGCAATATTTGTTTTTGCAGCTTATCAGTGCTCCAGACGAGGAGGCGAGGTAAAGCTGGAAATAAGAAATGATGGTCGACTGAACATCATCGGTCAGGCGCAGATCATTCTGCACGGAACTCTTAAAATCTAAACGAAATCAAAATCAATTGCATTTAAGTCTTCTTTACAGTAATGTGTTAACAGTTATGTGCCATTTAATAAAATCCAAATTTGCAGACGTGCAAACTCTTTTTCTGTGTATTAGATCTTTTAAGTCATCAACACTTTTAGGTAGGGGGAAAAAAAGGCAGTATGTAATATTTGTTCAAATTTTTATTAAACAAAAATGTATAAAATTCTTATATATAAAATGCACATACAAAAAACAATTACATGAATAAAACTGTAAAAGATAAAAAAACCTTGCAAGATGAGGTAGGGATTGGGTAAAGAAATCAATGAGTGTAATTATGTGCCTGTCAGTACTATTATTAAACCTTACATCCATTATTAAAACTAAATAAAAGGTGTCTATAGTTAATTGAAGCTTATGTTTGCCATTTCACTTCTATTTTGTCAAGTAATTGTTTCACAGTTTTTGATGTACAGTATGGATATACAGAAGAGGTTTTCGGTTTTTTCACAAGTGAATTCTGGGTAGAGCTTCATGGGCAGCAGCAGGCAGCTGGAAGACGTGAATTAAATTAAGGAAAATTGAAAACATTTTTTCACCAAAAAGTATTATAGTTATAATATAACAATTATTAATATATGACTAATAATAATGGCATATTTCAACTGACAGTGAAAAATTAACCTGCAATAATATTCTTGTTATGATCGTCCCCATACTCATACATAAACATTAAAGGATATCATATCTTCCTTTTGAAGGTGGCAGAGAAGTTTCTCTAGTGGTGCGTATCGGCGAAGGGTGGCCACTGAGCCCAACATTAGGAGCTTATGTTTGGCTCTAGTGATGGCCACATTCAGCCTGCGCCAGTCTTGGAGCAACTCACCCAGCTGTAAAGGATTTAACACAAGAGAATAAATAAAAATATAATGAAATAATCAAGCCCATAATGACCCATGCATCTATCATATACTCGATCACTGCAGTGAACAGTTAATTGGCTTAAATGTTAAATATTTTACTTGTTTAAAATCCAGGGAGAAGGGCACTTACGTTGCCTTCAGGGTTGCTTCGAACAAAAGACACAATGATGACGCTCTTATCACGTCCTTGGTATTTGTCCACGGTGTTGACTTCAAGAGCTTTAAAGGCATCTCCCTGCAGCAGACTGGAGACGGCTTTAAGCTGCTGTCGATATGGAGCAATGACTCCAATATCAGATGCTCTGCATCCAGCCTATAACATATTTAGAATTAAATATAATTCAAACACTACAGGGAAAAAAGAAAACATGTTTCACAACAAATGGTATGTCCGGACCTTGAGCAGCAGAGTGACAAGGGCTTGTACCAATATAGCTTCTGTGTGGTTGCTGATACCACTTTTCTCAACTGTCTCAGGGGCGGGAACCTGAAGAAAGATACAATAAATTATAAAAACGTATTTAAAAAATTATTTAGGATTCTATAACAGGCAAAATGAGTGGAGATTTAAAAAGGAAGAAAAAGGAAGTCAGTCTGACCTCAGAGGTGTCCAGGAAACAAACAGGACTATTAGGCTCCAGCGCAGCCTGGACCCAAGCGCTATACTCCGGCTGACACACAAACAGCTCCAGCTCCTTCTCAACCTGAGCTCTACCAGGCAGCTGTAGCACTGCATTCGCCGTCCTCTCAGAGCCACACTCCAGTCGGCCCTCGTACATCAGCGCATTGCTCAGGGACATGATCGCACTGCAGGAGGGAAAATTTCAAGTGTAAGAACTGGAACGGCTAATTGTGAATAATCTCCAAAATCAATCATTATTATTTTTCCACATGAGTTTTTAACTACCACGTTCAAGGAATAGAAATAGTCCATGTGACATCAGTGATTCAATTTTATAAAAGATGAAATTACTTTTTGTGTGCAAAGAAAACAAAAAGTAATGACATCATTCAACAATTATTCTCTTCAGTGTTAGTCTCTGCCACATGACACACAGACTATTTTAACAATGTTCTTGCAATCTTTTTTGCTGTCTACAGAGGGTCAAAAAGCTCTTGGATTTCATAAAACAAATCTTAATTTTTGTTGCAAATATTGTGGTCGTATGGTTTTGGAACGAAATGAGGGTGAGTAATCGATGACAGAATTTTCATTATTGGGTTTAGTCAAAATTTTTAACTCCTTATATCAAACTAGACTTTTTTTATTAGCACTTAAATCGCATATATCTTTATCTGAATGTAACTCCCACCTGTTCATTCTGTACTGCACATTCAGCTGAACAACCGCATCACTATGGTGCTCCAGGCGTTTGAACAAACTCTCATCCATGCCCCGTGTTCTGAGTAAAAAATAAAAAATAAAATTACGGGATGAGGTATAAAAATATTTTGATAGTGAAACTGCTGTATTCAGAGGCTCAACATGAAAAGCTTTCAAAAATTTCTGAATGAGATAAAAGTGTACTACCTGGCTTCAGCATTTTGTACAATCGGAGGAAGTTGTTGGTGGTCTCCCACCAGGACAAAGCGCTGGGCGTAGAACAGCGGACCCAAACATACAGGCTGACTGATCTGAGATGCCTCATCAACGATGCAGAAGTCAAAGCGTCTACGGCTGAATATCGGGTGCTTTACACCCATACAAGTGGTGGCCACAATCAGCTACAAAGGAAAGAGGGTAAGCTTTACAAAACAATTTGGATTTTTACAATTTAGAGCATATTTGCTAAAGTTCACAATTTTGGGGTCAGAAATAAATCAAAATTGATTATGATCAAAACTTACAATAAAGATTTGTCAAAAAGATTTCAAATAAATGCTATTCTTTTGAACTTTTGGATATTAAGCATCAAAATATTTCAATATCAATTATAAGAAATTATTCTTAAGCACCAAATCAGCATGTTAGAATTATTTCTGATGGATCATGTGACACTGAAGACTGCAGTAATGACAATGTAGCTGGCATCACAGAAATAAGACTTTATAAAGTATTTTAATATATTTTACTTCTTTGTTATAGAGTTGTTCCAGCTCTTCAAGTGTTTGGATGCCTTTGGCCCGACATGACTCCTCTGTGAAGGGTAGGATGTCATGGTGCACTTTTTGAGAACGACCCAGTCGCAGAAAGCCAATCTTAAACCTCTTTAGTTTCAGGAGGATGTTGTCCACAGCAGAGTGGGTGTAGCTAGTCAGAAGTACACTGAAGCCACAAGCATGGAGTATACGCACCTGAAAAACAAGGAAGTGTAAAATAAACATCAGATCAATATTCCTTTGTACATAGAAACCAATAGCAATTTTTTTTTACTCCACTGCCAGAAAGAAGGTAAAAAAAAAAAAAAAAGTAACGCAAACAAAAGAAACTGAAGTTGTCCTAAAACTGCATTTTTTCTTACCAGTGTACAGATGGTGGTGGTCTTCCCAGTACCTGGCATTCCCACAATAAGCGTGTAATCTTTAGATAGTAGCACTTTTTTCATGGCTTGTTTCTGGGGTTTATTGAGCCCTAAAAGGAAACATGATTAAAACTAATTAAGTAAGAACAGAGAAGCACTGTTATTCAAAGAACACATCAGGGCATGCTTTAAAGCAACTCACTGCAGAAAGAGTGAGATTATGGTTCAAACGCTGGCTTCTCTTGACAACATTGAACGCACCTTTTAAAATGTTGGCAACAGTGTCCTTGGCGTCTCGTGGCAAAACACTGCTGAGGCTGTCAATGAACTGGGGAGGTCTGAATTCCACAATCAACTCCCTCAATCTTTTACTGTAGACAAATATACATTTTATAGCTTTACAGCTTTATTTTAGCATTTATAGTTTTAGCCAACAAAAAAAAGAAGAAGAAAATTATAATCAGACCTGGTTGGAGTGTTTTCCATCAACATAGACAGGTTCCCTAAATGGGTGCCAAGACCGCCTGCACCTTCATCCTGGTCCAGTCGGAAAACTGTGTTTGAGGCATACTTGGAAAGGTTTCTGGAAATAATGTGAGTTAAGCTTTGATGTACTCCTGAACTTTTCATATTCATTAAAATTAAACAGCATTATGAAAAGCATCTGCAAGAGGCTTACTTGTCCAAAGAGCAAGCCACTGTATTGACAGTTATTTCTGTGACATATCCTGTGGCAAGGCCTATGAGGACCGATTCCTGATCACTGATCACAATCCTGTCGCCCACTATCAACCCTGTGAGAGTCTGATCTCCCTCCTTCCTCACAAAGCTGTGCTTATATACACCATCAGACAGGATGCTGACGTCGCCAGCTAAATGCATGTTACCCGCGCAGCCACCACTTTTCTCCCTGAAAACAAACAGTGATGCAACAGAAACATTCATTAAGGCAAAAAGCATTCAAACACTGCTAATCTTATTTATTTTGGTTTTTTACATATACAGTAAAAATTGCTAGTTTTTGTTTTTTATGGATTGTGTTTTTTTTTTTTGGTGAAACAACAGAGGGTCAGAAATCTGTAGACATTAATATCGTAATTTGTGTTTCGAAGCTGAACAAAAGTCTTCTGAATGGGTTTGGAATGACACAATGATGTGTAAATTACACAATGTACAGTACAAGTTATATTTTATAAAACATCCACCTCTGCTGGGCAGTCTGAAGCCAGATATTGCGCCGACCTCCTTTGTTCTCCATGGTGAGAGCCTCCAGCGTGCAGAGCAGCAACCAGTGGCTGAAGTACTGAAGGTGCACATGGCTGAGGTGCTCGCTCTCCAACTGCACAAATGCCTGTGGATCTGCACTACAGTTCTCCACGAGATCTCTCTCTACAGCTCTATACAAAACAATAACTTTCAGCTGAAGCTCATCAGAATTACAAATGTCTGAAGTAATGGAATATGATGCATGAACAGAGGAAAAAAAAAAAAACAGTACCTATTGTAAACCGCACAGTTCCTCTTCTGAGGACAGTACTTGCATGTCTGCTGGTCAGATACAATAGCAGGCAATGGAGCCATCTGACTTCTTCCATCCATCTTAATAAGGTTGTTTCCGATGTGATGGGCCAGTGAGTTTCTTATTTTAATCAGCTCTGTGAAAGAAAATAAAAAAATCTGTATAGTCATAAGCAGAATGTAAGCCTATCTTAGATTTCAACATTACTCTGTTATGACTAAGCCAATTGGTTCTTGTTTGCAACATTTGTTTTAAACTACATGATTCAAGGCGATCAGTTCACCCAACAACATAAATTCTGTCATTCATTACTTAACCTCATTACCCTTCCCAACCCATAAGCCCATTGCATTAAATGACAAGTGACAAGACAAGTGCATTTTTTTTTGCTGAAACCCAAGGGATTTTGGTCTTTCTGCAGTCAACTATTTCATATTGCATCAATATGTTCAAAAAGACATTGTAAAAAATTATGCATATGAATTAGTTTAGGCTTTGAAAAGCCTAAGCCTCAGGTTCCAGTTTAACTTGTGTTTTGAAAATACACAAACAGAATGACCTGAGCGTGAAATTATGACAGAATTACTTTTTTGGTGAACTATACATTTAATAAACCAAAACAAACCAACCTCTCCTGTCCATGTGGTTGCCCACAACAGGATTTAGACGGCCAGTCTTCAAATAGACAAGGAAACCTGCCTCTGGATCACAACGTCTAGCTGAGCTCATCAAAGTGTACAAAATAACCTTAAAAAAAAAAAAAAAGTTTAAATAATAAGTGATATTCAGTAGTACTAAAATAGTCATATTTTTAACATGGGACTGCGTTTTGTACCTGACTGCGATGCTCAATGGAGTTGGACTCCTTGCCGGTTTTCAGCTCCAGTGGCACAATCCTTTCCATGGGCTTCCTGCCTCTCCGATGAATCCTAACTCCAGCTGTAACATCTATCTTCCCCTTCAGGCCAAAACGTGGACACCAGATGTTTTCCTCTATGTCCGCAAAATCGGTGACTGTCACGCTACAGGTGGCATCTTGCTTGCTCAGAGCCCCGTCACTAGGGCTGATGGTAGATAACCACACAAACCATTAAATTTATTCATAATATTAAACTGAACCCACCATGTTCTTATGTTCTTCTTTAAATACATACATACACACACACACACACACACACACACACACATATATATATATATATACACTTACAGTTTGAGAGTGAGCTGCTTTTGTCCAGCCTGTGGTGAAGTGTGGAGATAGTGTTTTGACCACTCAGATAAAGAGGGAAGATATTCTTCTACTTCCTGTTTCATGTCAGCCTGGGTCAGCTTTAGACTATACCTAATTAAAGTAAGTAAAAGACAAGCACAAGTCATTTCAATCTTTGCTGCTGTCATCAAACACTGTATTTCACTTTTAGGAAAACTAGAAGAAAAAAAAAAAAAAACTGTAAGAAAGTTATTAATATAAAGTTGGAGATGTTGCAAGACAGCACTTACATTTGTCCGAGGTAGTTGGGGCTTTTTAGGGCCTCTGTAGCAAATGTCTGTATCCTCTCTAGTGAGAAATCTGAGGACATGGCTGCTTTTTGAAAAATATCATGAACTATGGTACCATTTAACATCTGCTTAGATCCACCATCAAATGCCTGTTTAAAAACCACACAAAATATTTCATTATTTTAAGAACTACATTTTTGACAGAACTATTAAGAACACAGAATGGTTTGCATCATTGCTTAAGGGGAAAGACATAAATGCTAAGTATTATTCACTGTACAAAGGTTATGAGCAACATACAGTGTATGTACATTCAGCATTTAAATAGGTACTGGATATTGATTATTAACCATGCTCGTTAAGCTTGTTACACTCACTGTAAACAGTGCTGCTTAATATTTTTGTTGAAACAGTAGTTTTTCCTCAGGATTCTTTGAATAACTGAAAGAATAAAACTTGCTGACCCCAAAAACTTTTGAATGACAGCGTATATGCTTGATGCACAACATTACATTTCCACACCTTAAACATCTCTCCCAGCACCCCTCGCCTCATGCAGCGAATACTGTTTGCAATACTGGTCCCCGATATCAACAGGTCAGGCAGCAGAACCAGGAAACCTGAGTCTCTATCGATCGTCCACAAGCCAGAAACAAACTTCCCTTCCAAGTGAATGACATCTCCAACAGCAACCGGAGTACTCTCCCTTTAGGAAAAAGGTTGGAAAGTTCAAAAACAAAAAAAACAATCAGGAAAAAAAAACTTTCTTTCTTTTTTCATACAACAAGTAACATTTCATACCAGTCATCTTTGAGAATACATGTCTCCCTGGACTGTGTTGTCTTGGAGCAGGTGATGGTTAAGTGCTTCTCAGTGCAACTTCGTGATGAGGTAATATCCCGTACATCCAGTACCCAGTATCGGTTATGAACACCAGAGGCCAGTATAACATGCTCTGGTATACATTTGTTTTTTCTAAAATTCAAAGAAACCAGTTTTAAGCAGGGTTATTATTGTTAACTTAAACTAATAACTGAAACATAATATATTTACATAGAAATAAAAAAATATACTTATACAGTGACAAAAATAAGTTAATACTAAAGCTCACTTATGTGCATATAAATAGACTGAATAAAGCATTCATACTCATGACTAAACTTCTTGGGTTTTGGTGCCTCCGATTTTTGCTCCATGCCATCATCAAACCAATCATCTATCAGATCAGTAAAATCATCTTCAAATGGGACTGGTAACGTTTTTCCATCATCAATTTTTTCTTTTGCTTGCAGATCAGCAGTGCTCAAGGGTCTCTTTTTAGTAACTGGACAGTTGAGAAAAGTCTCTTCGTCTTCAGTAGATCCATTTTGTACCCATGAACTATATGGCATCACAAGATCAAAATCATTTGTTCCAGAAACCGTACTCAAGTCCATCTCCGACTTCATGTTTACAGCAAGCAAATTTTCTTTTTCACTAGTACTAAAGTTCAGATGTTCTGAGGATTTTTTTGAGCGCTTTAACAAACCAGTCATTTTCAGACAAGAACCAGTTGGCTCAGCTTTAATTTTTTTCTCTGGACTCTTTGAAAAAGCATTTTGATTGGCCCCTGGAGAGCTTGTGTCACAATCAGGTTCTTTCTGAACTTGCATGGTCCTGGACCGTTTGGCACTCTGGATGTTCTCTGAGCTGTGCAACAACCTCTTCACAGAGCCAGTGTGACTTAAGCCATTCTTAACCTCATAAGTTTCCTCAGGCTCTGGACTACTGTTTTTCTTTGGCGGCACCAGCTTACGTGCCATCAGGCTAGGTTTACCCCTGACACCTTTAGTATGCATGCCACGGGAGACAGGTGAGCGGTTCTCATAAGAAGTGTCTGAAGGGGTCTCGCTCCTCAGATTGTCAGGCGTCTCAGGAACAGCAGAAGGGGTTGGAGAGCAGGGGACATTTTTATCCTCCACAAAACCGGTCTTCAGTGAAACGGGAAATCTTGTAATCCCCGCTGCATTTATTTTAGGTGATTTCAAGGAAACCTGATTAAACATAAATGTGATGTTATGGTGTGAGGTGTGACGTCAACCTTTACATCAGAGTGAGTTTGCATTACTTTAACATGCAAGGTACTGACGAATTCAATCTGAATTCTAAAAATGCCAAAAATTAAGGTTCCAATAACTTTTATTGAAAGGCATAAATCATATAAGGGCCAAAGAGTAAGTATATAAAAAATGTATGTAATTACAATTAAAGGGCATCACAAAGACATATTGAATTAATTTAACCAAAAGGTTACGATGGGCTTTGTTTTTAAATAAATTCGGATTAAATCATAAATGACATCCAAATCATTCATCAAAGATGCTATTAAAGCTGAAAGCAGACGTTTAAATGGACATGGATGAAATCTGCTATGACTACTCTACTTAAATGTTAATGTTAAATGTTGCATACATGTTATTTAAACAATACGTCTACATAGTATTCACATATACAGTTCGGTAAGTACAAGGTGAGTAAATAAAGACAAAAAAGATAAGTTTATGAACATATTTTATGGTGAACTATCCCTTTAAGAGAAACTAAGTGAGTTTACTAAATTGTCTCATCTTACCTTTGAGGAAAAAAAGGCAGAAATGTTTGACTGAACTCCAGTGACCATCTACAACAACAACCAAAAGTTAACGTTAGTTAGTTAATTTTAACGTTGCGTCTTCATAACAAGATGAGGATGAAAAAAAGCATCAGGGATTAATGTGAAATAAGTTACTTACGGAAGACTTTCTGGATTTACACTTAATCATCGTGGATCGTAAGCTGATAAATCAATAATATTCGGAGAATCCAATAACATAAAGCAGCCCTACTGATAGCAAAACTTAAAACCTCATCACATGAGCGTGACAACTGCATATAAAGACAGCTACCGCTATTATGGCTCAAATCTAATTCGTCCAGAAGCAGATATTCAGTAGCAACGGTCATTCAAACGGTTCCCACATATCCTTTCACAATAGATAAAAATAAAAGATTTCTTTCGTAAACAACTCTTGCTGCCCTGCATCTGTGCAAAGTAAACACTGCGATCTCAAAATTCCCGCGTACAGTGACTGAACGACACAAGCGAGCAAGCGTTTCCTCGTTATTTTTTGTCTGCTGCATTTTACGTCACTGCCATCTAGCGTCAGTAAGATTATTGCTCGAATTCGTAGTAGTTACACACAGTTTGGAAACAAATCTGTTCGTTTATTATTAACACTACATTTGCCTCATGTCTACACAACGGCTCTGGCCTATACGAAAAAGGGGTAGTTATATCGTTTATTTTTGTAGCTAACGTTAGTTAACCAAGACAACAAACACAAGCAATGCTGGATTTTGCCGCGTTGAGAATGTCAACATGGTAACATGCTATGTGCGTTTTTATGCTTTTTTAAGCTGCTTTAAATTAACAAAATACATGTAAGGTGATTGCCAGTAATACTGTACATGACAGCGATTTATATACGTTTTGTGTAATATAGTACACAGCTATAAATTACAGCAGAAATACTGATATGTAATTTATGGTCTAAATGTGATATGTTGATATAAATAAACATAAAAGGCATAAACAAGCTAATGACATTTTACACTTTAAAAAATATATATATTTTAAACTTAACGCATTTGTTTGCCTTTTGGTGTGTTTTTTATCCAAGTTTAGACTTGAATAAACAATATTTGAATATTACTGCATATCATAGTTGGTTTGAAATATTTTATGTATTGTTGTATTAAAAGACATGCACAGTTTCTTGTAATTGAATACAATATAATGGCATTGAAATATGAACCTCATCATTGAAATATTAATGTTGGGCCACCACACACAGACAGTAGCAGGTCTGCTGACATGGACGCTCGAGAAGAAGAACTAAAATGTCCTGTTTGTGTAGAGCCTTTTACAGAGCCTGTACATCTTCCATGTGGGCACAACTTCTGTCAAACCTGCATCCAAGTGGTCTGGAACATGGATGACCCAAAAACATCCGGAGAAGGGCCACTGTTCTGTCCGGAATGTCAAATCCTTCTTCCTCCTGACCTTGAGCTTGAGATCAACTCAGATCTTCAAAGGAAAGTTGAGGATGCCTTTGCAAGAGCACCTTCGCTGGACAGATCATCTCAAATGTCTCCTATTATCAAATGTGATCAGTGCATTGGGAAGACTGAGGTGGCTGTGAAGAGCTGCCTTACCTGTGATGCTTCTCTGTGCTCTGCTCACACCCTCCTGCACCAGCAGAGAAAAGCTTTAAGAGGGCACTCTATTATCGAAGTAACTGAAGACTTGATTTCCTTTAAGTGTAAGGAGCATGGGGAGGAGCTGAAACTCTTCTGTCAGGAGGACCAGATTGCTGTGTGTTGTCTTTGCATTGCAGTTGGTTCGCACAAAAACCATCAAGCTGTTACGCTGCAACAGGCATGCACAGAGTTCAAGGTAGGATAGATTTAATTAATAAATTTCAAATAATATGAGTGAACAAAGTTATTTTGATAGATTGGTCTAGTGGTGATAGAAGTTGATTAAGATCAACTTCTATTGAAGCTAAATAATTTAAAAACAAACGTTTTTTTAAATTATTAGAAGTGAAAATGTGTACATGTTTACATAATAATACATAAATATATATTTATTAAGGCTGTGTGGAAAATAGACAAAAATAATATCTAGATATTTTCTTGGATGTTATCGATAACCATAATTAGACTATATTTTGCTGAGTGTGTTATTGTGCTGGTATCTTATGGGCTACCATAAACAGTTGACTCCTTACATTTTTCATAATCTTCATATTCTGTACTGTGGTCAGTTCTTTTACCAATAAGTTTCATTTGGTATCTACCTTTTATGGGCATGTTTACCCATATAAAGCCATTTTTCTAAAAGTTTGCATTATTTTTTAATTAAATTCTTACATTTAATCAGTGAATTAGAGTAAAAAGTTATTTGGGTTGCTCCAAGCAAATCAATATCAAACTTTTCTTTGCAATGCAGAGGAAACACAGAAAAAATTTACTGTAGATGCATTGTTTAGTGCAGAACATGAATGCATTTATCCTGCAGTTACAAATATATTAAACAAAACGTTGAATACTGATTTTTGGTATTATTTCAATAATGGAAAAGAAACTTTAAATGTAAAAATAAAACCGCCAGTAGGAGACAGCATATCACTGTTAACAAATGAGTCATTGCGATTCAACTAAATCATTAAACAGTTGCTTGATTCATGATCGAAACACTGCCAAGAAACGCAAGAGTGTTTATTGGAATTAGTTTTGTTGCCGAAATAGACCAAAAACATTTAGCATGGTATCTGAAATGTAAGTATCTTAATCAACTCGTTTTAAAACGGCTATAAAAAAAAATCTATTTTACGTTTGTAATCATGGTCGTTACCGTCGTTTTTAGAGAAAGAAACGCCACTCTTTGTGTGATATTGATTAACTATATGAAATTATAATATATACACGTATAATATATAAAATACATACGTTTTCTGTCCCCATATCTTGAATTTTTTGATCGTTCCAAATGAACTTTAATAGAAAATCATGCAGTGACAGAACACACTTCAAATGCGCACGTGCACTCGTCAAGACCTCACGTAGGGGTGTTTTGGATGGTTTTTACAAGATACTCGATAATGTCACATTGCACATCATTAAAACAACAATTACGATATTATCTCAGACGATATATTTTTACATTTACACAATGTATATGCTTTTCTTTACACATTTTTATTACATAAATGACCATTATTGTCTACAATGGTTTGGAAAATAACTTATGGAAATATGTCTTGTGTTTTTTAGAAGGTGTTGGAGACCAACAAATCACTTCTTCTACAAAGGAAACGTTTAGCTAAGTCTGCTTTGCAAAATTTGGAGCCATTATTTTCAGAGGTGTCGGTGGGTATTTCAGTACGAGTCACATACTAACCAATTAACCAAACAAATTATTGTGCACATCACAATGAAATTTATTGAATTTATAGCAGCAAGAGTTGGTTTGAAATGCTGGGTTTTCTGATAGCTTATAAGTTCCCCAGACTTTTTTTTTATTTTTATGGTTTTCAGAAAAATGCAGAAGTATATAGAGTCAGAATAGTTGAGAAATACAGCCAGATGAAAGCCTACATTGAGGAGGATCAGAAATTGATGCTGGCCATTCTGGAAACTGAAGAGATTTACACCAACAAGTGGCTGAGATGGAAGAGTGAGTCACTAAAGTGTCATGTTAAAGATATTAATGCTGCCCTAAGATCAAGCCAAACTCTCTTTGAGGAAGAAAATGATGTCAAATTTGTCCAGGTGCGTATTATTGTTTTATTTTTTGCGCACATTTTCCTTTTTTTCTTTTTCATCTGTATTTTGTCACTAACAGAAAACAACACTTTACAGCATTTCAAAAAACATGGACTGGGGTGAGTTCTTTCTGCATTTTCTTGAAGTTGCATTTTATGACAAACTAAATGTTTTCTAAACAAAATTTTATTTCCTCTACTATGCCATGAGACATTGGTACCAACATTAATATTAAAATTAATATTTAATATAGAACCCTTCATCATCGCTCTAGTTCCCAGGTGGATTTGGCACTTGTGTCTATGATAGAACAAGAGTACAGCACACTAGACAAGATGAAGACCATTGAACAGCTGGTTGAGAGCTTAGATGAAGTTGTCCTTAAGAGTACTCAGCGGCTATGGTCTAGTAAGTGTGATGTTTCAATGCACAATGATAAAAGACGTACTTAGACTTACACAGACTTAACAATAATCCTGCCTTATAATGTATCATCAATTTTTTCCACCTGCAGGTTTCAGAGCAATAAGTTTAGACCCAGAAACAGCACACCCTGAGTTGGAGGTGTCAGCAGACGGGCTGGAGGTATACTGGAGTAAGAAATCAACCCCAGAGAGGAAGCAGAAAACAAACATCAACTCTCAGTACAGTGTCCGGGCCAAGGAGAGATTCTCCAGCGGCTCGCATTACTGGGAAGTGGCCGTCTGGAAGAAACCCTACTGGTTGATTGGTCTGTCATACGGGTCAGTTACTGGAGACCAGGATTCAGAGCAATGCAACAGTGACTTTAACAATGCATTCTGCTACATCTATCATGGTAATGGAAAATATCTAATTTGTCAGGACTCAAATGAAAAGCCACTGGCAGTAAGAAAAAACATCCAAAAACTTGGAGTTTGGGTAGATATCCAAAAAGGGAATGTGTCTTTCTATGATGGTGATACGCTGGCTTTGCTCCACTCGTTCAGTGTGGAATTTTCTGGCCAAGTTTATCCCATCTTCAATCCCTGTATTGACATATATGGCCAAAACAATCAGCCTCTTGCCATTGTACATCTAAGAAACAAAAATATTACATAAATCCAGCCATTTCTCATTACAGTACATAAATAAGATGGCTTATTCTATAGTGTATTTGGGTCTGTTTTATATGATTAAGTTTAGTTTAATTATCACAAGAAATATATAGGATTCAATTCAGAATTCAATCAGTTCACTCATGCTCTAGGTGTTTTAAACCTGAAAATTAAAAAAATGTGCAAATAGAAATACAAATAAACAGAAATTACATTTAATAAGCCATTTTTCCCAGGATAGATCATCTTACAATGGAGATTCTTGCATCATTTTTTAAAATCTATATAGGCCTTTTTCACATTCTGCATTCAAAAATCGGAAGCTTCGTGTAGTTGCGTAAAATAACTTTCGCTGTAGTCTGTAGCACGGGGTTTTTGTGATTTATAAATAAACAATTCATCACAGATGTTTCATCAAAATATGTTTACCACAATTTTTCATCATTAATCGGGTGTGATGAAATGAGGACAAATGTTGACATGATATTCTGATGCATATTTCATGATATAAATGGGAGCGCTAGGTGTATGAATTTACAATGCTTTATAGACAGACCAGCTTTTTACTTACAAAATGCAAGAATACCATACAAGTATATCACATTATAGAGCAATAACAGGGGGCAAGCCTATATATCTTAGAAAAAAATTAACGACAACTAAAGACTGTTCAAATTAAAGTAACAATAATATTGTAATATTGCTTTCGTGCACTTGCAGTACTTGGCTTTCCAATAGACTACAATTGTGACAAAACGCATGTCTGTCACCGCTGAGGGAGCGGCACTGGCTAGCAAACACACTTAGCACACACACTTAACAC
>JAUCMS010000022.1:6991033-7026043 GCA_032357445.1 Enteromius radiatus | reverse complement strand
TGTATATATTCTTCACTGTGGACTGTTATTGGCACTGCAAATAAATTATCTTAGCACGAAAGTGCTTTGCGAGTAAGCCATCTCTGTCATACTCTTTTCCGGACTCACTTCATCACAACAATCATCATGTATAAGCTCAAACTGAAGTTGTTCAATTATATTCATATTTTTCATCCCAGAGCAATTAAAAAATAACTGTTTTTACTATCTCAATGAATAGCATTATACTGTAGATAAAATTTAGAGATGAATAGTAGGCCTAAACACTGCGCAATAATGAAAAATAACGCTAAAAATAAAATGAAAACAATGTATATTCTGAGTATTTCTCCAATGGATTACTCATTAATTATCTCATGACTGTTGCAACACAGACAAACGGCTCACTTGCATAATGTTTCATGACAAAATGGAATAATACACATATGGTAGGGTATCATCTAATGTTAAATTATTTATTTTACCTGCCCAAGGCTGCTTATGTTACTGCTGAAGAAAGACTCGGAATACAGTGTTTTAATGTAATTGTTCGTAGTGCCATTTTTAGTGTTTTAATTATTGCCCAATGTACTGTTATCATAAACAATTTTTGAACACAGATTTTATTGCTCTTTAATGTGATGTTGTTTGTGTGTCATTTTTTTTTAAAGTAAAAAAACTCATCTATCTCTGAATATGGATAGCGTATAAACGCAGCATGCCTTGTGCGTTCATGAAATATGCGTCAGAATATCATGACAACATTTTTCCTCATTTCATCATACCTGATGAATGAGAGAAAACTGTGGTTAATGTGTTTTGATGAAACATGTATGATGAATGGTTAATTAATCGCAAAAAATAAACCTGTGTTCTGGGTATTGCCATTCATTCAGGCTACAGTGGAAGTTATTTTACTGTTTACTATTTAAAGCTTCCAGTTTTCAAAAGTGGAGTGTGAAAAAGGCCCATTGGAAAAGTTAGCTCTCATTGACTTTTTCTTCTATGAAAGAAAACTGTTCTTTTACAGTATCTATTTTTGTGTTTCACAGAAGAAAGAAAGTAATACAGGTACTGAATGTGAGTTTTCATTTTTGATTTTTTTTTTTTTTTTTTTCATTTCTTTAGCTAAGCACCTGCTACATTCAAAATTTCTAAATTAAATTTCAATTCAAACTGTCAAAGTAACTGCAAGAAATATAGAAATGTACAGAGATATAGAACTTTAGAGAACTTTAGAAGATAGAAATCACTTTTTGACAAAGTTACAGTCCACCTTAAGCTCAGATGGGCCTCCTGCCAGTGCTCTGTGAATGTGATATGGGCACTCCCTAAAGACACGGACACAAGCGTACTGACTGCTTTATCTACTGTAGAAGTTTTTTTAATTACAGCGGAGCTGTCCACTTCAGAACCACACATGCACAAAGATACAATAAAGCCTCAAATGCATTTGCTGTATTTGCACCTCTTCATGGACCCATCAGGTATGTCAAGTTGGTTTTCCCTCTGTTTTTTTCTAATTCACAAAAAAATAGGCATAGCAAGTCTTTTGAGAATGTGGCGTATATTTTATTTATTTTCAGAATTTTACTGCAGGCTTCCTTAAAATGTTATTGTTGATTCTAGGTTTCTTGTGCTTGTTTGTTTTCTAGTGGAAACTTTACTTTTAGTGGTTGCAGAAAACATGTAATAGTGTATTATGAATGTATAACTGAACCCATGTGCTTTAATTTTTTATCTTAGATCTATTGTGTACCCTAGACGTCCATTGTAGTCACCTTAGAGGCTAATGTCTAAGATCAATCAGTCTGAGTAAAGTATTCATTCCGAAGCTCTCAGATAACCTAGCAGGTAATGCAGGACAGCACTACTCAGTGCTCAGTGTCACTCTGTGTATATGGTAGGTCAGCTGAGTTGTTCAGTATTTGTACAGCATGCAATAAGGCCTAAACTCTTAATTTTAAACTACTTTCGCATTATGTATACTGAAAATAATGTAACTATTTTCACATTGCTTGTGCATTTCACTAGCTGTCAATTGTAAAAATTTTGAATTGAAAAAACTAAATAGTATTGAAGGTTTACTTGGAGGTTTACTTCAATACTATTTAGTTTTTTCAATTCAAAATTTGTACAATCTTTTTAATAAAACTTTTTTTTTTTTTTTTTGCAGTATAATGATTTCTTTCTTGGTTCTTAAAATGCTAAATATTTTAATAGATGTATATATTAGATGTCAAAAACTTTTAACATCAAAATCCAAAGTACAAAAATAAAACAACTAAGATTCAAAATTTAATTTTAGAGATAATATTACTTTAGTTATTGCAATGATGAACTTTCACTAGTGATCTCAGACTTTGAAACCCCACTGTTTGTAATTTACAGTATTTTTTAACATACAAATACAAATTACCTAGAGTTTTTTGACAGAAAAATAGTTTATATAGTCTCAATTAATATGAGGTTTCAAAAATGTTGAACATGATTACCTCATTAATGATTACACAATATTAAAAAATTTAATAAAAATGTAATAATGTCAGGTACAATTAAATACTTTTTCTAGTAAATGGGAACAGGAAATTGTGTAGAGTATAATGTGAGCACCATGGCTCACTATGTCTGGAGCACATGTGCTGATCACTACACTATGGTTTTGACTCTTGAAGTTTCGCTGATTTATGTAACACAATCCTCTTGAGGCAGCAAAAACAGTGCTGTTAGCCCATATACTTTGCTGAATGTATGAAATGTTTGAGTCACTCATTAAAAGTGGCTAGTATATCACATTGCTTAGGCTGAGTCATTTTACATTTATTTTACTAAAAAACTCTCCTAATATTTTATTTAATAGAAAACATGTATTGTGATTTAATTTGATTTTCATCTGTTCGTGCCTCAGGACATATACTGTAAAATCACAGCCTTTATAGGCATGAACAAAACTAGTTAGCACATTACTCAATAAGGTCTAATTAAAATTTTAAAACACTTTAATAAGCATCACAAGTGATCTCCAACATTTAAATCAGCGGTCGGAAACCTGTGGCTAACGAACCACATCTGGCTCATTGAAGGAAATCAAGGTTTCTATTTACAACATGTTCATGCAGTGTTGAGCTATGTAGCCATTCACAGATATATCTGTTGATTTTTTTTGAACATTGGGAACCAAACAACATTAGAAGACATTTTTAAAATGATTGTTTTTGTAATTAAACAAAATAAAGCCGTACCGTTAAACAGTAGCAAGCCAGCAAATACAGAAAGCACCAACCTAATGGTGTTTACATTTACAGATAATCTGTAAGTAGCTAAGAGTTTATGCTAATGCAAGCACAACTAATCATTACAGTTCTGTTGCGTCACAGTCATCCAATTGTATTAGGCTGTTGATCTAAAATTACAGTAAAAACTGTAGCTAGTAGCATTAATATACTATGAATTCACAAAAATGTCTGTTGAGACTGTTTCAATTCAGACCACTAGTTGTAATCCCAGTGCCCTTTTCCTAACCCTTGTTACTGTATAAGTCTATTTACTAGGGGCTTTCCCTCTGGCTAGGCCCCCCTCTGCAGAGTGAGCTGAACCTTTTGCCATCTGTCACTCTGTTACTGTGAAATGCAGTACTTCACACAGCAGACAGAGAGTTGGCGCACCTGATTGGCTTATTTATAGAATAAGGGGTGGGTCTTAGCAACATGAGTGACAGGTTGATTGCAGGAAGTCCTTTTGGACTAAGACAGGTTTTCCGTGTGGGGGGGGAGTGGCGTTGGAGAAGACGCACTAAGTCGTGTGGGTGGTGTAAATCCAGTATACGTGAGCCAGTAAGGCAGGCCAGAGCTGTTTTTATTTTCTGTGGAGAAGAGAGGGAGGCACAGAGACTTCATACTCATGAATAGCATCTTTTTCTGAAGACTCTGAAGGAGGGAATTTACTGTGCTGCAGTGTGGTGGATGGGAAGGAGCGGTTGAGAGGGGAGTTAACAGGTAAAGGGAGGGGTTTGACTGTAATTGGTTTCTATGTGCCTGTTCATGTAACAGTTACAGGAGTGAGGACAGGAGGAGGGGTTGGAGGAATCCTATTAGCTACAGCAGAGGAAAAATAGGTCTGCTTAACAGAAAGTAGATACATTAAATATATGCGTTTGAACAACTTTTTTTAACTACTGTTGTAATTGTCAGTGATTAAAAAAATTGAATAATATGCCAATTATTTTAATTGACTCAAAATAATGAAACGTGTGCAATGAATATAAGTGAGTAATATTTATAATATAAACTTAAATTTACACCATATACCTCTTCACACTCTTAATTAAAATAAAACTCTAGGTTACAAAGATTTTGCAGTAGTTTCAAAGAAGAACTAATTAGTTCTCATCATGAAAATGATCATATTTGTGGGTTAAAGAACAACTCGGTAACACTTTAGATTAGGGAACACTATTAACATGTTATATTGGCTGTTTATTAGTAGTTTGTTTAGAACAATTAATGGCTTATTATGCATGGCCATATTCCAGATCCCTTAACCCTATACCTAATACCTACCTGTATACATAATTACTACAACAACGTCCTATCAATAAGCAGCAAATTAGGTATTTACTGAGGGAAAAAATAGTTAATAGTGAATATGCATTCTCTAATCTAAACTGTTATCAAAAACAATTTTGTTATTAATATTTTAAAATTATATTAAATTACAATTATAAACAAAGTAATAGTCTTTCTGCATCCACATATATTTGTAGCTAATCCTAGCTCATTTCTAACAAACAATGTGGCGTGAATGTGGCGTGTTCTTTCAGTTAAGGAATTTGATCCAATGAGTTAATTAAAGGGGGATCAATTTCAAGTTGTTAAGTAGGAACAGTAAAACGGGTAACGTTACTAGGCATACAGTATAGTCAGTACATTTAAGCTAAAGCACTGCAAGAAGACTGTATTAAGTAAAGGCTTTGAATGTGAAAAATCCAAATGCTCTGTTTCTGTCATTCAGACTAACTGCAATTATGAGCTGAGAGTTATTTCAAGTATTAGTCACCCTACCTGTCTGTGTAGTTTGACTCTGTAGCAATATTAGTGACTGGTTTGTGAATGTGATGCATAGTATTGTGTGTGTGTGTGTGTGTGTATGTGTGTGTTAGAGAAATAGAGAAGAGAGGCCTTGAGAATTTCCATATGAATAAGTATGTTTGTGGTCTCTGAGGGAAAACTATGTGCTATCTTTCCCTGCCTCCTCCCCCATAACTGCAGTGGTGGTCATGATGCAGAGTGCGTACGACTCAATCAATTGAGCGCAACACCTGGCACACATCCAAACGCAGCCACACTTCCCCACTCTCACAAAAGCAGACAGAACACAAGCAGCTGTGTGAGACTAGCATGTGAGAGGTTATACTGGCTTATGACCATCAAAGAGACCGAAGCCCTGAAGGCATTTTGTAAAGATCAGTTTCATTCTCTTCTAAGCAGTTGGAATATGTAGTTGTTTCTCATCAGTGAACTGACTTTGATGTTTTGTAAAGGTGACTCTAGTCTAATGCAGCCATTCTAAATGCATTACAGGAGAAAGATTGGGGTACTATGTGTATAGTCACAAGGATATGTTATGTTTTGGACCCCATCTTAGCTAACCTTAACAGCAAGGGTTTCCTCGGTAAGGATGAACAGAAATACTATGCAAGTTAATATGTACTTGACCATGCAAGAGAAGTGCTTGTTAATATCTCTGTCTAAGTAATAATATCATACCTTGCTATACCTCTAAGAGAGCTATAGTAGATTTTAGTTACCACTCTGTATGTAATATGATGAAGGAGTGAGTCAGAGACTGCCAGCAATGCCGAGGTGCTTGCGTATGTGGAGTTTGCTTTACAATCTTTAATTAGCATGTCACACATTTAGATCATCTTGCCATCAGTAAGCACACTGCTGGTTTTGGAGGAGTACAGTATAAACGAGGAGCCAAGGTTGTCAGTTCTCTTTACACAAGGGGTTTTTGCTTTAGAGTTATTATTAGAGTTATTTTTTATAAATATTGGCAAAATACTTTGGACTTAGCATATTGCTAGTGTTAATGTTAGAGTGAGTTATACTGATCATTGTACTCATACTGAACCTGTTGAAATATGTCTTCTCATTTGTCTCTTATAGGTGATTTTGAGAATGAAATTGGAGTCCATCCAAACTCTCAGATGTGAATGGCAACAAACTTCTAGAGTATACAAGATGACCAGTGTGATTAATCAATTACAGAGAACATAGGACAGATCTCCAGGTTGCTTTTGGTTGGTTATGTCGCAGTCAGGTAAAATCCTTCACCTGTATGTAGAGGTGAGATCTGTCACTGATGAAGGAGTAAAAGACCTGGGAGATGTGGAGAAAACAGACTCCCTCATGTTAACAGCTCCAGACATCCTTCAGTCATCGCAGTATGGTGGCCCTAATGCACCACATGGCCGGACGTCCCCACGTGGGGTCCTGCATAAAGGTGGAAGCAGCACCCAAAGCTTGGCCTCTAGTAAATCAACATCTAGACACTCTGTAAGTTTTCAGCTACATCCAGGATGTGGCTCAGACCAACCGGTGACCCAACACCAGAAAAGTTTACCTTATGATGAGATAAAGCAGTTACTGTCTGCCCTTCAGACAGATCCCCCTGGAAATACATGTCATTTGGTGTCTGCTCCTTCTGAACGTGACCCCTTCCTTGGCAGGGAACATCACTTTTCAGGACGGTTTACTGCCCCTCCTACTCCCAGTGGAACTCGTAAAGCTTTCAACCCATCTAAGATGAAGGGAGGAGATGAAGGAAGGCGATCTGTTGCTACTTTCAGTTACATTGAAAAAGCTAAAATTAAATCAGTTGAAGGCCAGTATAGCTCTTTGTGCCAAAGCGAGCCTCAGAATCCTTTCAATAGAACCATGGAAGAAAAAGCTACCCCTTTTCACTTCAGGAAAAAGCTCAGTGACCCAGTGTGGTTCAACAGACCGGAGTCCATGAGCAATTGTAGTTCAAAACAACATAGTCAAGTTTTGGGGAACTCGCATATGGGTAACACCAGCTTTAGGAGGGCTACTCTAGACTCTATTGCCAGAGAAGCCACCCATCGCGCATTGGAGGAATTTGGTTCTCCACAACTAAGGCAAAAAATGTTGGGCAACTGTGCTGATAGAAAGCATGATGTCAGGACAGGAGAGCAGCGCCGCTGTCGGTCTTGGTCTGGATCACCTGTGATACCATGCAGTTCTAGAACCCTGCCCACTAAAGCAACAATAATGGACAATGAGAGGAATAGTCAGTTTTATAGAATTCCTAGGAGCCCTGCTACAGACCAACTATCTAACCATGCCAAACAATCTTACTTTAACATGTCACATTCAACCACAAACACTCAGGAGGTCTCAAACCAAAGAGTACAAGGGTATAGGTATCGCCCGAATTTACCATCTGGTAAGCCTACAGCTATTCAACACGAAGTACCAGCTATGATTGTAACTCAACCATCAAGCCATCAACAAATCAGTCATTCCATAAGTGATAGTCCAAGGCAACCCCACAGAGTTAATTTTAACCTGACCAACTTCAAAAGTAAGGAAGAAGAAGGAGCTAACCAACTTAGCGGAAGGGGTAGTGCATCCCCAGCCACAAGTCCCGAGATGGCTCGTAAACTAGCCGAAGAAGCCAGCAAACTTTCCATACTTATGGAAGCCAGGAGATCTCCATCCCCAACCCCGTCCCCAACATCAACAGACACAATAAGGTCTGACAGTCCCCAGCTAGGACATTCAAGAGAGCCTCAGCTGTATGATAGCTTCCAGGGCCCTGGAACTCACTCTAATTGCAACCTTCCTGTTCAGGAGCACAACTTGAAACAAGAGTCTATGAAGACTGGTCACCACTCTGTTCAGACAACCTCTCTTTTACCCTACATTGGAAGTACATCTCCAGCAGCTCCAGCAAGGTTGAACCGATCAGATCTAATATCACCCTCTCCCATACGAGACCCTCGGATAGAGAGAACACAGTTGGTTGGGAAGGACAGCCCGACTTTGCATCGGCACCTGCCTTCCCAGTACACAAGGGACAATCATACACCTAGCTTTGAGCGTAGGCAGTATGGGACAGTCAGAGTTCACAAAGACAGCCCCGATTGCACCAGGAGATCTTTCACAAGGCCTAACCTAGAGACACCAAACTGGACCGCTCAGCAAAAGCATGGTATAGAGGAATGCTTAGCCAGAGAAAAGGGAAACTTGAAGGAGGTGGACAGTCATAAAAGAATTAGTCCAACAACCCCAGTCCCCCAAGAGAACCTTTGTAGGGTTTCACTGCAGAAAAAAGAGATGAAAGCTGACATTAGGACTAATAAGGAGTCGAGTGGTACAACATCACAGAGCTCCAGTGGGGTCACAGGCAGCCTTATAGAGAGCACTCTACATGAGAAAGATTGCATATCCTCAGAGACATCTAGTAAAACCAGTCAGAAGAGTCCTGACTCTGGAAACAAAGTGATACAGGTGATCTTGGTACACATCTTTAGAGGCATTAATTTGCTGTTTGATTTGCTGTCTGATAACTCAGTTTCTGTTTGTAGTCTGAATGTGGACCATTTTCAGTGAGGCCTTCAGTTCACTCACAGAAGATCGCTCGTGCCAAATGGGAGTTCCTGTTTGGGTCCCACTCTGATCAACAAGACCAACATGAAACAAAAGGTGAGAATCTCTTAGAAATGATCAACTCAGACATCCAGGAGCCAGTTTTCTGAAATGTCATCCTTAATTCATTTGCCTTTCCTTGTAAACAAGCTGTTTGCCTCATAATGAATGCTTAATCCAATTATGTAACAAGCCTCATCCCCAAAGCATGACATTAGGATTTGCCTTCTCTGTTAAACTTGGCTCTTTGTTTTTGTTTTCTCATTGCTTCTAACAGTGTTATATTCTCTCTTTACTTTCCTACCTTTTAATGGAAATGTATATTTCTCTGTGGTTTTGTGTTGTTTATACATGTCTTGAAAATGTTGTATTTGTCTGTAATTCCTGTGGCCTTCAGATGGATTATTTTAAGGTTCATTGAGTTCTCAGTACTTTACTGTGTGTAGGTGTTTTCAATTCACAGATGTCAAAGAGAGAGGTTAGAAGAGAATGAGTCACTTGAATTATTCTTGGAAAATACTTGTTTAGTTGGTATTGTTTTCACTAACCTTGGCATTTAGACTTTCTGACTAATAATTAATAAAAATAATAAAAACATATAGCTGCAAGTAGCAATTACCAGGGGTTGACCATTTTAAGGTTTCTGGGGTTTTTAGGGTAACCTGGATGTGTGGCAGAAAGTGAAGCACATCGAACATGGACAATAGGCTCACAGACACACACACACACAGAAATGAAATGGTTAAACTATTATATTAATACAAACACAGACACACACAAACAAAAACTCACCTGTACACTTTTGTTCGGGCTGATCCAAGGATTGCAACAATATGACATTTTTTGAGTCTACGGCAAATGGTTTACAAGCTACGGCCAAAAATGTCTAAAATTGTTGTTTTTTGTGCTGTAGCGCCTCCCCCCGTTAGGTTGATTGGACTGAGACTAGGTAGGTTTTCCCCAAATTGAGGTCTATGTATTAACAGAGTTTCAAGTCTCTAGACCTTACGATTCGCTACGCGCTCAAACCCCTAATCAAAAAAATCCTAACAATTACAATAGGCTTTCAGCGCTCCTCGCTCGAACCCCTAAATATTTCTGAATATACTTTTTTTTTTTTTTATCAGTATATACATTTCTTGGAAATCAAGTGTCCTAAGCATTAATGATGCCATACTATTGAGCTACAGAGCCGAATAATGTAATAAAAGTGTTAATTTAATAACATCCTTTTTTGTAAGCCTATTGAGATAATAACTACTTTAGATAGAATTAAAATGTGGCTTAAACAATTTACTGTTTACTGTCAATAATCCTTTGGTTTTCCACATTCCAGGCTCCTCCACTGCACACTCCAGCGGTTGTTCCAGTGAGTCACCGACATCCATTCCCCACTTGTTTACCTCCATAAGGCCTATAACAACACACTCAAGACACTGTAAATCAACTGGCTCTTCAAAATTCCCATGCCACAATGCACAGCAAGACGACATGGAGTTGATAAACCATCATCCCGATGTGGGATCCTCTAATAAGACGGGCATCAACAAACGTAGTGTTAAATATTCAGAGACAGACATAGATGCGGTGCCCTTGCGCTGTTACAGGGAAACAGACCTTGATGAGGTGATGCTGGCGGAGCAGGAGGAGGTGGACTCTGCTTTTGGCAGCAACCGCAGTGTGCTGGGTACCTCAGGCACCAGCAGCAGCAGCCCCCTGGAGGGAGTGCTTTGCCTACACACAGATGGAGAGGAGGAGCTGCAAGATGAAGAGGTGGTGAGCTGGGCCAGTGTGAGGATGCAAGGTGACAAAAAGAGGCAAAATGCCACACCTGAGGGAGATGAAGTGTTTAGTCGACTGCTGAGAGGGTGAGTGTGGAATAGATTACAATCAGGCATCATTGTATTTGCGAATTCACACACATATCCACAATCCATGTTCCAGTGAATGCGACAGAGGACTTTCACTTAAACAAAAGAACAACAACATGGGCAGAAGATGTAGTGTATGTTTAAGACTTCTCCATTTTAAAGACTTTGAGTTAAATGTGAGTGGAATGGTACGTATATTTAGAGACACCCAGGAGGGCAGGGGTCAGGATGTAATATTTTGACTCTTCTAAAGCCAAAAAATAAAATGTTTGTAGATATTTAGGAAACACGTTATGTTTACATAGCTGTTTCTTTGAAAAAATAATGCTATAGCCACCAACAATTCTACTCTGAAATGTGCTTTTCGGGTGGATTCTGGGTCAGAATTGCAGTGCCCATTTCAACCGCTAGCTAGCAATATAACATAAAACACCTTTAATCTGTAAGATCCTGCCACTTCCAGATGTCTGAAAACACAGCGTATTGCTGTCAAGGAATCATGTTATGTTTACATAGCTGTTTCTCTGGGAAATAATGCTATAGGCAGAAATTTTTCTCTGAAATGTGAGATCCGGGGCGAAATGCCTTTGTTTTTGCATTACCTCTTTCAACCTCCTCTAGTTGTCAATCTTACATACTGCAGCTTTAAGAAAAATTGTATAAATGTACATATGCAGTAAAAAAAAACTGTTTGAGATTGTCAGACTAATTACAGTTATGCTGGGTAGAAAAAATGTTTACGTAATATTTTACATTTTTTTGCAGTATTAGCTTGGTTTTATTCATGAAAATGTAAAGCTGCTGTTAAAATTTTTAAAAAAGTTACTGTGGTGTTATGTTAATTCATTTTTAACTATTCAGCCAAACAAACACATGTCTGACTTATGCTCCTCTTGTAGTCCCCCAGATTGCCAGCCTGACAGCCACACAGCTTTGAAGTCTCCCATCTCTGTCACCAGCCCCTGCCGAATCTCATCAGATGGTTCAGACTCTTTTAGCAGACACTTTGAGAGCATTATGGAGTCACATCGTGCTAAGGGCACCTCTTACAGCAGCCTGGATAGTGAAGACATCACCCCTAGTGGCCCTCCAGTCTTCACTTTTGACTTTCCGACCCTCACTCCTGAGATCCAGAGTCAGATCAGTGAAAGTGCCAAGCAGATCATCGAGCTTAACTTTGCTCCTCTAACGTCCCCTGAACCACCTGCTGCGTCAGATCCCGCAGAGTGTGTGACCTCCCAGGACCTGTACAGGGAGGACCAAAGTGGTGTCTATAAAGAAGATAGTCCATTCTGCAGTGAATCCTGCTCTGATCAAGCCTGCAGGCCAGATTCTGACACAGATGCTGCTACAAGGTTAGTTGCGGTCTGGGTGTATTTTCCATAAATATCTCATCGCTCATGTTAACAGATATGGTAGTGTACTGTAAACACCCCTAAACCCTACACAGACTCTCAGAAGAATAATAGTAATTATACACATTAGAAAAATAACAGCTGGTAGCGCACACACAAAGACAAACTCACTTCTCCCAAAATGCAAACAGCTGTTTTGATGACAGATGGTACCCATAGCTCTATGTAATTTGCACATTTTGACATGAGTAACCAGTTATTCACTGAAAATGGTTTTAATGGACTTTCCGATTGTGTTTACAAAAAAATACAGTTCATTATTTACCACGAGAGGGCAGTGCTGAGCTATGTGATTGATTGTACTGAGATACTAACTCAATTTGCCATCAGATGATCTGTTTTTGCTTGGAATGAGCTGCAAATACATTACACTCACAGATGCCATTGATAAATGTCAAAAGGATTTTAGACAGCAGAGGTGGAGGATTAGCTCATCCATTTGTGGAAAGAGAGTGTTTATACAACATGTCCTGTAAAACGTTTACTCTCAAGTCTCGAGAGATTTTGCGAGAGTTTCCGTGTACACAGTTGGAACTCTGGTTGGAAATCTGTTTGTGTGTGATGTGCTGAATAACTTACAACTAAATAAGTTCTCATGACTGCATAAGATCCTTCCAGTGCTGTGACTGACCCACAGTCTTGTGTTTTGGCCTATAAACTCGTGTCAGTCCTTCCTGTTTGCTGTCAGAATAAATCAGTGTAGTTCTGAGTCTATGGGATTATTTTAGTTCATATAGAAATGTATGTAATTTTTTACTAAACTAATGAAAATATAAACTGAAACTGAATAAAATGTCTTTGAAACCGAATTTTATTTTTTTTTTGGCAAAATCTTTGATTTCATTTTTAATACACTGCATGCTTTGCTAAATTTTATGTTTTTTTTAAAACAATGCTTTTGCTTTGCATTATTAGGTTGTGCTGTTACAATTAAAAAATAATACTAACATATATGTATGTGATATATTCAGACAATCAAGGTTGACAACCACAATGCACTTAGTCCATCACAATGAATGATCACCCAATTCTGAAGAATTCAAACAATGTAAAAAATTTTATTTTGCCTGCAGTTTTTTTTTTCAGTTTCAAATGCATTTTATTTAGTTCCATAAGTTTCTTAAAAAGTTATGTTAATTTTTAAAGGCGCAAAAATAATCCCATATGAGTACACTCAATTTTTTAAAAATGTTTTCCAATAAAAAAAAAAACGAAACCTCCTTAAAAATGACTGAATTT
Source organism: Enteromius radiatus (assembly GCA_032357445.1). Lineage (NCBI taxonomy): Eukaryota > Metazoa > Chordata > Actinopteri > Cypriniformes > Cyprinidae > Enteromius > Enteromius radiatus. The sequence goes on along the minus strand of JAUCMS010000022.1, from coordinate 7,012,867 downwards.
ACTAAAAATTAAGATAAAACAACTCGCTAATTAGGGAAAGAAATGTATCAATTTATATTAATTTAAATATGTTTTTGTTTAAAAACAAAGACAGTAATGTTCAGCAAGAAAATATTTTTTTAATAGTGCAGATGGTAGGAAATATATGCATTTGACCTTTGAAGACATGGTAAGAGTTGTGTGACAACAACAGGGTTTTTAATCTTTAAGACTGACATTTCAATTTGACATAAGGCTTTTAAATCCCCTGCAATAATAAGGAACATTGTCTGGATGTTTTATCTGAGTTTTACTGTGGTTATTAAGAGGGCCTCAAAGCCGATACTGTCTGCTTTGATACCTGGTTCATCCGTTACATTCCTTCTCCTGCCGTGGGGCCAGATAGACCTGGAGCTTTGCCAGGCACGCTCGGTCTCCATGGTGAGAGCAGATTAACTCGTCGTGTGATTTCAGGGATTTAAATAGAGAGAGTAGGAAACTCTTTCTGTTTCAACAGGACTGTATCTGTCCATTATTTTATTCAAAAGGCCACTGATATTGAAGAAACACAAAGCATTATTCTAACACAATTCTGGCCTTTACTTTTTCTTACAGATCTTTACATATTAATCATAAGTTAATGAGACAAACTATGTATTTTGAATCATGTTGAGATTGATAGAGTTTAATGGGAGGGACGAAAGTAACAAGGCAAGACAAAGAGAGGAAGAGAGGGTTGCAAAGAGGGGAAAAGGGGGAGTAAACTGTTGTGAAAGGAAATACAGACCATATCCACTAGCGAAAAATAGCTCCGCTAACAAGAGAGGAACAAGCATTCACATCCACTAACAGGCAAGCATAAAGCTGGAACAGCCAGTGGGACGAGAGGAAATATACCAGATGAACAGCTGTATCAAGCCTCTGACTACGCTAGGGGTACAAAAAGAGCTTGTAAAGGTTTGGAGTTGGATAAAAAGAACACAGCAACTAAGAGACTCCAGAGAGTTCAAAGGACTTGCAGAAGCAGAGTGTCAGATTTCTTTTAAAGCCTCCTCGGGCCGGTTCTGGACAAAAGGAGGTTCAGGGAAGGGTAAAGAATGTGGAAAGCTAGATGCTGTGTTTTTAAGCGAGCTCTTGTCATCTGGTTCTGTAAGGTGTGAAGGGGCAGGGCTAAGGTGATGGCTCGGTATATGCTCTGCTGGGGAGGTGGGGCCTTGGAGGATAATTACATGTATGCCCCCCACCTTGCCATATACCGGTGAGTAGAAAAATGTAGATTTCTTTTTAACTTATTGTCTGCATGTCATTATAGTATCATTGAGATGCTATGATAGTTTTTTTAATTGTTTTGATGGTTTTTATATTTTGCATTTTGATTTTACTTTTCAAGTTGTAATAATTTTGATGTTTTTGTTATTTTTGTTAGAACTCATCGATTTATTTTATTTTTGTCATTATTAAAATGTTTGTGCAACTTATTTTAGGTTTGTTTTAGCATTAGTTATCTAATTTCAAATAATGTTTGGTGAATACCTGAGGCAATTCACAATTTACCACACTATTAATCCTAGTATTTTTAGTATAATTAGGTTTTTATGAGGACCATTATGAACTTGATTTGTAGGGGTTTGGGTGGTCTGTCTTCTCCAATTAATTTTTTTTTGCCATATTTGTTTTACACAAAAAACTTTTTAACTTTTACTTACATAATAACTTAGTTAGTTACCTGATGGTAAATAGATTTCATATCTGCCATTACCAGTGTTTCAGCCAAACAAGTAGCCTTTGTCGAGGTATGAATTTTTTGTTGTTTAGTTTCCTCCTTTAACTTGTACCACGAAAAGGTGTGTGTTTGTTTTGCTTCTGTGTCAAGTAGATGCATGCTAAGAGAAATCATGTTAGCTTGAGGATTTAACTATAGTAATGTTTAATTTCTTATGATTACAGAGTATTGCATCATAATCTGATGGAGCATTGACAAAACATAAATACTATCTCTTCATTGTTGCTTATAATATTACAAATATATCACAAATATATCTTGTGCTGTGCTAGACCATTCTTAATGCATTTCGGCAAATTCCTTTAAAAATTTAACTCACTTATTGTAATTTTTTCTATGAAGTGTTTTAATAACCAGTCAAGTTCAATTCTAGTGCAACTTGTTGTCAGTGTAAGGTAATGTAATATACTTGGTATGTGATAATCTAAGGCCTATAAAGTCATGCAAAAAAATCTTTTGGTATGTAAATCTTGTCATGCAACGTTAAAGAGATGTGTGTTAAAAAAATTTCACAGAGCACTGGAATGTTGTAAAGCCTCAGCACATGCGAGGTCATTGTTTGCCCATTTACCTCCCTCTATTCACCTCACCATTTATAGTAAGTGGGTGTGAACATGTCCACTAAGAAGCATTTATTTCTACAGTGTGGAAATATGTACAGTACTGGCATTTGTAGCAATCATCATCTTCGTGCCCTCACTGAACAAGTTATGATATGTGTGCGTCATGTTATTGTTATTCAAACACAGGTATCTTAATATAACAGCTGATGTCTGGCATACAAAAACATTTAGCAAATGTGTGTCTGTTAGTCACTCTGAATCTTTGTAGAAGCTCTTCCTACTGTACATCCTAGAAGCTGTGACGGAAAAAGCATTCTATATTTGTTCCTGGTTTTCTCTACCGTGTTTCTATCTGTCCATTGTTTGAAGAACAAATCTGCCCTCATCCCCTTTCTTCGAATCTCCTCCCCTGGCTTGTTTGTGAACTATCCGGTTGGAGTAGGTTGGGAATGGAGAACTTTCGGAACAAACCAAAGACAGATGACAGGGGTGATCCACATATGGCATGAACATTTTTGGTGCTCGTACATCTAACAGACCTTGGAATGCGGTGGTTTAAAGGCAGAGTTGGGTCACTGAGGTAGAGTAGATGGTTTGTTAAAGCACTTTTTGAGTAGTCGCTCTTGTTTTGGTTTTTCAGACCGTTTGTGTTATTAGAGTTGTATGCTTTAATTTTCGATTCAAGTCTGAATGGAATGTATTTAACATACATATGAGACTTTTAATCTAAAATAAACTTCTTGCTGTCCTTTCAAATGTTAAAATCAGCTGACCTGTTTTGTGTGCGTGTATGTGGAGTAGTGTACAAAGGGCAAATATACAGGTTTATGCACTCAAAATAGTTTATTAGGTGTGCTTTTTTAGTTACTAAACACTGGTTTCTCTGTAAATGGTATATTGAGTTGATCTTCTGTGAGGGAAACTGTATAGGTAGATCAGATAGACTATTTACATCACACGGCTAGTGCTAAGAATAGCAGGTTCAGACATGAAAGATAGAAGGTAAACAAATTTAACCTCACGATTTGACTGCTTCAACGAATCGTCAGTATTGATATGTTCAGTATGCTTATATTGTGTAGTTGTCTATGATGGTTTATTTTAAGCTCAAGCATATTATTTACATATTATATCTGGTTGCCTTTTTACAAATAAAACGTATACCACTTTTACTTTTCCTTGGTAATGCTGTATCTTATGTTCAAATAAATGTGTGTCACCTTTCATGCAGACATTTGTTTTTCATCCGTTTCAGAGAGAGGCCCTCACGGCCGGTATCTGAATCCGATCCAGAGGTGGCTGAGCGATTGGCTTTGGGCAGCAATGAAACTCTGGCCAACGGCAACAAAGCTGACCTCCAAGCTGCAAAACGGCTGGCCAAACGTTTGTACAATCTTGATGGATTTAAGAAGTCAGACGTGGCACGTCACCTAAGCAAGAAGTGAGGATCATTTTAACTATTAAAAAAATACTAAGCCGCAAATGTGTGCTTTTTTGGTCAATTTCTATTGCTTTGTTTTGTGAGCTTTTGTGAAGCAAAGTTCTCTTTTAAGGCTCTTTAATAATAATAAATGGGATGTTTTGAATATACAATAGGGGCGGTGATGGTATGAAAGTATTGACTTTTTGACTTCTAGTTTGAAGCCCATACTTTATAAATTGTTTTTTCATAATTTTTACAGCAATGATTTCAGTCACATGGTGGCAGAAGAGTATCTCAGTTATTTTAACTTCTCTGGGATGATGGTGGATCAGGCATTAAGGTGAGCTTGCTTTTCCTCCACTGTAAGTAAATATTTGCTCTCATTTCACGTCCAACAGGTTTATTCAAATTCTCAGTCTGTTTTTCTTGCTTTCTTTTGTGGTTCTTGTTTCTTAGAGTGTTTTTGAGAGAGTTTGCCCTAATGGGGGAGACGCAAGAGAGAGAGCGAATATTGTCCCATTTCTCTAAAAGATACCTCCAGTGCAATCCAAACACTGTTCTAAATGAAGGTAAGCCATGCCAGCATTGTGTGTGAATGAATGGGTATTTGTTGTGCATCTAATGTGTATTACAATATGACTAACACTATGGGGTGCTCTTGCTCTGACTGTGTGAGATTATGGGAGTTCTGTGTCTCTGTGTTTCAGACAGTGTTCACACACTGACTTGTGCCCTGATGCTGCTCAACACTGATCTGCATGGTCATGTGAGTTTGAGATTAATCTGATGTACCATAAACACATAACAAACAATGAAAAAAAAAAAAGAGAGAGAATCATATTCAGGTTAAAATAATAATCCCAAGGTTATTTTAATTTGGAAAATATACACTAATAATTAATAAATGTAGGTTTTAAATATATGTTGTGAAATTATTTTGCTTTTAAAAAGATTTTTTTTTAACAATGTGGTTTGCTGTAAAAAGTTGGAAAACAAAAAATATAGCCTGCCTGACTATGAAATATAATAAGGCGTTTTTTTGAAAATACTGCTTTTTTTATAAGATAAGATTTGGGTCTCTGTGCAGGGAGCTGGAACTGTGTTTTTAGGATGGATTTTATTTTCTGAGCTGTTCACCACCCTTAGGGGATGAGGAGGAGTGTCGGTTTTACAGTTAGGAATAAAAATAGAAATTCATCCATAAATGTAATAGTAAAAACTTTTCTCAGGGGAGGCAGAATTATTTTTGCGCAAAATATTAACACATTTACTGCCCACTGTATACGTGGTATTTTAAGTGTTGTTAAGTGCACAGGAACTGTGAAATGGGTCAGCGCATCAGCTGACAGTCAATTTATATGCTATCGTCTCTCTTTCATTCAGAACATCGGGAAAAGGATGTCCTGCATACAGTTTATTAGTAACCTTGAGGGGCTAAATGATGGCCAAAACTTCCCAAAAGATCTTCTCAAGGTTTGTAGGGTTTTCAAGCATTCACACACTGACCGCTTTTGCATATTGAATTAAGGTCTAATGTTCTAAGGTTTGTGGTTAAGCCATAGAAGACATTTACAACTAATGAAATAACCCTGTGTAATCAGCATATTCAAAATAAATTAAGGCATACATATTCTTTACCTGCTACTCTCTTCTGGGGAAAATCAAGGAATTTAATATGTTGCATTTTAGTCATTCTGAACAGTAAATAATCAACTCATTATTGCTCATAATAGAGTAGTTATTCATTTTCATACTCAAATTGCAAAAGTTTAAGATTTGTTCAAATGTTTTTGAAAGAAGTATTTTATGCTGACCAATGCTGCATTTATTTGATAAAAATGATATGTAATATGCCTCAGGCAACACTTTACAATAAGTTAACATTAGTTAATCCATTAGCTAACATGAAAAAATAATGAACAATGCATTTATGAAGCTATTCATTATGGTTTGTTAATGTTAGTTAATGAAAATACAGTTGTTCATTGTTTATTCATGTTAGTTCACAATGTATCAACTAATAACAAACACATCTTGTGATTTTAATAACGCATTAGTAAATGCTTAATTAACTATAACTATGATCTGATTCATATCTTAATATTCTTGCGCATTTAGAATTATTATCAGAATATTTTTGTGCATGTAAATGTCTATATAAAAGGCACTTTTTACTGTAGATATTCTTTTGGCTTGTTGTAGAACCGTTCTCAAGATGCTACAAGATGAATTTTTCTATTATAATGCTGCACTGAATGCATGCTGTGCTTGAAACGATTGATTGATTGCGTTTTATTGTTTGCCATGTCTGAAATTGAGTGTTGTGACTAAAATCAGCCATGTGGGGGTTTCTGTCGCAGCTGATGTCAATGAACTTCCTGTGCTCCAATGTTCTGGTGCTCAGGGTTTGTCTATTTTAGTCCCTTCTCTTGGATTACAGGCCACGCTGCACAAGAATAATAGCCACATGATGACCGCACCTGAACCACTCTGCTAATATGTGCTTTAAAATCACAGGGAGCCTTTCAAGCGTTTGGTCCTCCCACTCTATCTCTATCGCTCTCTCTCCTCTGGCCATCTCTCTCTCTTGGTTTGTCGCTCATCCCTCGTCGCTCCTCCACCCTCTCACTCGGTGGCTCGCTCTATTCCATCACCTCCCACCCCCTCACTCTCTTCACAGTTTTCTGCACTCTCACGCTCTAGCCGTTTAACTATCTGCCATCTTGCTCTTTGTTTCACCCTATAATCTGCAAAAACTCACTCTGCTGAACTGTACTTAGCCCTGTCTGTCTAGGTTATTTCCATATCTATATAATCCTCCTTATCTCAGGCCTTGGCTGACGAATGGCATCCTTCTGCTCTCTTCTTCTCAGCTCTGGGCTTCTTTCTCCCCGTTTTCCTCCTCCTACCACCATGTGAGGGTGTGAGGGCCACACAGTTGCTGAGTAAAGACAGTTAGTTTGGATAATTAGACTCCAGGAGTGAAGCGTTTAGCTGTTTGGATATTCCAAACCCTTGACCCTCTTTTTCGTCTCTGTCTGCCCTGATATTACAACAGGTTTAGGGTTAAATATAGCACATATAGAGATGGCAGCTGAGAGAGACTTCTGTGAGCCAACAGGTTAGGCTCTCAGTGCCTGTGTGGTTCATGACTGTTAACGGCCGTGAAAAACCTGTGTGAAGTCTGTCTTCATGCCAGCAACAGCAGGGGTGGCAGGGAGGACAGATGGGAATTTGGCTGCCACACGGCTTCTCACAGAAATGAGGGTTTTGTCATGGTATTATCATAAATGCGTTACAAATTGCTCATTCTCTCTCTCTTCTGTCCCTCTTTTATGCTTTTGTTCCCTTTTTTCAATTTGCAAATTATGATTTTGTTCTTTCACTCAGATGTGTGAACAGCATAATTCCTGTTATCTCCCAGGTTGAGAATAATGAGTATGTGCATATGCATCATTGCATTATGTGTTATGCTCCTCCCACTGGTCACTACACAGTTTACAGCATCAATCCGTGAACATTGTTTTGACAATTGATTTTGCAATTTTTGGTAACATTTCAAAAAAGGTTCAGTTCTTCAATTCAGTTCGCATTTATTAATCTAGGTTAATGTTAATTTAGTTCATTGTTAATTCATAACTATTCATAATATGCTAATAATTAATGTTACTTTCTACAACTTAAAATATAGTGAAGTGTAGTGAAGAAAGTGAATTTCTCTCTCTATATTTTCAAATATATTCATTTCTGGGATGGCAAATTTTTACTCTTTATTGTCAAATGATTCTTTAGAAATCATTTGAATATGCTGATTTTGTGCTCAAGAAACATTTATTATAATAATCTATGTTAAAAACAGTTGTGCTGCTTTATATTTGTGTGGAAACCATGATACAGTTTTTTCATGCTGGCAGAAAAAATCGGTCACAGTTCATTTTTAGGTCCAATTCTCGCTATTAACACAATTAACTACAACTTCTCAAAAAACTCCTAATTTGTTGCTTATTAATAGTTCATAAATTGTTAAGTTTACTTATTTTGCCAGGATTAGGGAGGTAGAATATGGTCATGCAGAATATGTGCTTTATAAATACTAATAAGCAGCCAATATTTTAATGATGGGCATGCTAATAAGCAACTAGTTAATAGTGAGAAATGCTGTATTGGTCATTTATCATCCAGGACTAGTCATACTTCTCTTTTTATTTTAGTTTTTTAGGCACCCTCTATGTAGCAGCAGCCACTGCACAACACACATAAATGTAATCCATTTACAAGAGGTGTTTGGCTTAACAAAGCTGCATTCAGTCATTTTTAATTCAGGCTTTACTGTACTTTACTGTGGTGCTTTTACAATCTCAACTTCTAGCATCTCAGTCTGCTTTGCTGAACACATGGAGTCCTTCTTGTGCTCGAGCAGATAAAACCTCCCTATGCCCAAATCACTGGGATAACTGTTGGCTGCCTGGTGACTGTGGCCCAATAAAAGCAGGTCACGTTTAAATAAAGTTAGACTCTGGGATGCCCACTGTCCCAGAGCTGTCTGTGACGGAAAGAGAGAGAGAGAGAGAGAGAGAGAGAGAGGGGAAAACAGGCTGCATCAGTGAGCAGCGTGCCAAAAGAAACCACACCAACCAAATTAATACAGTATCCCCAGTGACTTGTTAAATTGTGTAATTCTTATTGATAACATAAGTCGACTGTTTATTGGCTGATCCTATGTGTGATCTGTCCAATTATATTTTGCAACTCATTTGATAAATTTCTAAAGCATTTGGCTGACGATTTAAAGCAATTTGTACAAGCTTTATGTATTAACTTAAAAAAAAAACACAATTATTTGAGCATGTTTTACAAGAAACTGTCAATTTTAATGTGAAATTCAGCATGTTACTTTCCAGTTCATTCAGTAAATTGACATTTTTTATGAGTTGATTATTTATTGATGCATTTGACATAATTGATACATTAATACATACTTTTATTATTTAATGCTATTCCTAGCCAATAAAATAAACTCATTATCAAATAACACAAAGTTTAATGCTAATTTTGAGTGACAGCTTACTCTGTTATCATAATTAACATGATAATAAATTAGATCAACAGGTTTATTATCATTATAGAAAACACCAGAACTTTTTTACATTATGCGTATTGATAATGAGAGCGAGTATGGCACTAAAGTGATGTGAGGATTTGCACGTTCGAGAGCCTGGAAACTGATTGACATTCACAGGAGGGTGGGCTCATGGAACATTCAAGTGCCGTGATTTGTCAGTCATGCTGGGAGACGGGTACATCAATTGAGAAGCAGAGCGTGAGAGAAAGAGATCGGGCGAGATTGTGAATGCAAGAGAGAGATGGGAGGGTGAACACTCCTCCCTCACAAGATCTCATTCTCATCGCACAGCCCATTTTTTATCTGCATCACGGAGGAGGAAAAAGACTGTGAGGAGAAGCAGCAAAAGACCACAGGACTCGGACGCCAAACCTCTATTGTTCCTACAGCCGTGCAGCAGAGCTTTTGTGGAAAGGAAGGAGTAATCTGGTTGACCGGCGTGAGTATACAAGCTCGAAGAGAAAGGAAGGGATGAAAGAGAATTCTGGAAAACTTCTAATGCATTCAACCGACTGTCATTGAACGGAGAAAACTGCACAAAGCAACAGGATTGTCTTGTTTCTCTGCCGATTTCCTGCTCCAGTCTGGTCCTACTGTCTCTCACACGTCTGATGTCTATTTTTCCGTCCCAGAGGGGGACGTTAGGTGACGTCACAGTTTTGGGATGCCAGTTTGAGAGTGGGTGGAAGTCAGACCCTCTCAGTCTGTTCCCTGCATGAGCCCATGTGTGTTTATCTCATGCATTTGCTTCAATGATGTTCGCATTCATCCGTCTGTCCTCTTCTCCAATTATCTCCTTCCACCATCACGGTCCTCGCAAGCCATCTGCACCGCACCTGTGAGCGTGTCAGCATGCGTCGGTGAGCGCATGTAGGTGTGATGAACTGGAGGATGTATACCAGGAAACAACTGGATCCCCAGCCTTGATTGTATTTGGTGTTTCAGTCAGAGCAGAAAGTTTGATGCAAAATGGCGCTGGTGGATTTGCAGTGGCCCAGCAATGTTTTTACATGCATAATGAATACGAATGGATCCATAATGCAAGAGTCGGAATCACTACGGAAAGCCTGATGCCCATGTGACACCCTCAAGGATCTCCCAAAGAGCTTCACCACTGCCAAAGACTTTGAGTTTGCCACTGTGTCATTTGACGTGCTCTTTGAACTCATTTCTACTCTCCGCTCTGAATTCTACTCGTGGAATAAAAAGACATCAAGTGAATGAAGACTCTGCCAAGTTTAATTTAGCATTGCTTGTTTTGAAAGCCTTCATTTCCTCATATGTGCATCCTGTATTTAGAAAAATCATGATTGGTGTAAACAGTATTCACTCTTCTGGTCGTCTCCGCTCTCGCTCTCTGTGCTCGGTGCGATGTGGACGGGACTTTAGCGTCATGGACCCATTCCGTTACACCAAAGCACCTCGCTCGCGTTCTTTAAAGCCCCTGGCCTTTCCTGATCTGCTCGGCAAGGTTCAGGATGGCCAAAATCACCCACAAACCCGGAAGAAAAAGCAAAAGGTATAAAACTTGTTAACTGCAGGATGGAAATTTAAACCTTTTTTTCTGCTTCTAATGATGGTTGGGTTGATGATGGAAAGTGTTGCCTGCAACCTGTTTCTGCTTCATGGTTATTGTTAACTTTCAGTTGCTATTTTTAGACATGTCAGTGGGATGTTTGAGCGCACGCATGTATATATACAAAGGGCAAAACTGTTGATGTGGTTGGGCTTTAATGCTGTTGTTTTCCTCTTTTAACAGGCTCTCTACAACTCTATCAAAAATGAAAAGCTGCAGTGGACTATGTAAGTCTAATGTTTTCCCTAGTGGCTCCTTTTCACTACATCAGATTCAAGAGCACCATCCTCCTCATCCAGTGTCATCCAAAACATTTGAAAATAATTCAAATGACGTAATTCTAGAAGTGTTATTGATTTAAAAATGGTGTAAGCTCATTATAGAATCCTTCAGCTGGAAAGGCCTTTCATTTCTTCTGTGAGATAAGCTTATTAGGTGCACTTTTAGGGAAAATCTGTTTTAAATATGTTCTTTGATTGATTAAGAAAGCTATTTAATCAGAAAGGTTCTATTAAAAAATAAACCTTTTTCACATTAAAGATAACATTTTAGATATATATATATATATATATATTTTTTTTTTTGTCAAAGTCTCTGTTTATGCAAACTCCAGATATCCAGATATCACAAATGTTGTGACAATAAAGCAAACGGAATCCACAAAACTCTAAAAAGGTTGTTTACTGTATATTAGAAACTTTTCACCAGGCTACAAAGAATCCACTAGATTTTCTTTTGATTGAGCCCCAATTAAGGACCTTTTAGGCGTTCCAAATATGAAGACATAAACCCTTTAAAGGTTATATAGAACCATAAACTAAAATATGGGTTCTTTATTGCCATTGATGGTTCCATGAATAACCTTTAGCATCTGTGAAACCTTTTCATTGCACAAAAGGTTCTTTATATTGGAAAAGCACCTTTAGGTTAATATTGCTTTAAGAACAGTTTACTGAAAGGTTCTTTGAAGAACCAAAAATGGTTACTCTGTAGCAAAAAAACTAATATTTTTTCAAAATATTGTATGTACTGTGTGTGTATTTATGACCTGGCCAGAGCCGTATAATGCTCTAAGCCTTTACTTTCGACTTTGGCTTTCCAGATTTTGTTGCCATGGTTACCGCAAGTTGCCTCTCCATAATTACAGGTTGAAATCTTTGACTGGCTAATGTGCAGACTTAAACACAGCCCTCTCTCTTTGTCTCTCACACACACATGCTAATTCTCATGTGCACTGCGTTTGCTCCTTGAGGGGTTCTGCAGTACCCTTGTTTATGTGTGAAGGAGAAAAGCACAAGTGATTGTTTTATTCTCTTTCATTCAGCAGGTCTTTGATCTTCATACATCCCTGCATCCCTCCTCTCTTTTCATCTCTCTGTTTCACACTCCCTTCATTTCTGAGTTTGATTCACTACATTGCACTTTCATTTATTTAGCATTGTGTGATTCTCAGTTAAAGGCCATCATTCACTGTATGAATCAATGCACGTCAGTCACCATTTTTATGTGGCTGCTCTTTCTGCCTTGGTCTCTCTCTCTCTCTCTCTCTCTCTCTCTCTCTCTCTCGCTCTCTCCCATGGTGCTCCATCTTCTGAGCTGGTTCTCTTGGTTGCTAGTGTTGAGGCCAGCAGTTACTAAGCAACAGATGAGAGCATTATCATGTGAAGGCAAAGGCTATGTGCTGTACTCCGTAGCAGTTAGAGAGGAATGTTTAGCGGTTCAGACCTCAGGGGCTCTCCAGGGTGTCTGACTGCACTCCCTGCACAGCTGTCACTCAGCTGGATATATGTACTGTAGATAAAATACAACTGTGCCAAGCACTAGGCAATAAAGATGCAGTTTCACTCCTTATCAGCGACTCTAAATGCACAGTAAAAATGCTTATAATTGAGGTGGGATGGTGCTTTATGCTACTTCGCTCCCTGAATCACCGCCTATATGAGTCTGTGTGTGTGTTTAAGCTCCAAAGCTGAAGAAGCAATTAAAGGTAAATATTGAAAGTCAGGGAATTTTGCATTTATATGTTGGTGAGAATGGTGAGAATGCAGGTTACTGTTCATAATAAGGCTTTTGTTTGTGTTTTCTACAGCGATGAGGAGGAACTGCGGAAGTCTTTCTCTGAGCTGGACGGTAGGAAAGACTCCACATCGCACACTATGAAGAGGATCAGCAGTGGTGGAAACCCCCTTGTCAGTGTTGCACAGCAGTCCAGCGCTCAGGTCTACAAAAACGGCTTTCTCGTGCGGAAAGTTCACGCTGATTCTGATGGCAAGAGAAGTAAGCCGTTCCTCAGATGCAGCCTTTTATTTGGTGTAGTAGTGTTTTCATCTGTTTTATGCAGCCTGTATAATTGTAGTTTAAATGACAGAAGAATATTCTTGTTTTGTTTTACAGTAAAAATATCAAAACAACATTCATGTGAATAAGATGCTATTCATTATAGTCATTTTTTATTTCTTGTTTTAATTATAAACCTTAAAATAAGATTTGTCAATGGGGTAAGATTTCAATAAAAAAAAGTCTCCTTTAAAAGGTATGATCTCAGAGTTTTGCTAAGTAAATGTATAATAAATGTAAAAGATCTTGTTTTATTTTTTTACTGTGACAGAACAGTGTTTTTATTATTATTATTATTATTAAAAGTACCTATTTATAGGATATTTAACTGTAACTGTTTATTTAAGTTTGACTGTGTTCTTTTAGCTCCCCGAGGTAAAAGAGGATGGAAGACATTTTATGCCATCCTAAAAGGACTTATTCTTTACCTTCAAAAGGTACATTTTAGTCATTATTATTTTGTGCTATATGGCCACATTTTCTTGCATTTGCTGTACAGGTATTAACTGTAAAAAAAGATTTGTGATTTTCCTCAACTTTACGATTGGTCTGCAGGATGAATATCGTCCGGATAAGCAGCTGTCTGATGAGGACTTGAAGAACGCAGTATCAATCCATCATTCTTTAGCCATGCGGGCAGCAGACTATAGCAAACGACCCAATGTGTTTTACCTTCGCACTGCTGACTGGAGAGTCTTTCTTTTCCAGGCCCCGTAAGTCTTGTTGTCTTATTTGTTCTATAAGACTGATTCACTTAAAATGAGAAACAGAATTTTTAATTTTTTTATTTTAAAATTATTTTTTTTATCTTGCATTTTGGCTGTTTTTTATAAATATTTTAACCCCTTTCTCCAATTCTCAGTAGCCTACTCTAAGATCAAAATCTAGCATTGTTATGAAAGTAATACATTACAGTGTTAAATATATTAAATGGAAAATGTTTTTTAATTAATAGTAATATTTCACATTATTATTGTTTTATTACTACTGTTTTATTAAATAAATGCAGACAGGGTGAGCATAAGAGACTTCTTCAAAAACATGAAACAAATCATAAACAACTGTAGTGCATAAGTGAAAGGCAGTGAAATCAGTTTTTAGTCCTTTATAGAACTTTTTTGCAACTTTTGCATAACAAGAATTATTCAGCAGAAGGCTCATGGACAGCACATGTTGTTTTGTCTTTTGGAAACAGGACAGCACAAAAATGCACAATGACTTTCTTTCAAACTCACACAAACCTGAGTGCACCCTGCTGGTTGTTGATTAAATGCAGGGCTGGGAACGCCCTTGTCAAAATGTTCTCATCTCAGATGAATGACTCAACGTGTATCTCTCAAGAGAATGGATCCTTCTCAGCTATTCTGTCTGTCCCAGATACACTTACTAAAACTCTCTCCCTCTCATACTGCTCCATCTGTTCCCCTCCATCTCTTCTGCTAACAGCTGCCTGCTAATTGCTCAGTTTTCAAGGCTGTGTTAGTTATGTTAAACATAAAGTGCAGTTTCTTTGAGCAGAGAAAAGTTTGAGATTTTGTTCCAACTACTGAACTACTAACTACGGTTATCTTACTGCCCTTTGGTTGAACTGTCTTTGCATTTCACCTCCAGGAACGCAGAGCAAATGCAGTCCTGGATAACCCGAATCAACACGGTGGCAGCCATGTTCTCTGCCCCTCCCTTCCCAGCAGCCATTGGCTCCCAAAAGAAGTTCAGCCGCCCACTTCTGCCAGGCTCAAACACAAAGCTCTCACAGGTATCCAACACTTCTCTCTCACATTCACTACTATTCACATGCATGGGAATGTCAAAGACCAGAAGTTTGTCAAAATATAGGTGACACTCAACATTATGATGCAGTATTTGTATCATTAAGTTCCTAATTTGCTGTTTATTAATGGTAAGTTATTTGTTAAGTTTAAATATTTAAATATATGTAAAATATGGTCATGCAGAATATGTACTTTATAAGTACTAATAAAAAGACAATATGTTAATAATAGGCATGCTATTAAGCAACTAATTAATAATGAGAATTTTTATTTCTCATGACAATTGTCATGTCACTTAGACTTGTCATATCACTTGTGTATCATTGCCCTTTTGTTGCTTTTGATTGCTTCCATTGTCCTCATTTATAAGTTGTTTTGTATAAAAGCATCTGCTAAATATACTAAATATAATGTAAATGTTAACACAGTGTTAAAAGTGTACATTCATTGTTTTTATAAGCATTTTTACATTTAATTCTTAATAATAATTCATCCAATAGTTTATTTTTTAACAGTACAACTAATGGGTATTTAGGGTGTAATTCATTTTTTAATGTGTCATAACTTTTTGTTGTAAATATGCCTGAGAAGTTTTTACACTAAATAACATTTTAGTGGGTAAATTTAGTAAATCGGGGAAGACAATAATAATAATCTCACTGCATTATTACCATTAATGACAAAAATAATGTTTGGAAATGTAAACTGATATTTCTAACTGACACACTACCGCAAAAGATAGAAATAACCAACTTAAAACCATTTTTTTGTTGGTGAAAATAGTAGTGGCCTAAAACTTTAGCACAGTACACCTTTTTAACTATACCTTTTGTGACATTTAGGGAATTACAAATGAACAAAAAAAGATCATCCTCAAATTTCTAGATCTAAACTGACCAAACATTTTTTTTTAACAATATATTTATTGACTTTTTAGCAACAACAACAAAAACATAAAGCTTTTTTCCCTTATTATATTAGGAGGATCAGCTTAAGTCTCACGAGACACGGTTTCGAGCCATTTCTGCTGAGCTCCAGGAACAGCGCTCAATGCCCCAAGACCGCAAGACCAAAAGCAGGGACCAAGAAGAGTACAAGCAAAGAGAAGAGTATCTGGACTTTGAGGTAAAAACATTTCACTGCACTCTTCCTTCCTTTACTCTTCACTCCATTTATACTCCATCTTCCTATCATGTATCTTGCAGAAAACACGCTACGGAACATATGCAATGCTGCTGAGAGCTAAGATCCGTATAGGGGAGACTGAGCTGGAGGCATTTGAGGCCCGTTTGTTTGACGACGGCGGCCTGCAGAGGGCCCACTCCAGCCCCACGTTACCCCAGGACAACAGCCATGCCAGCAGCACCAAAGAGTCGAGCAGGAGCAGTGGCAGCAGCAAGAGGACCAAGCGCTCAGACAGTCAGAGACACAGCTACAGACAGGCTGTCAAACAGTGAGAGCACCCAAGCGGAAGGGCTTGTTTATCTCTATTCAGGGGCTGAATATAGAGTGCTACCAAGACGGCTGCAGGTTTCTTTGATGGCTGCTCTCAAGTCGTCATGATTAGGAAACTGTGGTTGGGGTTGCTGTGCTCCACATGACCGCTGGTAAAGCATGCTTTTCTGGCCAGTAACCGCGAACCCAAATCTGCCAGTGGGTAGATGAGAAGGAGCACCGGCCTCACATTGTCTTATTTCTGTCGGCCTGTGTTTTCGCCACAAACCTGTTTGGTTTTATCTGTGTATTATGCTTGTTGATCGTCGGTTTAAACACTTGTGGCTTTTTGTTTGAACAAGCTGAAGTGCAAACTTCATCTGGTGGCCCTGGGAGCGACAGCCAAATGAGAAGCAAGCCTCTTTATCATGTGAACGTGTTGTTCACTTTATATATTTAAAGCATTGTAGATTTTGCTTTTTA
This sequence comes from Enteromius radiatus, assembly GCA_032357445.1. Taxonomy (NCBI): domain Eukaryota; kingdom Metazoa; phylum Chordata; class Actinopteri; order Cypriniformes; family Cyprinidae; genus Enteromius; species Enteromius radiatus. Next base: position 6,996,395 of record JAUCMS010000022.1, on the reverse strand, counting down.
GATATTTTCATCATTCGAGGTTGATCGAGTGCTTTAACTCCTTACGGGACGTTTGAGTCTGTATAGTCCTTTAAACCTTCTTAAAGCACGTCTCAAAGCATGCCTAAGATGTTTGAAGACAATCAGTTTCTCATTTGGTACAATTACTGAGAATATGAATGCATTATTTCTCTTTATACCATGACAACGGACTAGTGATAATGACAGTTCAAATAACACATTCCTTGTGAAAAACAGGTGCGCTTAATTGTAGTGTATGAATGTGCACTTGAAGTGTACTTCAAATCTTAAAAGTGTATCTTTAAGAAGCTGTACTTAAGGATAATATAATATTAATGAAATTAAGGCCACTTGTCTGTACTCTATCTTGACTGTTTCATAACTCAGTTTGTAATGATGTCAGATTTAAAGTTACATTTTAAATCATTATGTTTAAATAATCTACTGTTGTGCTTTAAAGTAAGACACTTATAGTAATGTGTTGACTAACATAGTAAAGTACTTGGAAAAAAAGAACATTAAAGTGTATTTTAGTCTACCATAAATGCTTGTCAGTATATTTTAAGGGTAAAGATACAGATGAAGTTCTACTTGAAATGCTATTAATTGTATTTAATATAATAATACATTATAATTTATTTGCAGATAACATGCAATTAGGTGTCCAATAAGTACTCTTTTTAAAAGTATGCTGAAGTGCACTTCTTTTTCACAAGGGATTATTTTACACGCCGTCATCATTCCAACAGGAATGTCTGAATGACTTTACTAAGTGCACAATGACACAGTGACCAATTACCATGTGAAATGGATATTAAAATCCATCACACTAATCGACCCCATCGTATTATGTAGTGTAATGTGTATTTAAAATATGTATTGAGCTTGAGAAGGACGTGATACAAAATCTGTGTTGAAACCCTTTGGATATGGCCGAGCCATTGAATTCTCAGGCACTCCTTTTTTTTTTTTCTAATTTATGATCCATTCAGTGCTGTGGTAAAAACAGGAGACACTAAAAGCTGGTTTGTTCAGAGTAACCATGTCTAATACCTCAATTGCACTGAGAGACCTGCTCAAGCGGGTGTCATTTGGTCGGAAATAATTCTACCTGTTTACAAACTGGTGTGTTCTTGTGTTCAAATGAATCTGTGTGAAGTATTGCTTTAAAGGAGAGTTGAAAGTAAGCTTCTATGCTGTTTATCATGCAAACATGAATTGTCCTAGTGATATCAGAAACATGATGGATCCAAGAAATTGTAAAACCTGTAAAACAACACTCTAATGCAAATCCAGATCTAAACTGACTGTTAACACTGCCAGCATATAGATCAAATTCAGACATTAAGAACATAACATACACCATAAAAAAAAAAAAAAAAAAGATTTTGACGCTCTGGGACCCGAATTCCATCAAATGGCACTTCAATAGTGTTACGCTTCACTGCACTATGAATAATAGGTGTATTTAATGAAGAGTTATTTATATATTTTGAACATTTATGATCTGTCTTGAGTATTTGTTTATGACTGAAGCATATTGACTAAACATTTCTATACAAGTTTTTATAGGGAGCACTTGACCACTAGTAGTTTGGTGTCACCCAAAGATTTTGCTGTATATGTAACTTATTTCTTATAACTTAGTTTTTGTGTTTGGTGTTTTATCCATTCTAAGCTGTATATAATGTGACCATTATGTTACAGCCGCTCAGTAAAAAAAAAATGCTATAATGTTTGTATGTTTTGAAGGCGTAGGCAAAATAAATTTTTAAAGGATTTTGAAAGGATAACTGTTTTATTAGTTTTCTTACGCGTTTGAATCTCTCAAGGCTGCATTTTGAGCAGAAACAGTACTATTGTGAAATACTGTTAGAATTTAAAATAACTCCTTTGTATCATAAATTAAAATAATGTGTTCCTGTGATGGCAAAGCTAAATCTTTAGCAGCCATTACTATCTTCCAGTGTCAAACAATCCGAAATCATACTAATATGCAGATTTCTTTTTACCATTTCAGTCTGCAAAAGACAAATAATAATGAAATAACTTTACTAAAACACAAACATATGAAGAAGCATATAACTGCAACCAAACAAACATACATATAAATAAACTGTATTAGATGTTCAGTCAGCGTAATTTAACTGCATTACATCTTTGCATTTACTAAGGTTGCACATATATATATATATATCAAAACACATCCTACTAATAACATTCATATCAAAACATTCTGCAGAAATATTCCAGATTACAGCTGTGGTTGTAAAATGACTTTGAAATCTCAGTAATCTACTCGATGTTTAGATAAAAGCTCTGAATTGTCAGCTTCGGTCTAGACCATGGAGATTTGAGTATCTTAAAGCAACTCATTTCTGTCATGTTGTCTTACTGTTATGTAATACCAGTAAGAGAGAGCTTTTGACATCAAAATGATCCTTTTCAATTTCTCCTGTGCTGTATTTCCGTTTTATGGAGATGATGAACTCTACACCAATTCGCACCTGAAAAAAAACAGTCAATAAAGTGCCAAGTTGTCCTCAAAGAATAGATCCTGATAATCAGTGATGGGCCACTGCAGGATTTCCCATCTCCTCTTCAATGGACTGACTTCCAAAGCCACTGTCCTCTTTAGAATCTGGAAGAAAGGAAACATTTTTGATTCAAAATGTATAGTTCAAAGACTTTGCGTGGTGTCAGAAGTGAGAAGTTTGTCTGTCCGAGTGTAAACCTGTACCTGTGCTCTGCTTGTCCTCTTTGGGTTGGCTGTCTGTCAGCAGTCTCACTCCTTCACTCACTCCCAGAGACTGCAGCGCCTCCACCAGGCCGTCCACAGGACCACCACTCAACTGAACAGGCAAATAAAACGCTTCATAAATATATCATTCATAAAGGATGCACTTGATGCACAAATACAAAATCCATATTGTCAGACAGATTCAATCTACAACCCTTCTTTAAAAATAATTAAATACATTTGTTAGATATTAAATATATTTTAGATATACTACTAAATACTAAATAAATTAATTTAAATGTATGTATTTAATTTACATTATTTGTACAAGCAGCAATCAATTCTATATTTAATATTTGTTATAGTTTTATATACAGTTAAATATAAAGTAAAAAAAAGGTTAAATCTACCCAAGGTACTTTTTAGCCCTCTAGCGGTTGGAGCGTAAAATTACAACTGTCTTGCGGAGGAACATCTTTTTTTTGGTAATAAGGAGGGTCGTCCTTCGGCTCATCTATTTTGAGCGGGACAATCTAGCGGCTTGCATCGCGCGCGGTGCTCATGGTTACAGGTAAACGCATTAGTGTGAATCTAACTAATTATCTATTAAATCTCCGTTAATAACTAAAGAAAGACGGATATCCGAAAATATGTTTTATAAGCTGCTTACATGCAGCCGTTTTGGAAAAAAAAAAGTTAAAACAAGTTGACAAACCTTTTGTATTTTACTGACATTAGACTTCATGACTGCTATTCATATTACAGTAACGTTTAGATATAAATTAGATTACAGTAGAAACTATTTTGTCTGGTAGATAATTAGGCAAATTAAAAAGTACTGTTTAAGTTTTGTACTTTTTTGTGAACATTGCCACTGCACAGCAAATGTGATGCTATGTCAGTGTTCATTTGTTGTGGAATCAAACTGCTAGGACACCTTTCACTGAATATAGTAGTAGTGGGCTAGTCTGAATTTATTTTTTAATTATGAATATGACAGAAAGATGAATGCCAGAAGTTAAAATTCTACATAATTATTATAAAGCTAGTGATTTGGGTAATACACTATTTGGAAGATGTTTTAATGTATTTATTTTTTATGTTAATTTAAAAAAAATCAAAAATTCCATTTGATTAGTCACAATGAAAGGTCAATAAAAAATTTGTATAATGTGCCACGTACATACTAGAGATAGAAGTCATCAGAAACAAGTCATTATTACAGAGATAAAGTTAGCAGTGTGCAAGTATGCTGCTCCAAACAACAACTTGCAAATGCCTATTTAACATGATAACAGAATTTGGCCATTTTTGTGAGAACACTGACAGTCTCTTACCTGATAGTTCTCGAGAAGCTTTTGGCAGGGCGAGGCACTATCCTGGTACAGGTGAGTGAGTGTGAGCATGCCCAGTTTTTGCGCCAGCTCTCTCCAGGGTACATGGTCTTCAATGAGAATACTACACAGTTTTGTGAGCACCTCACTGTCCAAACCTTGGTTCACTGCAAGAGGACGAATACAGATCAATCACACATACTACAAGCATGAGTTAGTGAGAACATAAAGCATGCATCTAAATCTTATTACCTTCCTCGGTGCTTATTTTGGTCCTCTTGGGGGCGAATGAACTGGTCTTGGGACCTTTCCTGCCATCTAAAAGATCTCTAACCTGAAGAAGACGTTGGGGTTTTATAAGGTTAAATGTATTTATTCATCCACTTTCAAATGTTCACAAGTTACATATGGATATTACAAATACAGCAGCTCAAACCTTTTGGCATTTGGCCAGATCGAATGGTGTGTGGCCCACAGCAGGTCTCTTGCGTGGATTAAATGTTCCTCTTTCAGATGATATTGACAAGCAGTGAACTTGCTGAACTGTAAGATCTAGAAGCTGCCTGTCGACTTCAATCTTCTCGCTCTCGTCATCTTCGTCTGAGGAAGACGAGCTATGGAAAGAGAGAGGCTCATCGTTCTCCATGCGTTTATCAGCACCTAAAAAAAAACACGACAAAGATCCTTAATCAAACATAATTAATGAATATCATACATTATGAAAATGTGGACAAATCAAATGCTATACAGTAAATGTTCATCTTTGCTGAGCAGCTTGACAATGTTCTAAATGACTTGATGTTTTTAGGCCTTCACAGATGTTTAAGTACCTCATATTTGTATTACATTTGTAGGTTTCTCAGTTACCTGCAGCTATCAGCATGGAGCAGAGAGGTGGGGAGCCCTGACTGGCAGCAAAGTGAAGAGGACTGTTGCCGCCGTAGGTACACGCATTCACATCAGCCTTCAGCTGTAACAGAAACAACAAACATTAAACATTCTGGTGGCTGTATGCTTAAGAAGTGTTCAATCAGGGTGAAAATGCCCCAGTATTTCATCAAAGTGATATTCAAGAATGACAGAACTATAGAAGTGAATCTTACAGACCTCAAATTTTTAAAAACAATGTGCGTCATCTGTATCAGTTTCAAACTTCCTACTTAGTGAAATTACTGAACTAATCGGAAACTTATGACCACAGAAGAATTAAGTAGAGGTCGACCGATGTATCGGTTTTGCCGATTAATCGGCACCGATAGTTGATTCCCAGAACTATCGGTTATCGGCA
>JAUCMS010000022.1:6962697-6986187 GCA_032357445.1 Enteromius radiatus | reverse complement strand
TTTTGGTATGTTTAAATCCAAACCTTTTGCACAGCTCACAACATGCATGAATATGAAAATTAAGCATGCACCAATTATAAAATTCTGGCCATAACCAATCATTTTTTTAGGTTGTCATAAAAAATAAATTCTTGAAAACTAGCTTTAAAGTTTTTTTATAATGGAAATGTAAAAATATGAAAAATGAGCATTAAAATTAGATATGCAATACCAGCTAATATGAGAGATAACTGATATGGTAACAATATATTGTGCACCCAACCCCCGAAAAAATCTACAATTCATCAGGGTAAATCTGTTTTACGATAGCAAACTACAGCAGTAATGTTGACAACATGTGGCTCACCTCAGTGTTAAACTTCAAGGGAAACTGTGTATCATCCATCCTGTAATGTAGAAGAAACAGAGAAGCTTTTCTTGAGACCGTTTCACTCAAAGACAAACCCAGAACTCCAAAAAACCCAAGAGGTAAGGTGCTCTAATACAGTCATGCTAAATCACAACATCAACTGAGCTACAACCCCCTACAGATGAATTTAATTTCCCTTGTTTTTCCCCACAGCAGTCTTCTGACCAACACACAAAAAGGAGTACACTTAGCCTACCTGACAAACAAAATGCTTTTAGAGGAAAAAAATGCTCTCAGATTTACACAAAGAACTAACACAAATCTGTTTCGCTTTCAGTGTCTGAACAAGGATATGTGCATCGGAGTTTTTTTTTTACTCTGCCTCCCTTCTGTCTGGCTGACTTGCTTGCACTACTTCCAGGAAGTAAAGCGGTGAAAAAAAACAGAGGAAAGCCCCCAGAATACCAGCTCACTGCTGCCGCTGATGTCAAATCCTGAGAAATGCAGGTACAAGCATATCACACTCTGACATCAAGCCTGCTCATATCTGAATTTCCTCAACTTTCCAAAGGCTTTTTTGAATTCCCTTCTCCTTTTTTGAGGTACTTTTAGGACTAAATTCCTACAATGTTTCTTTTTTTAAAACAAAATATAGATTAAATTCTGTGAAAACAGAAAAAAAATCCACCCATGTGTAATTTACTCAAAATGTATTTCTGAGTCTGTGTAACTGAATTAGTCAGATATCTCAGTGCCGTCAATACTAATGCCAATGAAACAGCCCTCAGAGATGGGGATTGCCCCCCATCTGCTTGTCTGCCCTTGAACCCAGAACTGTAAACCCACAAACACTTCCACAGTCAACCAAACAGGAATGGAGCTCTCTAAATGATATAACTACTAATTCTTAAGTAGAAATTGTAATGTTTCTTTTCATTTATAGCATTGTTATTATTATTATTTCAACTGGCTATGTTTGGCTGGGTAATAGGATTGCACAAGAGATTACATAAACGGTCACTGACAGGAATGAGGAAGCATTGTACTGTTCAGGATGAGCTGTACTAAGATCTCTCTAGTACCAGAAATTCATAAACCCATGGGAAAACTAGCAGAGTAAACTATGAATTTTCTTTCTGAGGTGTCAGGGCTCACTTTGAGTGAAACACAAATCCTGACGTCACTGAAAGAGTAAAACTCTTCTGGATGAAAACCACATCCTGTCCTTCTTCTGTGAAATGATAACATCTTCATTTCAGTCAAACAACCCCTACATCTAAAGAATGTCAAATATAGACAAAAATATTCATTAAGAAAATGTGAAAGACAGACACAGTCATGGTTTCGTCGGTCTAAAACTATAGATGTCAAACAGGGGCCTGGAGTCTGAAAGGAGGCCACATTTACATCCAAAAGTGCAACATGACTGTAAATTATTTATAAAAATGTTATTTTTAACATAAAATGCTAACAACAACAAAACATGTATTACGTGCATGTCTCTCAGTATGTCCATATATATATATATATATATATATATATATATCTTGAAACAGAATCACTAAATTAATTTTTGGACTACTTAATTTCATTGACACTTATGATTACTCTCAATAATAAAGTTAAAATCAAGCAACTTAGCCTCACAGACAACACATTATAAAGACCAACCACATTTTGGATGTAGAAAAAAAACCCTTCCATAGGTATAAAGAGTTAAATAAACCTTTGTATTTAAACCCTCTAATTATTTACATATTATACGTTTATTAGTATTAGTATGCAAATTTGTCTAACTATAAGTCTGTATGTAAATCATGTCCAAACCTTTTCGAGTACTTTTATGTTTAAAGTCTCATAACTACGTGAGCTGCTTATCAGGACAGCATTATTGGGCATCTGAATACTGTTATGTATCAGTGATGCCCAAATAAAAAAGGCTGCACAGGTAGAAAGCTCACTAGGACACATGAGACAGCAATAATGGATAAAAACTGTACCTTAGTGCTCCTGCCATTCTGTGCTCTGCAGGGTCATCCGAAACGACTCTGGACTCCTGTCAGATTGAAAATGATGGAAATGATGAGTGAATAAAAGGTGTTCGATGGGGATGTGATTCCCCTGCACATGTAAGTCAGATCCAAAAAGTACTGACTTTTGATGGGAATTTCCCGCATACTCGCGCACGCAGCAGCAAAACACACGGGACAAAACTTGTACACTGTCGGTAACTAACATTAATGAACATTGCTCAGAATTTTCGTTGGCAATTTACCGGTTTTGTTTTTAATATGCAATACTGTATGCACTCGAGGGCACATATTGTACAGCATCTCTGTCACGTTGCTGTTTTCAAAACAAGCTTAAAATAGATTTCTCTATATAACTTACAAAGTAACGAAGTCACTGTTTCTAAATAAGACAGCAGACTAGCATTCTCTACTATTTAAAGACCCACATTACTTGTTACAAAACAGATTGGTGATAACGGTAATTTCGTTTTTACTAAGTTAACGTACATGAACACTTGTCAGACTTACCTTGGACAAACCGTGATATTTGCTTATTCTCGTTCAAGTTAGTCTCGTCGACTTTACTTAACCACTGCTAAAACCTTAGCGAACGCCTGAAAAATCAACAAAATGAACCATCCATCAAAAAAATATGTTCCAGTCTCTTTAATAAATATTTAGTGAACACTCAGCGAGCGTACAAGTTTGTGAATCGATCCCTCTACTGCTGTTGGAAAGCCCCCGAGTCAAGGGGGAATTCCGAAGTCACGTGGTGTGTGAGAGAGCTTTGATTGGATGAAAGACCAACCATGATTTGCATGTTCTTCAAAACTTCCGCTCAAGCTTATAGCAGAGTTAAGACAGCAGATCTGATAATCTGATTTCTTAACGATCACATAATGCAACAGACAGGAACATTTTAGTATAGTATTTTCTATATATATATATATATATATTAATATATATGTGTGTACATGTATACAAAACTTATTAACAGACCTTACATCTATTATCAAGTTTTTCATGAGCTTTATGGTGTTAGCTGTTTTTTAGTTACAGCTGCTGTTCGATTGAGATTAAATAAAATGCACAATGAAAAAAAAGGATTTTTGAGGATTGTGAATTTAACTTTTTTTTTTCTTTTTCTTAAAATAAAAGTTGTATAAGAAAATACAGAGGGTAGACACTACATTTACAGTTGACCATTTTTAATACATTTTAAATCATAGCCGAAGCAACATTAAAAATACATCTTAGAATATCCAGGATTCAAAAATGCTGTGAAAATGAGACATGATATATGATCTTAAAACAGTTTAATCATAGACTATAAAAATACATGGCACTATGATTCTTCACGACTCTAATGGGCTAAAGTCTAATAATAAAAAGTTCTGAATAACAGGAATGCTGTTGTCATCACACTGGAAATGGCTTTGGATGGTCAGAAGAAATGTATTCTTCAGGGGGGTCAATATGGAACTAATTCTGTTAGCTACTACCTGGATGAACCTCACCTCTGATGCTGGGCCTAAAGACAAAGACACATACACAAAACATGACTTAGTTAACAATATTAAATCAAACCACATATATATCATGATACAAACACAAGGAAGTGCCTCACCTATGGTCTTATGTAACCTATCCGGGGGAGTGTTCAGGAGGATCTTCTGCACTAGAGCCGGGGGAACTTGCACACAGATTTGATCATGTCCAGACTGCACAGTTAAAACAACTGGCCTATAAAGACAAGCCATATTGAGGAAGAAAACTGGGTTACCTCAGTTTCAATTTACTTATGAAGGTTTAACAGTATAAATATTTATTTTTATTGTATCATTTTTATTTACACATATAAATAATTATTTATTTATCTGATCTGATATTTGTAAATAATAACCACAAAACTCTCTTTTTTTAAAACCTTTTTCTTCTCACATAAAATAATTCAAATAAACATTTATTACTAAAAACAATGTTGGTAATAGTGATGAATTATCAATAGCCATCACTCTGTTTTAAAATCTTTTTTTAATAAGAATCATTATCAATAATTGAGGAGTAATAATAAATAAGCAACAAATCTGAATATTAGAAGGATCATGTGACCCTAGAGTAATGACTGCTGAAAAGTCCCATTTAAGGAATTTTGGCATTTGAGAAATAAATTACCTTTAAAATATTTGTGATTTATTCTTGATCAAATAAAAAAACTCTTGGTGACCAAAAGAGGAACAAAATGAAAAGGAAATTAGTCCAAACATTTGATTGGTGGTGTGTGTATGTATATTAACATATACAGACACACATACACACACTTTGATCGAGACAGACCTATAGTAGCGCCTCACTCCAGTGTGTGGAAGACATGGGTAGCAGGGTCTGTATATGCTGTTCTCATCTGTTTCCAGTTCTGCAGAGCACTGACCACATCCAGCAAAGATGATGTCACCAGAGACTACGTCCAAGATTGTCTCCAAGGGCGTGTTGCCATCAATTACGAGCGAAGCCTCCTGGGATGGACTGCTCTGGAACTGGAACGCTGTGATTTTAACTCTCAGATCCACATCACCTAATGAGTGCATAAACAAGAGAGTATTAATATAACCATGATTAATTATAGCACACATATGCATTGTTGGCATCAACAAATAGTTCTACCCGAGTATTTCTGGGACAGGAGTGTGCAGAGATCAATCTCAAAGCTGCTAGTGGTCCTCTGTGAGCGGAGAGTGTTGTAAAACTCTTTGCATCGATTGTCATCAGGAAAGAGAGACTGACAGCTGCTCCACGGAGTAGAATGCAGCTCTAGCAAACCTGAAGTCACATCTTGTCTGACTAGCAGCAACCTGAACTCCCACACAGCATCTATTAATAATACAAATGATGCACAAAACCAAAAAACAATCAAACCTCTTTGCTTTATTACAGTGGTTGTTTAACACAACAACTGAAAGCCATAAAAAGCAATTATTTCTATATACATTTTGTGATTACAGAAGTTAAATACTTTATGTTCTTCAAAGACATAGCAATCTGCATTTGCAAAACAACATTGCAAACAGCATTTAATTATATTAATATATTTAAAAGTTTATATATGTATATATATATAGACAATTTGTTAATTTTAATATTAAATAATATATTAAATTAACATTATTTAAGTCATTCTATGGCCATATTCTATGGTTGCTGAGGTCCCCAAACCCTTTGGTTGAACCATTAAATTATAAAACACCTTTGTTCTTCTCCAAACGCTGTAGCCAAGCGAGTGCAGCTCCCCAAAGTATGACAGCACCTCGGTGACCATCTCCTTGCTCCACATTCAAAATAGCTTTTAGTACACCTCCTGATCTGGATGTCCCCTCTGCTTCATCACGCCAGGCTAAACTCAAGCAAAACAAAAATGAATATACAAAATGTCTTTTGATCGCCTTTGAGATTTGAATGTTTTAATATTTAAAGTGAAAGTGAAGCACAAAGCACACATAACCTAATTTATTAAATGTCATCCAGTGGTCTATTAGACCACTCACCTGGGTTATTCAAACCGGGGCTACTTTCATGCTATGACAGCAATATGTGTAACTGAAACAGTGGATTATAATGTCGTTCTATACCTGTGAATAATTTCCAGTGTTTAACCCTAAGTAGAGCGTGAACCAGTGTGTCAGGACGTAATGCTCCAAGGCGGATGAAAGGGATGGAGTTCAAATCCTGAGGCTTCTGAGGAGGCAGAGACACCAACAGGGGGCGCTTCTCACACAGATGAGTGCACAACGTTCTCAGTGTATGACAGTTCAAGTTCAGTGGGGCTAGACAAGATCAACATTACATAAAAAGGGAATAAATTATACAGCCAAATACATAAAAGTTACATTACATAATAATCTTTTTACAACATTTAAATGTAAACGGACATTGCAATATTGACATCTACACTACATCTATGTTTGGGTTAAGCCTCAGTAGTAATTATGTTTCTGTTACCAGGTGGAATACGTTCCCTTGTGACCTGTCCCAAATTCAGCAGCTTACTAGTGAAGGATGACTGCAGGACAGTCTCAGTCTTCCACTTGTCTATGTGCACTGTCACATCTGCCAAAGCAAAGACAAACTGTGAGTGAAGCATGAGGACATTTCATTGGGGGGTTTTGTGGTTGGTTATGGAAATATAGGTTAAATGAGCTTCACTGAGGTGATTCACCATTTGACGGACTGACAGGACATGATTTTAGAATCCTGATATTCTTGTTTTGTTGCTTAGTTATACATTTCCTATGTTCACACCCATTCTGTTAACAAAGATTCATTCAAACCCACGCTTAAAAATACATTCCTATACTAGATACTGCATGACCTTAAAATAAGGATTTTTAAATAGATCATGTATTCTAAACTAGAAAAGTTTCATAGTATATTGTTTGCATAAATATATACAGCATATGATTTACAATTTAAAATAAGTGATTTCTATTTTAATGTATACTAAAATGCAATTTATCTCTATGGTGGCACAGCTGTATTTTCAGCAGTCATTGCTCCAGTGTTCAGTCACATGATCCTGCAGAAATCATTTCAATGTGCTGATTTGCTGCTCATTAAACATGTCTTATTATACATTATGATGTTGAAAACAGTTGCCTGCTTAATAGTTTTGTGGAAATCATGACATATTTTTGAGTATTCTTGATTAATAATAATAGTTAATTTGAAATGTAAATTGTTTGTAACATTATAAATGTCTTTATGGTTACTTTTGATCAAATGAGTGTATTTGGAAAAGTAATTTACAAACAAATCACAGATATTACTTACCCCAAACTTTTGGGAGGTAATGTATATTTTATATACTGTATTGTCTGTAATATTTATACATGAGTAAACAAGTTAAATCATAAATTAATTGGTCAATAAACTACAATTCTGATTATTAAATAGGAGATTACAGTGTTTAACATCATGCGCATTTCTAAATTAACATAATTCATAGATCTAATGAGGGGGTCTCAGTGGTTTCACCTGTAATGAGCAGAATTTCTCCTGGAAAAACTGTCAGAGCCCAGAAAGCTGCAGTCCTCCATAGCACCACCTTCATCTCAACGCCTGATTGGTCCATAACAATTAGTGTTGCTAAAGGTACACTGGTTCCAGCCGAAGCTCCAGTTTTCACTTTGACCTCTTTTAAGTGGCATGGATGCACCACAGCAACCAAGATGGTGTATCGTACACCATGAGTCTTACACCTGGCCAGCAGGGTTGTTGGGCCGCAGAGAGGGGCAGCAGTTGTTCTTGCCCTCTGCTTTGTTGTCTCTTTAGCCTTACATACAGTCTGAGACAACTTCAACCTTTTAGAAGTAGTGGGACTAGGTGATGTCTGTGGATTTGTAGATGGTGAGTCAATAGTTAGCCCAGCTTCCTTATTATCTGCAGGTTTTTCAATCATAGCATTACCCTGAGAGCAGAGGATGCCATCAGTGGTGATTTCCAGAATCACACCTCGCTCTTGCTGTCTTTGGCTTAGACTCTCACTATGCCACTCTCCGGAGCTTTGCAAGGTTCCCCCCAAGCCCCTCTCTTCAGGGCTGACCATAGGACTGTACAATTCTGGGGAACTTATAGAAGATGAGGCCGTTTGTTTGGGAGGGGTGCTTGGAGAACCCAGAAGGAAGTCATCAGGAAAGTCAGAAGTTGGACTTTGAGCCACTCTACCTCGAAGAAGCAAGGCTTGGGACTTTGTCCATGTAGTCAGATACTCAGTCTCTGTGGAAACAGGTGGTGTATCTTCACCTTGTCTACTCAAACTATGCGAGCAGAAACAACTATCTAGGTATTCTGTCACTAATACAGGACACAATTCCTCTTCTTCAACAGACTCTGCCTTTGATTGGGAGCACTGGCTGCCTGATGAAGTGCCGTCGTCCAGTGATGTTTCTGTTTTGTTCTCTGTACTTTCAGATATTCTGTCAGAGGTAATAGCAGTTTGCATTGTGCCACTAACTGTCACAACAGACTTATCACCTGCTTGGGCTTCTCTAATGGTGTCCTTGGGAATCAAGCTGCCTTGATTCCAGGTGAGGTCTATTGTCTTCCAGGGTGGAGTGGTTCTCTCCTTCATGTCTTCTGTTTGGGGACATGGGGCACCCAAAAAAACATGAATCTTTGGTTTGTGTGCCATTTTCCTACAAGATTGGCAGGGCTTCTACTATATTTGCATATAGATTAACGTGGCAATCTGTAAGAAAACAGAAATGCATGCTGTTAGTTAAAACATACTTCCAGAATAAAAAATTCCTGATTTTGAATTTGCTCATCTCCATATCATCCAAGATGTTCTTTTCTTGCTTTCTTCAGTTGCAAAGTTTTTGAGGAAAATATTTGGGGAATTTTCTTCATATAGTAGACTTCTTTGGATTCCAATGGTTTGAACTTCCAAACGGCAGTTTCAATGCAGCTTCTAAGGGCTCTACACAATCTGCACTCCGCTTCAAAAAGTTAAGGTAGGGTGAAAAACTCTATTTTCTTCATTTACTTCTCCAACTTCACCTGACATCGTTGTTTTACCTTTTTTTCTTTTCTTTGCACATTTGCTTTGTAAACACTGGGTTGGTATATGTAACCTTTCCAACATGCTTATGTTGGGCTGGCACAAGACAATAATTTGTTTATAAAAAAATAGGTACATTTGTATTTTCTTTGCAACTGAATAAAGCAAAAAACAAGGGGGATATTAATATATACAGTACTGTGCAAAAGTCTTAGGCCACTAGTATTTTCACTACCAAAAAATGGTTTTCAGCTGGTTATTTCTATCTTTTGCGGGAGCATGTCAGTTGGAAATATCAGTTTACATCTCCAAACATTATTTTTGTCACTAATTGTAATAATGCAGTGAGATTATTGTCTGACAACAGCCAGTGCTCCACACAGAGATCTGATCTGATCATCATCCAGTCTGTCTGGAATCACATGAAGTAACAGAACAAACTGAGACAGACTAAATCCAGAAAAACTGAGGCAATGTCTCCAAGATGCTTCAAAAAACCTACCTGGAAGGTTACCTGAAAAACTATGGATAAGTGTACCTTGGAACAGAAGCTGTTTTACCAAAAGCTGTAATACCAAATATTTATTATTATTAGTTAATAGAAATTAATTGATCAATTAAATCTATTTATGGCATTAATTTTTGAAAGCATCATTAGCAAGTGTCTAAAACTTTGAACAGTACTGTAGCTTTGCAGGTAGGTTGTTTTCTTCATCTTGGAGACATTGCCACAGTTCTTCTGGATTTAGTCTGTCTCAGTTTGTTCTGTTTCTTCATGTGACTCCAAACAGACTGGATGATGATCAGATTTTTTATGTTCCACAAATAAAAAAAAAGCCACCTAGGTTTGGAATGACGTGAGTGGGAATAAATGATGACAGAATTGTCAGTTTTGGGTCAATTATTCCCTGTGTTGTTATAATGTTAATTGTCAATTAATTGATAAAAATAAAGCTGGAATTAAATATAAATATAAGTTTAAAAACTAAAATAAGTTTATGCTAAAGTACAACAATTACTCAAACAAAAATAAAAATAAAGCTAAATGGAATTATTTAACAAATAATATTAAAATGAAATAAAAAAAAACTAATAAAATGACAAAAGCACATAACAAAAATACTGAAATAAAATGTAAAATGAAAACAGAATGTACAAAAATAAAAGCCAATTCTAAAATGCTAATATTATCAGAATATATAAATAATAAAATTACACTGGCTATCCCTAAATACTGTATATATCAAAAGCCATACATCTGAAAATGCTAAATAAATTACAGTACAGAAAACTTCCAAGCAAGTTTATTGAGAAAAACATAAATCTACTAAAAACCTTCACAGCTGATGGGAATAACAGAGCATTTGAATGTGTCTGTGCAAGTGTGCATTCCTAAGATCAGTTGTTTTCACTTAGCAAAAGAAAAAAAAAACAGCAGTTTAATGAATGACTCTCCAGAATTTCACCAACCAGATGATGGGTGTAGGCACCACGTTAGCCAATAACAGAACAGGCTTCTTTCAAACTAGTGTGATTTGTTGCAGGCAGAATTTGTAGACTGAGATGGAGAAGTGGTATGTTAAAGAGAAGAAATGTGACAGGAAACACAGATTTTTTTTGCTTAAGCGGATTCTGACATGCATTCAAAGTGTAAGAAAAATGTTATTACTCAAGCTAGACCACATAAGCTTTTTGATCATGGTTTTTCAAAACAATGTGAAAAAAACATGAATACAAACATTTGAAAACTTGGCAAGTGTTTTAACCAATTTCCTTGTCTTAATCAGTTAAGTCAAGCTTTATATCATGGACACTTTTACTGTATGTAAAAAACATAATCCATTGCTGCTGCCCATGTATATGATCCTCTAAGGCAGTGGATCATGTTCGCATAGAGACATATCCTGGGAGACTGCAAAAAACAAGCAAAAATTCTTCCGTGGAAAATGATCAAAGAGGCCCTGCAAAGCTGATCCCCAGAGAAGGATGTATTTCAGGTAGGAAAAAATTACAGCAGACACAGAGAAGATATGACATAACTCCTCATGTCACTTGTAACCGCAGGTGAAATAAAGGATTAGCCACATTAGTGCAAAGGAAGAATGGTGATAGGGTACTTTTTGGACCTTATTTAAGTCTGTTTTTGTGTGCAAAAGAGAGAGCACAGAACAAAGGGTCATTGCCCTTTATTATCCTTCTGTGCACATGCCATAGAAGATAAACAACATTCCCAGAAGTAAAAAAAAAAAAAAAAACACATTTACTGAACATACTAAACTGAACAACTGCTAATACTACACTGTAAGACCCAACGAGTTAAGGTAACACGAACCATTTAAGGAAAACCATTGCTTTAAAAATTTAAGTTAAGAAATAATTATTAATTTGAGTCCACAAAAAATAAATAATAGTAAAAATCACTGTATAAATTACAGCATATATTCTTGATGTTATCTCGCCCATCCTTGAATCAATCACAGGCTCAAAAAATAAAATAAAATAATTCAGTCAGTTTTGCTTAATATAATCAGTTCAGTTCAGCCTTTTCCTATTAGGTGCAATAAACTTTCAGTAGTGTTAAAATTACCTTGCTTCATTTAGTGGATGCATCTGTATGGTTACAGATATACACTATAACTGATTTATGAGACTGGGTATATATACTCCATCATGGGCTGGAAAAGGTCAATAACCTTGACACTAACTAATCACAGTCAGCAGGGCCTCTGTTGACCTCACATGACCTCAGCTGTGCAGAAAATGTATAGTCTGGATAAGCAAAAACAGAACAACCTCCAGCCCTTTATCACATTAATAACTATATTTAAATACTGTTATTGTGTACTGAGTATGAATGAGAGTGGGAGGAGGGTTGGAATCAGAGCTCAAAAAGTGAATTCTCTATAACAGCACATCTTCAGACAACATCTTCAAATTTCTCTCAAAGCAGTTAATTATTTTATTGAAAGGCATCAGTCTGTTGAAAGCCTTTTTCAGGTGGCATTCCCATGTATACAAATACACACACACACACACACACACACACAAATGTTTTGTTGACGTAGTATACCTGTCTGTACTGTTTATATTTAGAATGTATAAATAGACACACATACAGTATATATTTTCAAAATATTTACATATAAAAACTTTTTAAAAGAAATATTACAAGCGTTTAGCCAATACATTTAATTCATGGACAGCAGTAACCTTATATTTGTACAAATGTTTTTCAAAAGTGTTTGCTCATGGGTTCCTGCTCTTTGAGCGCCTCCCAGCTTGAGGTGGAGACCCACGGCGCGCCTGCCTGCCCCTTAAAATAACTCACAAACAGTTTTCAAGCTGACACTTTATTGAGTGGAGAAGAAAGGAGGAGCCCTGGTGTCCGTTTATTCACCCGTCCCATTCTTTGATACTGTTTTAGTTTCTTCTCGTTGTAGATACTGCTAGTTAGTTTTTAAATTCAAAATCATGTATAGGTATCTGGGGGAATTCGTCAGACGCGCAGCCGCCAGCAGCACGTTGGCCTCGGGATGTGTCGACTCCGCTTTGCCTGCTTCCGCGACTCTCCTGCGCGTCCGCCGTTACAGCGAAGCCGTGGGCGAGAAAGACGATGACCCTAACTTTTTTAGAATGGTCGAGGGTTTCTTCGACCGCGGAGCTTCTATCGTGGAAGACAAACTCGTGCATGATCTCAAGACGAGAGAAACGCCCGAGCAGAAGCGGCATCGAGTGCGGGGGATCCTCAAGATCATTAAGCCATGCAACCACGTCCTGTCCGTGTCGTTCCCCCTCAAGAGAGACAACGGGGAGTGGGAGATGATCGACGGCTACCGAGCTCAACACAGTCAGCACAGGACTCCGTGTAAAGGAGGCAAGTTTAACCGTTCATGCGTTATTTACACCGGTGTTAATAGGAAGCAGACGTGCTCTCGATAGTAAACATGCTACTAGACACATATCACTTACCCGTCTAAGCATCCTCTGATGTGATGAAGTGATTCTGCGTGTGTCCAACACATTTATTTACACTTACTGACTGTTGTTGTAATTTGACAGAGCGATAAATAGGCCTTGCGTGCCACGAACTTTGAAAAAAATCCTGCGTCGCGGTTGCGCAGCAGCGACACTCTGCGACTATTTGCGTACAAGCGGTTCAAGCTGCACAAAAACAAAGTCTGTAGCAAGTAATAAAACGGCTAATATATAGGTGTTCTAGCGGAATAAATTGGTTTCGTGTATTTAAATCACCAGACTGTTTTACATTAAAACAACTATGAACATTAAACACAGTTGCAGCTTAAGTTGGTTTCTGGCTTGTTTTCTGGTACAAGATGTTACACAAGCTAATGACTGACTTAGACCAGCTAGAATCCAGGTGCATATTCCAAAATGCAGTTTGAAATGGGTTTTCCAACAACATAAAACCCTCTATACATTCCATACACAATTTGCATTGCATTTAAAATAATATGTAGGAGAAAGGAAAGGCTTATAAATAACTGATAACACATCCTGCATTGCTTCACCATTTTAGGTTTGCATTTGAGCAGTATTTCAGCAGGAATGCTGCCGGTCCTGTTCACATGTTTATTTTATTGGGTAGTTCTGTTTTCTTTTTTTATCTTAGTCCCCCTCCCCATCATATAAATTAGAGTTTTATCTTTACAGATATATTTTTGTGTTGTTGTGAACTCCTCTACTATCAGTGGAATGTGCTTGTTGAGTTGTTTCTATCAAGCATGACCTATTCTGGAGTTGTTTGTTAGGCCATTAGATTTTGCTTCGTCAGGACTGACTGTGCAATGCTTTATTAAGGAAGGGAGGTGGAAGCCCCCCAGGGCAGTTCAGTCTCTCTGCAGTTTCCTCGAATAGAAGTTCCATCCTACATTATCAGTTTTTTCAGACCAAAAAAAGTTTCCCTTTTTAAAACTAAGATTAAGTTTCAAATTTAACTGTAGAATGACTGAATAAGATAACTTGCATCTCATTTACTTTAACCACAATTTAAGTGGTCAAAATTGCAGATGATTTAGGCTAAACTTAGGCTCTTGTATTGTAAACTGTTTCATCTTCTATTAATTAAGTAGATTCAAAGGGAGCTTTCAGTGAGACCATTACTAAATTGATGGCTAGACTTTAAACTTTTAAGATTGTACATTAGCCTAGTCAGTGATTTTACCTTGAGGTCTAGTAACTGGATAAAAAGATAGATAAATGCTAACAGAATGGATAACAGAAGATACTTCTTAACCTGTTTGAATGGGAGGGGAGCTCAAAGTTGGCTTTTTTTCATCATAGAAATAAAAGGTTAATGGCTGTAATTTATACTGTTCTTTTTTTTTTTTTTTTTTTTTACTTTATTTGCTTTTATGGAGATTTAAGGAAATTTAGGTAAATAATTTGACCACAAATCCTAATCTGTAATTTGATTAAATGTGCTAGAAATGAAGATTCGGCAAAACATGCATACAGTATAGTAAGTAAAAGTATGCAGACTTTTTGGACTTATTGAATATGTACAGTAGACGTCATGCTCATTCCACAATATGCATACAGAAAAGCCATCAAAACTGCCTTTTTCAGTCTTGCTCGGTTAATCACCAATATGCTCAGAAAGAATACTTATTTAAAAGGATAGTTCACCTAAAATTGTATAATTTATTCACCCTCAAGCTGTTCCAAACTTGTATTAGTTTCTTTCTTCTGCTGAGCACAAGTAAAATCACCTTTATTTATGTATCACTTTATACAATACAGATTGTGTCAAAGCAGCTTTAAACAGGAAAATAATGTGTCTATAATGCAAGATGATAATAGTAAAAACCTTTTATCATTGATTCAGTGATGTCGTCATACAGCTCAGATCCGTGCAAATAATATCTGTTCAATCAAGTCGACGATATGGTCAGAAGTTTCCCAGTTAAGCAAGCCAAATGTAACAGTGGCAGGGAACTCAAACTCTATCAGTGACAGAAATGGAGAAAAAAAAAACACAGGCTCATTCAAGAGCAGTAAAAAAAAAAAAAAAGAAATTTTCAAAAAATTTTAGTAACCAAACGGTTGTGGCTAGCCATTGAATTCCATAGTACTTTTTCCATAGTATGGAAGTGAATGCCTAACATCAAATGCTGAGAGTGAAAAACATTTATCTTTAAATCTGTCCTAATAACAGTATTTTTTTGTTAGTAGTAATTAGCTCATCGTCCATGAATTCAAGAACATGCCATTGCTTTCCAAGCAGTGCTTTTGAGGCCGATTAAAAACAGAGATGTTTAGTTTGGGGAAGTCACACTGGCTTTAACCACACCCAGATTGGGTCCTGCCTAGATTTTCTTTATTTGTACTTCAGTGGAGAGAGTGAGTCATCACAGTGGTTGGTTACTGCCTGTCCTGCCTCACAAAATTTCCCCACTAAGAATTTGTTTTTACGCAAGGCTTTTAGGGCTTTAAAATTTTCCAGACCTCCTACTCTAAACAGCATATTGCCCGGATCATCAATGTGATTTTGCGGCAAACATTTGGCAGCCCAAGAGCTTTAATACACCCTGAAATATCCTGAATTATTGAAGCTCTGAAGTAATACAAAAAACATTGTCAAAGTGTTGTAGTCTGTAAGCTTTAATCGTTAGAGAATATCCTGTTTTAGCATCATAAACCAAAGGCTATAATGGTTGTGATTTATTTTGATGCTTGTTTAATGACTTGAGTGATCTACAAACATTATTTGCATACACCTAAAGTCTGATGACACTGCTTCTGTTTCTCCAGGTATCCGTTACAGCACAGAGGTGTCAGTAGATGAGGTGAAAGCCCTTGCCTCACTAATGACGTACAAATGTGCAGTTGTAGGTAAGATCTTGCTCAAGGTTTTAATGTGTAAATTTATTGGGATGTGGTTGTTAGTGTGAACATTTAATCATTCACATGAACTATGTTCTCGACAGATGTGCCTTTTGGAGGAGCTAAAGCAGGGGTTAAAATTAACCCAAAGAATTACTCAGTGAGTGTTTTCAGACTCCATAATATATAGCAGATGAATTCCTAGATATTTGCATTGTCTAGAATCCATCTTTTTGAGATGATGGTGAAGATTTTATGACATTGTTCTAGATAAAACAGTAAGATTCCTAGTATTGGACAGATGTTCAAAAACTCTGGAACAAGTCAGATTCAAAATGGTATTTATGTCTTAACATGCAAAGTAAAATAGAATTTTATGACTAATCATTAATCATTAGTGAATTAAATATGCAATTTTGAGTTTAGTTTTCTAATGGAACAACAAATGGAACAACAAATGCTCAAGCATTGATTTCTCAATGTGTTCTTTCATGTTTTTAATCACATTATAGTCACTGTGTCCCACCATTTTTTTTTTCCTTACACAGGACACAGAGCTGGAGAAGATCACTAGAAGGTTTACTATTGAGTTGGCTAAAAAGGGCTTCATTGGTAAGATATGTGCATGCACAAACTGAATGTTTTCCCGAGTTCTGCAAAAGCTCAGCAGAATTGATATTTGTTGATCCCAGATGACATCAGTTTAGCATATTTTACTGTTTAGACAAGAACGAAGCAGAAATTCTTTGTCAGATTAATCTGCAACACAAAAACACTCCTTAACAATTGTCATGTAATACTTATCATGAGATGGCGTGGTTAAGATTAACAGCCAAGCTGCTATTGACACCTGGTTATTTAACCTGTAGCCCAAAAGCCTAGATAAGCTGTATTCATATTACAATAGTCTGTAAAGGGCTTGTAAAAGATAGTTGGTGTTTTTGAGTCTGTGCAGGATTCCCACACAGTACTGTAGCTTCTCATCAAATTGTCCAGTGACACAGTTGCCACAATGCCACAATTTTCACAAAAGACATTGTATGTATAATGTATTTTATGATTGCCATTAGTTTAAGTTAAATATCTAAGCCATGGCCATGGGAAGGGAGTATCAGTAGCACACTCATTTCTGTTTCCTGTGTCAGGGCCTGGCATTGACGTCCCAGCCCCAGACATGAGCACTGGAGAAAGGGAAATGTCCTGGATTGCTGACACCTATGCTAATACTATGGGCCATCATGTAAGTTAAAGAACCTGGCCAAGTGTTCATGTAAAATGTAGCAAGTACAAGACTGTTAAGTATGTAACTTCAACTATAGTCATTTTATCTGTTTTTAGCATCCAAAAATGTATCTAGCAGAAATGTTTTTGTAATATTTGCAATTGTACTTTTTCTTAAATCTCTTACCATAGCAAATGGTGATTAGTCTAGTCCATACATCTCCTTGTATCTAACTATTTATATCTGTCTTATATGTTGATGCTTCTGTCTAGCTGACTGCAAACAAGACCCGCTTGCCTTGGTTTTGTGTAAATAACATACTGCATCAGGCTAAAATCTAAACTTAAGCTCTTTTTATGTTTATGCTCTTTTGCTGCCTTGCAAACACCTCCTTCAGGAAATTCAGATCTAGTCTCCCCCATTTCACACCATAGATAAATATAGAAAATTTGAAACATGCTTTACCATGCAGTGATTTCTGTTAAGCTTTTATACATAATGTTGAAAAAGCACATAGGATATCTGTAAGAATTAACAAACAGACTGTGGCTGTGCTGGTGACTCAGTGCCCAGAGCCTTTACTGTCCCTGACAAAGAGCGTGGTGTTTATAGGACCGAGAGAACAAAGCACCCCTGTGTTTTTCCACCCTCTACTGACAGACTCTTTCAATAAAGTCTGTCCACCCATGGCAGTCATTAGCTTTGTCTAGGTAGCTATGGTGTCCTGTCCTATTTGTGAGCTGCCCTGTAGCGAGATAAGTGAAAGGACATGAGAAATATGCTGTAACATCAACAGGACGTCATTCTGAATAGTCATAACACAGTAACACAGGTTATTCTGTTTAAATGCAAACAACATTCTTCTATTTCTGAGAATTATAATTCTTAAATATCATTCTACTTTATCAGGATATCAATGCTCATGCCTGTGTTACCGGTAAACCCATCAGTCAGGGTGGAATCCATGGGCGTATATCTGCCACTGGTCGTGGTGTCTTCCATGGCATTGAAAACTTTGTCAATGAGGCTGCTTACATGAGTCAGCTGGGCTTGACCCCCGGGTTTGGAGACAAGACATTTGTTGTTCAGGTTTGTGCATGGCAATAACACTTAAACAACACCTGAAGTATTCAAATATTACACTTCCCACATAGATTATTATAGTTTTTCATGTGGTATTTTTAATGTAATAATAATAAAATGTGCATTTTTCATTAAAGACAATGCCAACAAAATTCAAACCAAATAAATTCACTTAGGGTTAGGCAAAATAGTTTGATACGTGATGTTTTTTTATACTGAATATATCTTAAATTTAAGTTTTTGTACCATTTGTATTTATCCCAGTATTAAGCATAAATCTAAAAATATAGTTAGATTTTGATTAGACTATTTTTCAGAAGGGTAAGAAAATAGATGTTAATTCAAGCCACATTCTCAGAAAAAAAGTTCTTCAGTCTTTAACTTGAATTTCTATTTGGTTTTAGTCATTTTTAGATATTTTAATTGTAGCACAGATACTGACTTTGTTTTACTGTGTGTATTGATGTTTACCAGTGTTCTACTAAACCCATCAGCTCCTTGTAAATATAAAAAATAATTAATGCGTTCTCTTGTTTGTTTTTTTTTGTTTTTTTTTTTTTGTGGTAGGGTTTTGGTAATGTGGGCCTGCATTCTATGCGTTATCTGCATCGTAACGGGGCAAAGTGTGTGGGTGTGGGAGAGCTAGACGGAAGCATCTGGAACCCTAAAGGCATTGATCCCAAAGAGCTGGAAGACTATAAGCTGGTGAGTATCAATTGCTCATTTCTGAAGCTTGAGTGCAGTGGATGAATATTCACTGTAAGGCAGCCACCTTGTGGCCAATTACCAATACTACATATAGTAAATGCAATACTATAATCCAACTGCGCACACTACGCACATTTTTTTCCAGGCCAATGGCACTATTGTTGGCTTTCCTGATGCCACCCCCTATGAAGGCAGCATCTTGGAAGCTGAGTGTGATATCCTGATCCCTGCTGCAAGTGAAAAACAGCTTACAAAGAAAAACGCCAACAATATCAAGGCCAAGGTTAGAAGTCAATAGTAATGTAATTTTAATAACAATAGTAATTTTAATGTAAATGAGTTATTAACTGTTATGCCACTCCTGAGAAGCTACAATAAGAATATAAAAGATTAATAAGAAACATATATTCTTTTCACAGATCATTGCTGAAGGAGCTAATGGTCCCACCACCCCTGAAGCTGACAAGATATTCCTAGAGAGGAATATCATGGTGATCCCTGTACGTTATCCAGTCCTAAATGCTATTTTGATATTAAACCTAATTTTTTTGTTTGTTTGTTTTATATGCATATACAAGTGATTTGATTTAATCAATTTACCTTTATTTACAAGAGATTTTCATTGTAATAAAATCCCTTTTTAAAATGATTTAATCTTGCCTTGAAAATAGCCCTTGATGCAAATAGGATACTAAACTGAAATACGTGATTATGCATATATAGGACATGTACCTGAATGCTGGAGGTGTGACGGTCTCTTACTTTGAGTGGCTGAAGAACTTAAACCACGTCAGTTATGGCAGACTGACCTTCAAATATGAAAGGGACTCAAACTACCATCTCCTTAGTAAGTCAAACATTTGTCTCCCAGAAAACATACATAGTCAACATATTGAAGTGTTTGCTGATAGAAATGTCTTTAGCCATGGTGCAATTATTTGCAAACCAATTACCAGTCTTGTTGTTCAATTTAGCACTCTGGAAGGGCTTGTTTTTCATTTCTAATTGCTCTAGATTATGTTGGTGTTCAGGGTAGAATAGGTCATGTGATGTTTTTGTTTAGTTTGTTTATTCTGCTCCCACAAGCAAATATAGATGCTTTGGGTTCCCCTTGAGAGTATTCGGGCATGCTTGCATGTATACACAAAACATACTCTATCCCTCCTTTCATCTGACTGCCCTAAAATGACCTCTCTTCACAATCACAAGCCCATGTGAAAAAGAATGGTATATTGTTCATTTGAGCATATCCCTAAACTAAAACATAACCATGCTTTATTGCACCTTTTGTTAAATATTTAACTAAATCACAGATTTAATCCTCAGAGAAGTTGTAAGAGTTAGAAGTATAATTTTGGGAAGATTAGCGTTTGACCATTACTATCTTAAATCCATGAGTCAGTTTGCTCATTGCTGTGTTGATTGGCAGTGTCTGTCCAGGAGAGTCTGGAAAGGAAGTTCGGGAAACACGGTGGAGCGATACCTGTTGTTGCCACATCTGAATTTCAGGAGAGGATTGCTGTGAGTATAAACGCAGCAGTTCTTGGCACATATTATTTTGAGTTTTTAAAATAGTATTAAATTAGACTGCTGGAGTTTTATACGCTTGTTTTGCTCATCTGGTAGGGAGCTTCTGAAAAGGATATTGTGCATTCTGGATTGGCTTACACAATGGAGCGATCAGCCAGGGTAAGTGTAAATATGCTTTAAATATAATAATCTTTTAAATGATAAATTATATACAAATATATATGTCTTTATATATGCTGCTGTATATATTTTTGGTATATATAATACTTACAATAATATGCATTCTTATGTTATTTTTATATTTTAATGTATTTTATATTTACAGTTAGTATATTAGCATTGTTTAATTATTATTTTTAGTATAGTAGTAGTAATATATTTTGTTAATCTATTTTTCAAATATAATTTATATATACAGTATAAAATATGTAGTGTGTATGTGTAAAGTCAAGTACTAATTCATATTAAATGCATTCTGCTACATCAGTCTTAGTAATAAGATTAATCATGATCATGATTAATAACAATGAATCAATAGCTGATTAATTATTACTATCCCTGCTTACAGTTGTGTTAGATGACATCTCTCCATCAGCATTTAATGTTATACTGCATCAGTGCAAACAAACAGATACTTTTACTCGTTACACACCCAGCAACGGCTTTTGTGTGAAACTGGGATCTGGTAACCAGAGAACAGCATTTTTGTTCATGTGTCATTGTTGCTGTCAGTTATTTGTTTCTGAATTGGAAATGAGATCCAGCCCGTTTAATATATTCTTCATCCTTTACCACACCCAAAGCATTAGTTAGAGGATCTGCTCAATCCAATATGTTGGGAAAAATTGTGTATACTGTACTGATAAAGCTATTTTTATTTGTATTTTCCAGTATTAAACAGAAAGTAGGTCTAAGCATTTCGATTTCCATCTTGCATTTATTTTCTCACTGGACAAGTACAATACTGCGCTAGAATTTAGTTAGTATTGGAGACTTTAAGAAGTATACGTATGATGCCTTAAAATGCCGTCTCAGGAGGCAGCGTACTACACTTCTGTAGTAATAGTTCTGTAGAACTTCTGTGATATAAAATACCGCCGTTTGTTCACGTAATTCATCTCTCCTCTTTCAGCAAATCATGCGCACAGCCAACAGGTATAACCTTGGGCTAGACCTGAGGACAGCGGCCTACGTCAACGCCATTGAGAAAGTCTTCAAAGTGTACCATGAGGCTGGTCTTACCTTCACATAGATGATTGTATTATTCACCTGACTCTATATCTGAGTCTGTTTATCTGCGCAGACCTGAGGTATATCACTTAACCCCTCAGCTCATCACGTTTACATTTTATACATCCGGATATATATGTTATAGCATTTATGCATGTGTTTACCAATATGCATCTTTAGAATCCTCTGTTTTTTTTTTCTAGTTTATTATCCTTATTCATGGCTTTTAGAAAAGCTTCAATACCAAAGACCCTTTAATGCACTTTTCTTGCCATGCTTCAGAGCATAGTGGGAATGTCTTGACAAGAAACATGTCAATTTCACAGCTGTTTTGTAATGTTTTCTTCAGGCTGTGTTAATGAAGTCGCTGCATATTGAAAACACATTAAGCCTTAGAGTCACAGCCGCACAACGTTGTTTCTAAAAACATGTTTTCTAGAATGGTTACTTTTTTCACACACCCATTTTGACACAATTATGGTCAAGTGGGAAATGGATTCAGGATGAATCTCAGGCTTTTTTATATCCGTTACCAAAATATTGCATATAAATATCTGGTTTGGCTGCTCCTTGGAACAGTTTTCAGTGATAACCCAAAGCTTCCTTTGTTTTTTAGTTGTGTTCTTGTCCTTAGTGGTCAGTGTTTAATTTCTTAATAATAGGCTAATGTTTGGGAGCAAACGTTTATTTTTTATCATATTAGCATTTAATATGAAGCACCCTTTAAACTACAGACTTTGTATTGCCTTTTTAAATTGTCTAAAATTAATAAAATGTAAATGAAAAATTGCAGTGTGTTGTATTTGTACTTTGAAATGTTTTAAAATATTGAAGGAAAAAAAGATAATTGTAAAAAAATATACTCGATGCTCATGTACGTTATACTTACACATACAAGTGGCTAAAACAAGGCCTTTTTCATCCAGTAATAGAAACTTTTTTTATTTAGCTTTATTCACTCAACATGTGTTCAATCGCACATTTTTTTTAAAACAAAAGCATGCTAAATGAACTTAAGTTAAATAATATGAATGTAATAGACATCATTTCTAGTATTTTTTAATTTTTTTAATTTTTTATTTTTTTAGTAGTCGTACATAAGATATTAAAGATCTGTTTAAAACTATTTACATTGGTAACAAATGGATATATTGTAACATTGTTTTAGTCCATGACACTTGGCGCTGATGTAAGAGAGGTCTCCAGCTGAAGATTTTATCCTAGCTGTCAGAACATCATTTCTCACAGAACTCATTAGCAAGGTCATCCAGTGCATCGTTGAAACCTAATCAAACACGGAAATATTATTATTATATTGTACATGGTGGATTTACATTATTGCTAGGTTTTGGTTTGTTGGTGTGTATTTGTACGTGTTTGTTTATTACTCACTGCTGTCTGCGTCATTGCTTCCTCCAGCACTAAAAGCATCCTCGCCGCTGTTTGCTCCTGGTCCTTCTGCTTTAAGGAGGCCACCAAATAGTCCTCCTGATTTTTCCTTTGGTTTCTTGTCCTTCTCCCCATTACTTGGGAAAAGACCTCCCATGCCACCAGTCTTATCAGTTTCCGGTTGTTTCTTTCCAGTAAGTTTCTCCTTCACTTTTCTTTTAGCTGCAGAAGCTAGGACATTTTGAAAAGCAACATTATAGAAAGGTAACTTTCACACAGTGCAGCTCCTCTTTCCCTTCAGATTTGACCCCAAATAATGTTTCTTAGATGTCTAAAAATAAAAAGACTTTTGGATTGCTTTACTAGCTGGCCCATTCCTTAAAAGGAGTGGCATGAATACTGGACCGACTGCATTCTCGAAATATATCTCGTCTAGCTCTTTCATAAGGAACAAACAACTTTTCTGTAGGGATGGAAACAACTCGGCCAGTTCAGATTTGATTAAATAATGAATCTAAAATACATGTTAATAATTTAATTCAGTTAAATGAGTCATGGTATAATTATGAGT
>JAUCMS010000022.1:6945803-6957648 GCA_032357445.1 Enteromius radiatus | reverse complement strand
CTCTCAGACATGTTCCTGTGAACAAATGCTTTTTCCACAATCTTGTAACTAAATTCATCTTATTTTTAGGCAGAGTCCATACACTTAGTCTCCTCTGGCAGTGCAGCTAAAGGTCCAGCTTCCTCCAGTGCCCAGGAGACGCTACAAAATTATGGCAAGTAAAAATGCTTCTGATCCACAGTCAGTGTACAGGCTGTTGATTGGCATCACTAAGTGCTATTAAGCATTACAGATCGAGAAACATCCTTTCTACTGAGACGCTCCCTGCATGTTAACAGTGGAAAAACCCACTTCGGCCTCTGAAAGGCCCTGGCATCTCTAGTACTGAATCTGCGTTGCACGAATGGCCCGCAGAACAAGCATAAGCTCTGTTTCTTTCCCAGAACCTTTGAGCCCACAGCAATGTGTCTGTGAAAGTCGCTCCTCCTTCTCAACATGCGCACGCACAGCACAACAAATACACCCCTCAAGAGAGACGTGACATTGTCCTTGTTTTACTGGACAAAGAGCTGATTTACTATCAAGACATGCACATTCTTCAGGGCCTAGCCTCTGCTTGCAACACAAACGCAGGCCTGAAATCTTATATTATTCATGTTATAATCAATAAAGATTGAGAATATTGCCGCCACCCCGACCACTGCTGCAATATGATGTCACTTCCACAGCATCTCTGATTACGTGACGAAGCATAAAACATCTCTGCTGCTGCAGCCTGCTGCTACAATTAAGAGGAGGAGACGGCGATATACTGTACCAAATATAATTGACCATAGATTATAGAGGAAGATATTATTTCTTAATCGCGTTACGCATAGAGGAAACAGCACTTTTTCCAGATAATAATGCTAATATATAATGATGATAATTCTAGCAGGATCTATATGTGACAATGGACCACAAAACTAGTCATAAGGGTCATAAAATTTATACATCCACATGAGGCTAAATTAAATTAAGTCTTCAGAATAATTAAACTGGACTGTGCTCTCACAGTTATATAACCGAACAGAAATTAAAGTGACACTTTTATGTGAGCTCAGTCTGGTCTACAGAGTTCCAAAGGTTCGCAGCCACTAGTAAAAATAATGTAATTTTCCTTTTTTTTGTATCTGTTATAATTTTAGTTATATTTTTGTTTTGTTTTATTATATTGACAGCAGCACTCGAGCATCATGAGCTTCACAAGTTTGTGTAAAACCTGATGATCTTGTTCTCCAGCATGATTTGAGATGATGCAAAGATCATCTTAAACTTGAGAGGAAGCTTTTCTGAATGCCTGTACAGAGAGCTACATGATTAATGTCATAAATCTACTTATACCACTGCAGAATTATGTTTTATTGATTTAACATTATAATCTTAGCTAAATCAATAAATAAGTCATTACTTGCATTTAAATTGTCATTTAGCAGATGCTTTTATACAAAGAGACTTACAAATGAATCAAAATCAACAAAAGATCAATGATATGCAAATGCTATAACAAGTCTCAGTTAGCTTAACACAGTGCACATAGCAAGGTTGTTTTTTATATACATAAAAAAATAAATAAAAAGTTACCCGATAGAATAGAAAAAGAATAGAGCAAGTTAGTGATAGAGGCCTTTTTTGCTTTTGTTAATTTTATAATAAAAAGAAAACAAATAGAATACAAAAAGTTTAGAAAAGCTTGTGTTTTTTAAAGAACTACAAACAGTAAATTAATAGAGTGCAAGTCTAAAAGGCAATAGAATAAATTTAAATATATTTAATAGAATATAATTAGAATAAAGAGTGCTAGATGAAGTGTCAAATAAAGGTGGAAGACAGTTACCTATTACTTGACATGAAATAAACATGGATTGAAATGACAAAATACATTTATATATAAAAATTAATAACTAAAATTAATAACTAAACATTATCAAAAAAAAAAAAAATCTAAAAACCACACTACAAATAAACTGCATATATAATCAAACATAAATTATACTAAAATATCACTGCCAACACATCAGCTTTGAGAATCAATCTATATTATTGTGATGCATGTAAGCGTATAAATGATCTGTACTGTATAACAGATGTCTGTGTTTAAACAGTAGTTGAGTCTCTAGGGTGGCAAGGGAGGTGTGTATGTGTTGCCAATTTGTCATAGTTCAGTGCAAAGTGACCTTGCTTTTCTTTGAGAGGCTTGAGATTTCTCTGATTAAAGTAGATCATCTGTACGGTGCAGAGGAAATCTTTTACACACACACATACACACACACTCCATCCTGGCTATTACACGTCATTCTCCTCCTCTCCTACAAAAGTCAAAGCTCCTTAATAATAGCAACAAAAAATGTTCTTTCCCTTTTCTGATGTGAAGGACATGTTATGCTCTTAAAAAAACTGAAAGCACACAGTGACAGGCTTCTGTGACTGGTGTGTGCACACACTGAGAGCCATTACAATCATCAGAGATTGTGTACTGACCCAGACAGACCCTGGTCTCTGTGGACCGGGATGTGAAGTGGACCGGAAGGGAATGGGATTACAGTACAGTGTGCTCCTGTCAGCATAGTAGCACAACCAGGAAGACACACATACTGCGTGTGCCTGTAAAGTCATGTAAAAGATTCAGTGTTTTACAGTAACACCTTACTGTGCAGTGAAATGTTACCCATATAGCATGCTAGTATAATTAGCCCTACAATATGACAGTTACATACAATGAGATATTTAAGCATAAATGCATAATCAGACTACAATATTATCATCAAGAGACAGTATGTTAAATACTGAATTTTATAGTTTACAAATTATTTTAACACAATGAATGGACTTCAGTTAGGCTCTTCTCTTCATAATGTATCTGCCACTCACTGCTCATTGATTGATTGCATCTTAAAGTTATTGCAAACACAAAGTGCTTCCTTTCTTCTTCTTGTCCTGTCTTTCTTTATCTCTGTCTATCTCCCTCCTTATTCCCCACCCATTCCC
This sequence comes from Enteromius radiatus, assembly GCA_032357445.1. NCBI lineage: Eukaryota > Metazoa > Chordata > Actinopteri > Cypriniformes > Cyprinidae > Enteromius > Enteromius radiatus. The sequence goes on along the minus strand of JAUCMS010000022.1, from coordinate 6,954,681 downwards.
AACAGTAGAAATGTGTAGAAAGCTACTGGACTAAACAACCATGATACTAGTAAGCATGTTAAGTTGTCTAGCAGCTGAATCTAGGCAAATTAATTTGTGATCTAATATAAGACTCCAGGCAGGTGGATAGTGTTGGTTTCTACTTTATAGTGACAAAGCACAACAGTCACATGTAATAATGGGCTCATCCCCTACATTAATCTTCATTGCCCTGGTTTACATTTTCAGGACTCTTATCGTTTTCTAAAACAGAAAGTGATATTTAGTTTTTTACATCATAAATTGTAAGCAAAGATGTACTACTTAGATTATGGTGACGATGATACAATTTTTTGTATGTATCATAATAAAGGAAACTCAATAACTTACTAACAGGTTTCTTTCTTGAATATATTTGGTTAAGATTTGTATGAATGTAATTGATAAAAATGCATTTTTATAATAGATTATGAAATATTATAGATTAAAATGATGACAGTAAAATTGCCTTTTAATATGCTTTTGTAATTTTACAATTGGTTTGTAAATTTGTAATCTGCATTTTTTTAAATATGTAAATGGAACACCATACCATTTTAACTAGATTTATATATCCACTATTTATATATCCACTACAATTTACTAAAGAAAAATATATTTTTAGTTTAATTCTCTTACTTTTCTCCATACAGTTGAATTTGTACATACCTACATACATGACCCCCTCTTTGGTTTTGGCTGCTGCCTCCTCCACCCCGGCCTTGGTTTTCTCAGCGGCGGCCACCACTCCCTCCTTAGCCATGGAGAATCCCTTCTTCAGCGCATCCATACTGGAGCTCAGAGCTGTATGTCCTTTAACTGGAAGTGGCCTGCGTCTTATAACCGGTGGATGGAGCTGTGTGTGCTCAGACTGCCAGTGTGGTAAGTGTGTTTGCCAGAGTGTGTGTGCAGCTCCTTTGAGAGTGGGATGGGCACTCAGTGCTCAAACAGATTGGGACACCCTTAACAAGAGCAGTAGTCAAGCAGATGGGGAGAAGAAAGCACGAAGAGAGAGAGAGAGAGAGGGGTATAATAACAAGTGGGTGAGAGGAATGACGAGAAATGGATTCCACAAGAAGAAAGCTTTTTCAGTTTGGCCTGTTTTCTCCAGCCACCCATAATAAATGAGATTCACATACTGGAAGATTAAATTGTTAATGCTCAAATCCAGCATCAGCACACAGCTTCATAAAAGCTATTAAACAACCTCTTTCCTTAATCCTGTCATAGCATATACATGCAAGCCAAAACCAGTATCATAAACCCAACTATGGATTCCTACCTGTTTTTTAAGCACTTTATGTACTATTATACTCTTTATGTATTAGAAAAGTAAAGGACGTGACATGTGACCAGGCAAGGTTTCCCATACTAGGAATTTTAACCCATCCAAGTGCACACACACAGCAGTGAGAAGTCAACCACACACACACACACACACACACGTGAACACACACCTGGAGCAGTGGGCAGCTATGAATGGTGCATCAAGGGTCTCACCTCAGTCGTGGTATTGAAGGTGGAGAGAGCACTGGTTATTCACTCCCCCCACCTATAATCCCTGCCGGACTTGTAGGTCCAGAGCTCTCTCTTAGTTTTTAGAATTACCTTTTATTATCGTTGCTTTCAGCTATTCAGACTATATTTTTAGTTTATTTTACCTTTATTTTAGTTTTTACTGATTCCTAGTATATTTGAAGTCATTATAGTTAACTTTAATTCAACATTATGTGGCTAAATATGCATATCAGACTGCACAGGCTGCACTGGCTTCTGCATCAGTGGAAACACTCCTCAGGCTCATAGACCCTGTCATATTCATAAAATAATCATTTCGATATGACAGGAGTGTATAAATATATTGCTGTAATCTAATATGGTTCCCCTTTGTGTGGACCATCTTTGTGAAGCCTTTGTGTTGCATATGCAACATTGAAGTTAAAAAAGAACCTCATAACCATAATTGGATTATGTTATGCATGCATTACATGAAAGACAAATCTCAAAGAAAATCTTTTTCTATGTTATACAAGCAGTTACATAAATAGCAAAAATCTTGATAAGAGCTTAATAAAATCACACTGGGGCACAGTAGAGAAGGAAATTTGGTTTTTCGTCATAGATGCAATTCTTGTTGGCTTATCCAACATGAACAAGGCAAATGATGTATAGTTCTTTATATATTTATTATGTTAAATCCCCACCGCCACTGCAGAGGGTGGCAAAGTGGCCGGAAGTCATTTATTTTGAATGTAAGCTGACGAAATCAGGTTGAAATCAGGTAAACTTTATGGTAATGAACTATGATGTGATTTGGCTGTGGGACATTCTAATTTTAATGAAAGCTTTTTTATGCAAAGGAGTAAAAATAAAATAAATGAAATAGGGAATTCTGACTTTTTATTTTACACTTCTGACTTTTTCTTGCAACTGTGTGTCAAGGAGAGAGATACTAATACCTCACTTGTTCATAAATGTTCAAATGCAGTGGTTTTTTTCATCATTCATTCTAGCAGAAATCTAGTAACTAATTCTCTCAGTTGTGCCTGATAAATACAAAACTGCTCCTGATGTGTTGCAGATGAATCTCACTGAGGTAGTAGCCATGTGACCTTATTATCCACCTCCATGATGATGCTCTGCCCAGGCTAACTAAATGAGCACCTCTGTATGTCTATATATAACTCCTTGCATTTTCCAGGACAGTGAGAGAATGTAATCTAATACTGGCTACTCAGAACTCTGTGTGCTATTGGGTCGATATGTGTCTATCACGTGGCAAAAATCGAGACCATGGGAGAACAGCGTGATCAGTGCTGAACTAATCACCAGCATGATGACACAACAGTGAGAAATATCTCGTCAGAACGCTCTCAAAACACGATATTTAGAGCATATACATCAAACTTTGCAAAACAAAATTCTCTCCAATTTGAGCTCAGCACTAATTTAATAGAATTTATCAGTGGACAGAAAGGCCTTTTATGCTGAAAAGCTGGACTGTGATGCTACTTGAACTACATGAAAAATGAACAAAATGTTGAATATATTTGTTTACTTCATAGGAGCATCCTTACACAAGTCTGCATCTTAAAGCTTTTACCATCAGTGCTACAAAATGAAAACATTCATTGATTATGAACCTCAGTTTTCTATGTTCATAGCTCCTGCTTTTATGCTTTTCAGCTGTCTGACATTAAGCCTCTTTTCCTCTCTCTGTCTTGTTCAGTCTTCTGTCTGTAACGGGAGTTTATTGTGGTTGACCCAACAGATCATCTGACTGAGGTTTCTGTATGGGTGTGAAGAAGCAACTGGCATCCTTATGTGCCTAGGTTCAGTGCAGGCTGAGAACTGCTTTGAGAATGGGATTCAGGGAAAAATCCCATCTGTGATCATCTCGCATACCACATCCCTGCTGTCACTGAGGAGAAAGGGTGAGGCTTGCTTCAAAAGTACTGAATTTTGCATTGCATAGTGCCACTGGCAGACCTTTGAAGACACTTAAAAACAATGACTGTTTTCTCCTAGATCTCTATGGTGACACTCACATGTTTTCAAACATAGAGATTTGATTTAGGATTAAAGGCTAAAACTTTGGACATAGTAGTTGTCCAATAGTTATTCGGTGTTATTTCTTTTGAAATAATATTGACCTCCATTTCAAAGTAATCATTATTAAACATTTTATAAATAATCGTTATGTCTATATAAGTACATATAGTAAAAAAAAAAAATCATCAAAGATTGTACCACTGTTTCCACAGCACAACTTTTAAGCAACACAACTGTTTTCAACATTGATAAAAAAAATTGATAGAAAATCTGCATAAATTATTTCCTATAGATCATGTGACACAGTGGACTTCAATAATGGCTGCTGAAAATTCAACTTTGACATTATATTATAATAAAAATGGTTTTCTCTTTCTCTCACTCTTTCTTTTTCACGCACACGTGTACAGTTTTAACTTAAGTTCAGTTTAAGTTAAGTTAACCATGCTGTTTTGGGTCACCATTGTCTTCCATAGTATTTTTTTCTATGGACGTCAATGGTGACCAAAACAGTCTAGTTACAAACTTTAAAAAAATATATTCATACAGGTTTGGAACTATTTGAGGGTGAGTAACTACAGTTAAAATAGAGATAAAATACAGTTTTATTAAATTTTTTATTAAAAAAATATTACAAAATAATTATTTTATTACAAAAATAAATTCTATAAATCAGCCATAATATTTCCCGACATGAAAATAACCGCAGAAGCTGGAATGGTGAAAAAACAAACAAACTCACACACATGCATACAATGCCTGCACCGGGTCTGTTTTAGTGATTTTGAAAATCCATTGCAACAGCTTGTGTTGCCTGGAAACAAAATGTTTTTCCCCTCATTGAGTCTGGGTCTAAAGAATTAGTTCAGAGGTGAGAACTGTGAAAGACACTTTCTTTTCACATTTCTGAGTAGCTCTTCAAGCTCTGTGGGTCAAATGTAGTTCACCACCAGAGGTCATTCTCATTATGACACTAAAGCTAGCTAAAGTGCTTTCTGATTGGTTGTTGAAATAAGCTACCAAATTTGCACAGCGGTGCTAAATGGTACATAAGTTGGAGACGGTCACAAGCCTTGCTCATACATCATTGTATATGTTATTGGCAGCTGTACTAACAAAAACAGCTGCAGGTCTCTAAGTGCATAACGTACTATAGCATCAGCCATCGCTCCTGACCGCACTTGAGCGAATGCACTTCTAGTGGAAGCTTTTCTCAGCCACAGCATATTCTCTACTTTACAGCCCAAGTCTTTCTATACCCACAGCTTAAGATCATTATATACCATGCAAGTTATAAATTACTGACATTTGCAAATGCACATTACTGGTAATAATTAATCAAGCTGTGAGTCAGCATTTAAATAATTAATATTAACAGTTTTCAAAACGACAGTGTTTTAAATGTTTTTTTTTTATGGTTATACGCTTCCATTAACTTGTTTCTCAGATGATGAAGATGAAGGCAGTATAATACTACATAATATAGTCATTGAATATTAACTTGGTGAGCTCTACAGTTAACTTTAATCAGTTATTGATTATTATGTGTCACATTAGGCAGTTCAATGTGTTCTCATCAACAAGGCAAGCAATAGTATTTCAGGAATTCAACATGCTGTACTAGCTTTCACTTGTTTTACAACATTGACATCTACTGGTGACTCTAAGTAAGCGTCCTGCATGAGGCTTGATCATTGTAATCTAACATACTCATCGTAGTTTAGATTCCCTGATTCAGAAATAACCAAATTTAGATCTCTTCTCAGCAATACAATCTCTATTTTTGACCTCATGTTTGAACACTATATTAACACACAAGTGGCTGTAGACCCCTCCGAACTGCTTGGATTTTTTATTTATTTTTTGCCATTTATCTTTCTACTAGGCTAAACATTCACATAAGTTCCTTAAGAAAATCTCTGTGGTATAAAAGTCTTTTGTTCTTTAATGAGACAAAATATTTGCCACTAAAACATCTGTTTCTGTAAGTATGGTAAAACAGAGAAAGTGTACTATTTATAACACTGACTCATCCTTTGACTAAACAATAAATGTCATAAATCCATGTTTTCTCACATACTGCTGCCAGTGGAGGGCCTCAAAGCTATTCTTAAAAGTACAGATCACCCAAAAATGAGAATTATATCGTCAGTTTCACACTCTTCCAAACATTTGTGACTTTTTTTCAAAAATGATGCAAAATCATCTGGACATATATGGTATCAATAAATGTATGCACAGTACATACTGTTGTTATGTGCTTTAGAGAAATATAAGTTTGAGTGGTGCATATATGTCTTTTTGTTTGATGTTTGAAATCAAACTTGGCTAGTCTCACTAACTGATGAATTTTCAAGTGATTAAAAGCTTAGTGTTAAGATCTTGTTTTTTAAGAAACGGCTCTGACCAAAATACCTGTGCATACTATTTTATTGTTTTAAAATCAAATGTATTCATTTGAGAGCAAAGCAGAATTTCTCTTCATTGTCACATGATCCTTCAGAAATCATTCTAATATGCTGATTTGATGCAACATTTCTTAATATTATTAATGTTGAAAACAGTTGTGCTTCTTTTTTTTAGGATTCTTTCATTATTGGCATTAATTTTAAATAGACTTTTACAATGCCTGTTTCATGTTTCCAATGAATCATCCATTCAAGCTATTTGCTACTCAGTATAAGAAACAGAAAAAACCCCATAGAAGAACAGTTATGAAATACTGGAGTTTCCCCCAAAACTGAGTAGTTTTTTTTCCCCATAGTTTCTATGTATATAAATTGTCCTTTTATCTTCTCATAATACATTTGCATGCAGCTTTAACATCCCTTTCCTGAGCTACTTAGTGTCGAGTGGAGACAAGAGCAGCAAGAGGTGATAAGAGTGTAAAACTTCTGGTGACCAGCCAAGAGAAATGGACTGCTTCCTCGCTCATACATGCGGTTTGTGTGTCCAGCACCGAGCATATAAAGCCTGAGAGCTGACGGGACTCATTGTTCCAGGCTCTGCGACCTTTCCACGGGGAGTGAGCTGGACGTGGGGGGTGGGGGGCATTTCCGAGGATTGTTGGAGGTCTTTGAAACTATTCAAATGAAGGAGGGGAACAGATAGAGGTGGGGGACACAGGGAACGGAGGGGAGTGGACTGACAGAAGGGAGGGAGAGGATCATTTTTGAGATGGGGGGCGGAGAGTTTCCATAAGTCACCAGAGAGCAGCGGCTTTACAACATCTTGTTCTCTTGTGTTTGTAGCAGTTCCTGTGCATATTGAGGAGCACACAGATATGGTGGTGCTGAGGTTGGCCGTGCTTCTCCAGGGGCTGCTTCTCGCAGCACGATGTGAGGTCAGAGCCAGAGACCCGGAGCTAGAAGAGGAGGATGAGCTGAAGGACATATCAGACGGTGGTGGATGGGACCGCAGAGCTCCATCGGTTGGGTTTGGAGCACCTCCTCATGGTCAAGGACTAAACAGGCAGACCCCTGATGTGTATGGATCTGTCCACCATTCACTCGGTCATAGACACCATGATCCCACTCCTAGACATCTTTCTCCAGGCATGCATGAGGGAACAAGGGAGGCATCAGATCCATCAGCTGGGGGCTCTTTACCCCGCACTGGGTGAGTGTTGCTCTTCTTCGATCATTCATCATGATTCATTTGATTCAAACACATAACCGTGACCACGTTGTACAAAAATACAAAGAAACTTCTTGAGGTTTTTGCTACAAAGGGGTTGTCCATCTGGGCAGTTCTCTCATAATCTGGCTCATTACTGTATGTCATAAAAAACATGCATGGTTTGCATGGTTTTAGAGCTCATTATTTATCCTGGAGAGCCACCCAGGTTGAAGCAAAGCAACAACTTGTGCGCTTGTAAAAACAAAGTGAAGCTGGGTTCCTCTCCATCTCAAGTATTTTTTGTAGCAATTTCTTTACTTTCACTTTTGAGCAGTTTAATACATTCTAGCTGAATAAAAGAATATATAAAAATACCCCACATTAGGCAATTGCTGATAAAAACTAAGTAAAGTTAGAGTGCTCTCCATCACTTCCTCAAGTTTCTTATCGTCCCCATCTCTCTTACAAACAGCGTTTGGCTGATGTAGAAGCTAAACACAGGAAAAGTGTTCCAGCAAACATTTAGAGCTACTTTTTGCTAAGAAAACTCTGTGCATAAAGGTCTCCTCTAACCTTACATCTTCTCTGAGTGTCAAGAGTGTCCATATGTTTTCTCTTAACTCTGGCTAATCCACATAATTCAGCCTAATTACCTGGAGCAGATAGGAGCTGAATGTTTCCTGCACTTTGAGATCAGACTCAGTTTAATCTTTGTGCAAGTGCTGGGTCACTCTTTATGTCAACCCGCATACATACATTACACCCCAGTTTGCTCAACAGCAGGCTTTAGGATCTGAAAACACCCTCACTTTGTATTTAGTATGCTGTCCTTGTGATTAAAGTAAGAACATATGAATTACCTATATGATTTATTAATTAACTTAATTTGCAATTCCAATGCTTCCATTTATTTTGTAACTTGTCTTATATATTTTGATGTTTATCATTAAAGATAGATTAGGGTAACATAAAAGGTTTCTTAGATAACAGGTGGAATTTAGGGGAGGTCTCGGTCTGTGGATGAAAGAAAAGATCCTTTTTTAGAGAGGTGATGTCTTGCATGCATGGACAGCTCTGAATAGTTAGAAAGAAAGACAGAGCAACAAAGAGAGAGTTTGATGCCCAGGTGCACAAAATTGGAGGGAGCCGGAATACAATATCACTGATCACGGTAACAAAGAGAATGTTTAGTACATTCTGAAGTATACTATGTTTATAAATATTCTAAGTATTTGTTTTTCTGTATGTTAAAAGATGTCAAAGCAACAATAATAAAAACGAAAATAATATAAAAAAAAAAGCAAAGAGAATGTTTTGTACTTACAGTGGGTACGGAAAGTATTCAGTCCCTTTTAAATTTTTCACTCTTTGTTATATTGCATCCATCTGCTAAAATCATTTAAGTTCATTTTTTTCCTCATTAATGTACACACAGCACCCCATATTGACAAAAAAACACAGAATTGTTGACATTTTTTAAGATTTATTAAAAAAGAAAAACTATTCAGACCCTTTGTTCAGTATTTAGTAGAAACACCCTTTTGATCGAATACAGCCATGAGTCTTTTTGGGAAAGTTTTTCACACCTGGATTTGAGCCCCTGCCATTTCTCTTTGCAGATCCTCTCCAGTTCTGTCAGGTTGGATGGTAAACGTTGGTGGACAGCCATTTTTAAGTCTCTCCAGAGATG
>JAUCMS010000022.1:6934661-6945703 GCA_032357445.1 Enteromius radiatus | reverse complement strand
CATGCTCTGATATTTGTGCTTTTTTCAGCTACTTAGAAGATATTATTGACAAACCTGTATTTTTCTTGTAATCAGCAATATATTGGTGTTACAGCAAAGGGTCTGAATACTTAGGACCATGTGATATTTCAGGTTTTCTTTTTTAATAAATCTGCAAAAATGTCAACAATTCTGTGTTTTTCTGTCAATATGGGGTGCTGTGTGTATATTTAATGAAAAAAAAAAAATATTTTAGCAAATGGCTGCAATATAACAAAGAGTGAAAAATTTAAGGGGGCCAGAGTACTTTCCGTAACCACTGTTGAAAATAAAATAAAAACGGTCTTAAATAATTTAAATAGTAATTTCACTTCACAAAGTTTCTCAAGCTTTCTGAACAAAAAACAGCTGTTGGAATATCACAACAAATCAAATGTCAAAACAAATTACATGTTCTTATGAAACCCTTGTTTTTCCAAAGTCAAATCATCAAGACACACGTCTTTTGTCATTGAAATCCCCTGAATTCATCTGAATGTGGATGTTCTGACCCGACACTCATGCGTACTTCTCTCCATGCCTGTGTATTCGGTTTCTATATTTCAAATCCTCTCGCACACCCTTCTTTCTCTGATGTGGTTTTAGTTAATCTGCCTTCATCTTGGGTCTGTCTCAGGAAGCTGATCTAGCTTACGATCTGGCCCTAAAAAAGTTTTGCATACAATTTACTTCTTGGGTCTTGACCAATCTCAATAAAGGTCTGTCGGTCTGTCAAAAAAAAGAAACAAGAAAATCCTTGTTTCCTTTTCTGCTCAAATCAATATAAACTTACCACTTCACTTGCTTATAATGAGTTTTATTTCTTGGACTAGGATCCAGGAATGACAGGGGTGGGGAGAGTTTTATCTGTTGCAGCTGCTGTACAACAGTCAGAGGCAATGGGAAGCCTGGATAGAGGATCCATATTCAAACTAAATCCTCCACTAATATTATCAAGTCAAGTCACTTTTATTTATATAGCGCTTTTAACAATAAATATTGTAGCAAAGCACTGAACATTATCAAATAGGAGAACACAGTGATGGTAATGTATAATGACGAGATTCAACTATTTATTTAGCAAATGCAGAGATGGCCTCTGTAATCAAAACAACGATAATCACTAGAAATTAGGTGCCACCAACAAAACAAGCCACAGGCGACTGTGGCAAAGAACCAAAACCCATCTGTGAGAGAAAGGAGAATAAAAACCTTGGGAGAAACCAGGCTTAGTTGAGGCCAGTTCTCCTCTGGCCGGACGCCGAGCACCTAATCTCCAGTTCAATATTAAGCACATGTCAGATTGTACAAAAAAAAGCACTTATAGTGTGTGTGTGTTGGTGTGCATTTGGTTCCGGTGATCTGTCCACAGGGCTCATCTATATTGCACCTTAATATTTCATCTTTGTATACAGTACAGTACAGTACAGTAAATGTCTGCTGATAAAAACATCAAAGCAGCTTTTCAAAGCTCTTTGATTTGTTACAGGCCTTTTGTATAGTTTCTCTCCAACTCTTCATATGTTATGGCTTGGGATGTTCACTATTTTACAGTGTGGTAAAGCACCAAGTCAGCATTTTAAAATGATTTTTGAAGGCTCATGTGAGAACTAGAGTAATGATGAATACATTACATTGTAATAAATATTAAAATAGAAAACAGTAATTTTTACATTTTATAAATATTTCACTACATTACTGTTTTTACTGTACTTATTGAGATAGATTTTAGTGCACTACACCCTCTGGAAAATGACACAGAACCAGCGGAATGTATGGAACAAAGGGGCTAAAGGTTAGAAGTCATGTCAGTCTGTTTGTGTGGAAGTCCGTGGGTATCTTCTTTGGTTAAGGATCCCAGGATGAGGGAAGTTTGCCGGAGGGACAGAGTGTCAGACGTTTCCTTCCTGTGAGGGGACACTAATCGGCAAAACGCAAAAGGAAAAGCAGTGTGCTTACAGAGATGTCCATCCATAAAACTATATGGCAGGAAGTCTGATTTAAGCCTGAAAGGTTCTGAATAAGGTAAAGGAGTATATATGGTCCAAAATTTAAAACCCAGTTTTGTACATAACTTTCTGTCTGTGGTGCAGTCAGATTGTAGTCGTAAACAAAAAAAAAGTAAACTCACTAAATGGAGTGCCAAGAGTGCCAGAATACTGCTCCAGACCGATCCAGCTTGATTTAACCTCTTCTTAGGGTTACAGAAGCTAACGTAAACCAGAGATGAAGGCAGCGAGAAGCAAGTCTGTTGTGCACCATCCTTTAATCCTTTAATCCCAGTCTGCCCCAGAATAAAGCAAAATCACAGACTTGTAAACTATAATGATTCATGTGCTTTAAGTAACTTGTCTTGAGACCTTTAATCCCTTTACCTTCAGATCCTATGAGAACATTACGGTCAGCTTATTTATCAAGACAAAGATAATGTCAGAGGAATGACCAAGTAATGTTGAGAACACTCCTTGTGTTAACTCCAACACAACAGAGACAAACGCCTTTACATCTGCAGTGGGATTCCTCTCTGTTTGACATTTTCAGTTTGTGTGCATTACCAGAAAAATGACTGTGTTGCACAAGAATCACCACTCGGATGTTTTGCCTTGCTCTGACATTTTGTATACTGAAAATGTGAGTTGTTTTTTGTCACACAGTTTATTCTATTTGGAGACAAGCACTAAAGCTGTTTATGTAAGGCTAACTGTGGCATGTATGGTACACAATTGTATTTTCTTTCAGCTCAGGCCTTGCGTAAAGCTCTCTAAAATGCAATATTACTAATCGTCCATACTTAGTGCTGTTACTTACCAAAAGTGTTGGAGCGAGTATGACTGTGTTGTGTTTTGGCTTATAACTGAACTTTGCTTAACTCATTCATTTGGCTGTGTTGAAGGTATCATGGCCTGTTAGTTTAGAACAGCATACATTACACACACCTGGCGTATTTCCAGTCATTTAGTGATCAAAAATGTACCGGTCCTCTTGACCTGATCTGCCCTACATTCATGTTTGATTAATGGAGAGACCAATATAGAATTTCTCATTCTCATTCTCATACCGAATGCATTAACCATTGACCAAAGACTGAACAATTACACCCAAAACAATTCGCAACTCTGCAGTGGATGTGATGGATTTGGCAGGGAGGTTTTGACCTGTCTTGCTTGTGGGCTATGAATCATACATCAAGAGGATTGAGCAAGTTAAAACAACCAATTCCAGGATGAAGTTCCTCCTCAGAGGACCATTTCCAAATACATCTACCCACGGAGCCTTATCTGTCCAGCCTTTAACTTCAACAAACCTCTGATCTCTGCTCAGTATTACCGGTTAACTCGTAATCAGTAACAAAGACTCGTGTCAGAGATCAGCTCTAATGATGTAAAATAACTGCAGCTCATCATCATCAGCTCTGCCATGACCTCACTGAAAAGGACCTCATAGCTGGACCTAATAAGATCTTAGTGCTGTGTTTTGTCTTTCTGGTCAGCCACTGTCAATCAGTGCATGCAACCAGTCTCTCGAAACTTGTGACATGATACGGATCTTCTCTGACCTTGTTGAGAAGCAATGACCTTTTCATTTTATTTACCTCCTAATTGATCTCCTAATTTATATGCAACAGGTCAAAGCAGGAAAAGGGTGTTTGGGCTTGCCCATGTCAGAAGGGGGCTCTGTTTATTACAGCATTTTAAATAAATAGAGAAGTTTTCATCTCCTCCTCACTGCCAGATCATGCTCTCTGCACTATTATTAATGAGTCATAACTGTTGGCACCCAGACACCTATTCTTTGGTTCCTGGTTTGAAAGTAAGCAACTGTGTGCCAAAATAAAGTGGATATGGTGGACAAATTGTGTTGATAGAAATGCGAACGTTTGCAATGTTATTAAAAACAAATATTTTTTTATTAAAATAAAAATATTTTTTTTTATTTTCAATAACTAAGAAATACAAAGTTGGGTTTTCACATTTAAATGAACCTTGGGTTAAAGTCTTTTTTAGATTTTATTTACAGTGGGAAACTCATATTTACTGATGGCGGTGATTCCATGAACTTTGAGAAAAACATCCGGCCATTGATTCATCAAACTAATTTGAGATTACCATGGATGCAATCCAAGAAACACATTAAAGGGCTTAACATGTCATTTGTAGGTTAATATTTGCCTGTAGACAATGAAATATCTTTAGGCTTGACCTTGGGAACTAGAAGCAAAACGGTTCAGCTAAACAAACGTATGCAAAAGTGCATTGGTACAATGAACCTCTGGCCTTGACCGAACTGGATACATCCCATGTTTCCTAACTACAAAGTTTTCTTACCGAGTTGTGTGGTTGACTTTCACTCTTCCTTCCAGGAATTGGTGTGCGTTTGTTCAAAAGCATGCTACTACTGTAGCAGTAGCCTGTGGAACTGAGAAGTACACCATCAAGTCCCAGAGTCCCTGTCCTAACGGCACCCCAGACTGCCAACTAGTCATGTAAGTAATACATTATATCTTAAAAATGAACAGGTGAAATGTAGATTCTGCACTTCTAGAAGCACCAAACAGAATGATTGTTTTCAAACATTTTCCCCAGTTGGGATCCAGAAGCAAAAAATTCTGTATTACTTGTTTTTTTTTTTTTTATATTGTGCTCAACAGTGGAATTACTGATGGGTAACTGTTACCCATGATTCTGCAAAGAAATGATCAAATCTCTAATTGACATGTAGTTATGAAGTTACTTAGAGTACTTAGATGTAGTTAATAGAATGCCTAAAGTGGAGTATCAAAATAAAGTGTAACCAAAATAAACTACGCCAAATGAATATCTTTAAATCAATAGTTTTGTGTTTTTAATTCAGTAATGCCATTCACAATGATTCATAGGATTGTAGTTCATCTCATTAAAAATGTCAAGTCTTGTACTTGTAATCTCATAACTTAATCGATATGCAACATAACTTGTATGCAGGTACAAACTGTCCACTCGGCCAGTATATAGACAGATGGAGAAAATCTACACTGCACTGCTGTGGCGATGCTGCCCTGGGCATTCTGGGGAAAACTGTGAAGACACAGGTACTGAAGAGCTTTGACACAACGGTGCTTAAAGTCATACTGGAACCAAGAACAAGAAGTGCTTGCAATACCATGCCTGACTGACTTCTACACTGGTATTGCAATTTCCATTTTGACATGGTGTAACCATTAACACATGTAGCAACATTAAACATCTAAATACACTGCTTGGCAAAAAGTACTGTATATAAGCATCCCTCTTCGAATGACCAAGCTTGGCTCTTTCATCTACTGTAAATTGGACCAGATTGTCCTAAACAGATGCAAAATGGCTTTTGTAAAAGGAGCTTTTCATTGGTGAGGTGCCATATGTTCTTGAAAACATAAGAACGACTAAACGGGTCAACATTATTTTCTTTTTTTTTTTTTTCTGTGTTCAGTCACAGATGGCCACATCTCTGAATCTGAAGAGCCCAGCATGGGAGGCACAGCACATTCAGAGAGACATGAAGCGACAGACAGACGTATGTAGTGTAAAAACTCTTTCATCTTTAAATAAGTATTTGTAATCTGTAATTGAATGATCTCTAATATAACATGGATAGTTGCAGCACTGCATGCTACTTGGTTAATACAGCATTCTAGCCATGCATGATTATATACCTGTGACAGACTGACACAGCCTTACTGCTGAAACAAACTGAGGAAATGACAAAAGTGTGTTTGTGCAAATATTAGTTGGCTATGGGAATGTTATTGCCCCACATGGGAGGACGGAAAAGGGCGTATGAGCATTCTGAAGGCAAGGGGCGAGCCCACACAGGGTGTTATCGTGTATGACCGTGCTTCAGTCCAAGCGTGGACAAAACAAAAATGGTCTTGGGTAAATACACACACGCACTGGAGCACGCTAGAATAATAGCACCTTTCAGAGGAGGCCGTCAAATCCACAGCTCTAAAAATAATCCTTTGAGCTGGTTGTTGGGACACAAACAAAGGCTTTGGACACAAACTTGGAAATTCCCATGCTGCTGATTAATCTGATACTAAGCACTCCAACTAATGACCTTCCTGAGATTCAAACACATAGGTCAAAGTGCACAGGTCACATTTGTGCAACGAGTAACAAAATAAGAAGAGCTGCGTGATGGCAAAGGCACCATCAGTCAATACAACCACAACGTCACATAAGATTTGGCACTACTGTTTTTTCTTCTCTTTTTTTTTTTTAGGACATAAACTAACTCGGGAGAACAGAGAACAGAATGATTACCAAATGTTTGGTGGTTCACTGTATGAAGCTCAACAAACTGATGTAGAGAATCCAACTGCAGCAGAACCCACGGAAGACTATGAGCAAAGCCGTCATGCTGGCCATGACCACTCTGAGAGGAGAGGTATGTTCAGTCTTACATGCAATATTCCTCACAGACTTTGCTTTGACTTTTGACTGCATAGAGCTAAATGGCTAAACAGGACTGCAGAGGTTAACATGAAACATCAACACGCCAAACTAGTCAACTCATCTACTCTAGTCCACTCTTATAGCCTTTTTGTGTTTATGCTTGCACTGTTGAAACTATTCTAAGCTCAGTGGTTTTGACATTCTTCTATTTTTGACCTAGTTTGAAACAAGGTCAGAGAAGATCCGTATCATGTCACCTATTTTTGAAATAGTTTTTATATATCATTCTGGTGGTATATATATATATGTGTGTGTGTGTGTGTGTGGTTGACATATAAATTTGTCCTATGGTTTGACAGAAAAAAAGTTTAAATCTCCAACATTAAAAATAAACCTCTCTTATGTTATTTCTAACTCTAAGAATTAAGATACATTTCTGTTTTTTTTTGTTTTTTTTTACATTTTTGCTGTAAATTCATGTACATATTTATTTTCTTATATTTGATATTGTATATAATAAATATGCATAGTATACACAAAATGTATGCAAATAATCATAATTAATCATTTAACATTAAGATTAATCACAATTAATTCTATCAAAAAAAAGTTTCTTTACATAATATATGCTTACATTGAATATATTAATTATGTATATTAACTTACACATACAGCATAATAGAAAATATTTACATATATTTGCATGTATATATTATTATTCATGAAATTTATTTATCAATAAATTTATTATATATAAATGTAACACATTATTCTTAAATATACTGTACACATGTATATATATATATATATATATATATATTAATATATTCATAATAAATATACACAGCACACATGCATATATTATATATCATGATTAATCATTTGACTTAAATGTTTATATTAGTCTATATAATATATAATCAACAGGTCTCTCTTCTCACTCTCTTATACGTCCACACTTCAGAAAATACATCACGTGTTGTCCATACCAGAATACCAGAAACTTGCTTAGCAGACACTTCCTTACATTCCTAATATACATTGTCAGAGATATTATGGGGATATTATTCGGTCTGTCTGGTCCAGAGCCGGTCTCTCTTACATCCTTCTGTTCTGTCCAGAGGATGCCGGATTAACAGAACCGTAAATAATGCCACAGACTGGGGGAAAACCTCCAGTCCTCTGCTATAACAACTCCTCCTCACTGTTCCTTCTCATTACTAGTTCCTGCACAGGATATCCTCTCTTTCCCTGGGAAAAAAGTCCCCCCATACAAACATTGTATGGTTGAGAGTGTGATGTAATGGTCTATGGAAACAGAGGTTCAGATATAGATTGAATCCAGGCTCATACAAGACTGAGAAAACTCTGAACAGCTGGAGTGATATTGATGTAGGGACACATTTGTCACATAAATAACGCTTGAGAGCCTCTTTTAAATGTGCATTCTCTCACAGAATAAGACAAAAGAAGGAAAAAAACTGAAGTCTGAATGGATCATTTTCTTCTGTTGTTCTGAGTAGGCAGAGCTTTTGTGTCTGCGAGATGTGGTTCATCTAGTAATAACAATGTTGTCAGGGTAATAAACGTTGACTCAATCAAATATATTAGATTTTACATCACAGGAAAAAAGACAGAAGGAGCACATATTCAACTTTTCCAGACAGTGTTTTGACAGCATGTGAATAAAAAGGATAAAAACAGCACATGACCACTATATTCAGCTTCCCAGCAGGGAACTTGTACATATACAGATCTCTTCTCGCTTTAATCCCTTAACTAAAACTTGTGCACAAGAACCTAACAAAACATACCACACACACAGTTCCTTACAACGCAGGGGATGTGAAAGACCTTGGGCTGTTGACAGGTCAGATAAAAGGTTCAACATATTTTTGAAGTTTCCTAATAAGAAGCACAAAAAGGGAAAATTATTATCAATAGAAGAATGGCAATAGAATCAAATATCTATTTTTGGCAATGCAGTTATTATGCTCCGAAACATTGTTGCTGGGATTTCCCTCTTTGTAAGTTTCTTAGAATGTACTGATGACTAATGAGAATAACTTCTATGTTAAGATTTTTTTTCTGAAAAAGACCAAAGTTTCGTGGTTTCTATTTTTCAGATCCTAATGCTGTACATGTAGGTGTTCCTCAACCAGAAACACCTTACCTTCACCACGGGCTCCTACCAATCTTGAAAGAGGCTGTAATGTCTCAGCTACAACCTGTGTTGGACAGTTTCAATCTAACCCTGGAACGGCTTTCTCAGGAGGTGCAGGGTTTGCAGCAGGACATGGCCCAACTCCGACATGAACAGGGGCAGGGGAGGGTCGCAGAGCCTCTGGAGGGTGGTGGTGAGCAAAACAATCCACGGGAGGCTGTTGAGGCAGAGTTGAGGGAGAGTTTACAGAAGCTGGAGGAAGTGAAAGCTCAGTTTCGCAACCACCGCGATGAGGTAGAAGAGAGGCTCCACTTGCAGCAAATCACGCTGCACTACAACCTGACGAGTTTCAAGACAGACATTGACGTCAAACTCAAACGTAACCAAAAGATGTTACAGGTCAGAATTTTTATTCAACCTTGTGATATTTTTATATGTGCAAAACGATTGTACTAAATGTGTGTCTTGCTCTAGGTGAATTTCCACACTCTGAACACGTCAATGTCTGAAATGCGGCAGGAACAGGAGAGGCTGGATGAGGAACTTCAGAAGATTTGGCCTGAAAAGACCAATCCTGCACAAGGTCAGTCTTATGAGAGCACAGCTGTTTGGGAGGCCATCACGCGTCTAGATAACAAAGTCGTCAACAACACAGTGAGACTTAGTGGCTTGATTGAAGGCCATGAACAAGTGACTGCAAACATTAAGGACCTCAAGAATGGTTGGACAGATCTGGACAATAAAATAGCCCAGACTGGCCTTAACAGCCAGGTTCAGTTTATGGAGACCGTTTTAGAGGTGGACGCAGCCAAGGAAACAGTTCTTAACCGCATTAAAGAGCTGAACAGCAACATCAGTGTTTTCCAAACAACCCTGCAGGAGACGGAGAGTGATGTTGACCAACTCTTTACAGACTTTTACAAGAATATAAGTTCATCAAGTGGGGATTGTGACTGTATCACACTTGGAGCATCGGTGATCCAGTTAGAAGAAACTGTAGCTAATGTGAAGGAGATAGCGAATGAAAATAAGCTGGCCCTTGAACGTGAGGCTAAAGAGATGTTGTACAATCTGGCCTGGGTTCCAACCGTGGATGATTTGAAACTAGGGCTACTAAATGTGCAAAAGTCTCTTGCTTTTGAACAGGAAAAGAGCAGAATGTTACAGCACAATGTGACGCAACTCCAGGCCTCTCTCCTGGGCAGCCAGCAGGACATCCAAACACTCCAAGAACATGATGTGGCCAGGGTCGAGAAGATCCACCAGCTACATAGCATTTTTAACACCTTACTTCAAGATGCCATTCGTCACTCGGAGGTACTTGAGATTTTGCTCGGGGAAGAGGTGTTGGAGTTCATGGCATGGTCTTCTGATAAAAAAAGACATTTCTCTATACCGGAATTGAGGGAAAGCATCAAAGATATGCAACAGCAGATCAATGGACATAGTCGCAGCTTGGCCTCAATGCTGAACTCTGCTAGCCCTCAGGTGACTGCAGCAGATGAGCCCTCAGTGGGCGTCAAAAGAAAACGTGGGGGTGAAAGGTTTGACCTGTCCGAGGAGCTGCCGGTTTACTCTGATAATGACTTCTGGACTTTAGAGAAAATGGTTAAAGACCTTGGAGCTGACATTAAACAGCTTGAGGAACAAGCTGCTTCTTGCAGTAGCTGCGCTAAAACTGCTGCCACTGGTGGCGTGGAGGTGAAACTGCAGTCCGAGGTGGATATTTTGCGTAAGGACCTCGAGACCCACCTTGGAGTTTTTAACAGCATTTTCAGTAATACAGAGGGACTTTCTGGCTCTGAGGGGTCAGTGGATTTGAATAAACTGTCAGCTTTGATGAAGAGAAAGGAAACAAAACAGCAAAACAGGAAACAAAAGAAGATAGCAGATAACAGAGCTGTTCAGACAGGAGAGCGAGTGAATTACCGCATGAAAAGGGATGCATCACTGGAGTCCGCAGGTAAGGAGTTAATCAAACGTATAGTACCTAATAATATCTCTTTCTACATTAATAACTCATTCTCAAGATTTCTCCACTGCAAATTTAGCATCCCTCTCATAGACGCTGCAAAAGAAACACCCTCTCATCAGCGTAAACTTTTTTTTTGTAATTTGATGCAAGGTTAATGTAAAACAAAGAATGATGCTATAAATGTGCATACATTTTAAAAAATAATACAAATAAGATAAACCTTAAAAGGATTTAGGATGACTGGTAAAATGTGTCATCACAGTCTTGTGAAAAAGGGTCTATTTTTAAACAAGATTTTATTGTATTGCGCATTTAATAACTTTACAAATGAGGACAGCTTCAAATAACTCAACTTTTTTCTAAACAAAAATAATGCAGATAATGTGGTTAACATGCTACATCAGGGGTAGGCAAATTCGGTCCTGGAGGGCCGGTGTCCTGCAGAGTTTAGCTCCAACCCTAATCAAACACA
>JAUCMS010000022.1:6918833-6934561 GCA_032357445.1 Enteromius radiatus | reverse complement strand
GTGTTTGATTAGGGTTGGAGCTAAACTCTGCAGGACACCGGCCCTCCAGGACCGAATTTGCCTACCCCTGCGCTACATTAAGCATGTAAAATGTTTTTCACATTGAGCCTAGAGTAAATTTTAGTTGACATTTAACAAGAGCGCCCCCAGTGAGAGTCCATTGTAATTGCATCTTTTTTTTTTTTACCTCACAGCATTCATATTTTAATGCCTTTTCATTATCGTTTGATTTCAAACAGTGCTTCGTCAGCTCCCAGATAGTCCAATTATGTTCCTGGCCAGCACTACAGAAGGTGCTAATGGATCTGGTACAGTGCTTTTTGAAAGTGTGTCCCTAAATCATGGACAGTTATACTCGCCAAAAACAGGCATATTTCGTGCTCCTACTTCTGGTGCTTACCTCTTTGTGGTGACACTGGACTTTGGACCAGGCCCATCTCTGGCTCAATTAAAGAGAGGTGGAATGGTAGCTGCCTCCTTACGGCAAAACCCGAGGAAGTTAGGAGCACCTGCAACACGTGTCTGCATCCTGCAGATGGAGCAAGGAGAGGAAATCCGTCTAGAGCTGGTGCAGGGAACTATAGAGCGCAACAACCCACAAGATAACACGTTTGCGGGGCTACTGATGCTGCAGACCACCTGAGAACATACAAGTAACTAAAAGTGCAAATGGACTGCAAGCTGGCAAAAATGTGCTTTTTTTTTGCACTGCTTAACACTTAAAATTCTCTTTCAGGATCTGAGAGACTAAAATAACAGCTAGCAATCATGACAGGTTAAGACACTGAAGACGGTTTTCAAGGAGTAAGACTTAGAAGGTGCATTTCTTCGAGATGTTAGTCCAGTCTAACATCAAAATTCCTTAGAAGACGTAAAATAGTGTCAACTTTTTTAGTTCCTACCAAACACAAACAACAAAATCCACAGAAAGAATGTGTACTAAAATTATATTTTTAAAAGATTAGTATACAGAGGATGAGGCCTAATCGTAAGGCACCCTTTCAATGTGGGGTTGAATAAAACAAACATTTTTTTCCAAATTAGACAGTTTGTTTAATATATTACATAGCGATGGGCTGGGTGATACTAAATATCTACAAGCATATATACTGTAAGGGAAAAAACACATCTTTTGAACATACTTCATATCTCAGACTACAATGAGGAGGTGCATTTTTGGATGAAGTACAGAATCAAAATTCAGGATTTGGGAGAATGCAGACAAAATTACTGGAAAATAAAAAAGCATTGATGCAATCAAAAGCTAGCTTACCATTTTAAAATCCCTTTTAGCCACAGAAAGTTTTTATATAGATGATCATTTTCACAGATTCAATTTTCGCACTACTTGTATAGTAAGAACAACAAATGTATTCAAATGTATTTTTATATCCACCAAATCTAGTGTTTTTTTCTAGCAGACTGTACTGTATGCTCACTCTGAAGTGAGATAATCTTTCCTTTAATAGCTCTATTATTTATTGTTGTTTAATCAAGATGCCCTTTTGGCATTCCCAGCATACTGTTCTGAAAGCATTGTGACAAAGCACCTTAGTCTGGCACATTGTATATTCACACATCCTGTCTTTAAGGGTGCAGATAGTGATGGAAAGAACTATTGTGAATTGTCCTGTTACAATTACAAATCACATTTGGTGTTTTTAATGGCACAGAGAATAAAAAAAAAAAAAAATCTTTTAGAACACAACGCTGCGTTTTCTGAAGAATAATAAAATTAAGTCTGCATGGGAGTTCTGTAACCATGTTATGCAACAATATTGTGTGTTTTGGATCGCACCAGTTACCAAGACCGTATTTTGGCAGCCCTTACTGAAATATAAAGCACTGATGACTAACAGATGTTACAGTTGTACCCTTCACCTTCAGCCTCCTCATTAACATAAACAGTTCAAACACAAGATCTGTAATATTGGCAAAATATGGTCAGAATATCACCAAATCCTCAAAAGTCACATTGATGATAATCTGTACCAAAAAAAAAAAAAAAGGGCACCCAGCATCTCTAAGTAAGTGAACTCAGGAATGTATCAGTCCATCCCCAAACAAACACTACACTGAGTTTGGCAACTTTGAAGGGGAGTTGTTCATACTGACCACAGTTTAGCAAGAACTCACTGCTAACAGGAGATCCACTCGACCTGTCAATAAGAACAGTTCTGAAAACTGAAAAATTAAAATGAGATGATTCGGCAGCTGGTTCACAAAATACATGGTCAAAGGCTATTGCACACTGGGAATGTTTACTATTCTGAGGATGTTAAAAATAGCATGCTAAAGACGCAAACAATATATGATTTAAACCACCGTTTTGATAAATTAAACCGCATCTACTGAAAAAACCCCAGCATGCATCTATTCTGGATGAGAGAAGAATTTCTGTATAGTTAAATTATGATTTTTAAATGCCACACATCAGATAGTCTACAACAGCTCTTAACTGGACGTGATTATATTGATAGCATATTTTGCTCTGTTGTCAGTTCATCTATCACTATAATATATTACACATCATACAATTAAAATCACAGTATGCTTTACACAGATTCCATGAGAAGTCAACAGCATTTCATCCATATGGCAGGAAGTGCATCCCAGAATCTAAAGAAACATATGCAGAATTACTTGAGTGTATTTTAAGGCAGTGGGGTTTACGTCAATCTTTCCCACTCTACTGTTTCAGTCTGTCAAAGTAATCCTCTGATCCAAGTTTGCAGTGATACAGCTTTCACAGAAAGCAGCAAAGGCACCATTGTCAAATCCAGCAGAGAAAAAGAGCTCGCTATATTTCATAGTTAGTTGTGTTAGATGTCACCATCACAGACTCTCCTCCTCCTCTGTGAAGCGGACAATGATGTCAAAAACAAAATAAAAGCCACTCAGATTTTAATGTCTTGAGATTCCACCATTTTGGCTAAAGTCTTCTTGACTCGTAGGATGGTCAGACGCGATGCGGGATTGTGGGCCCAGCATTCAGACATTAGCTTTAACATGGCCCTCAAACACTGGGGAGACAAATTCTTATTAGATCGTGAAATACATCTCTCTTCTGAACTCTACAAACTTACTAAATCTGTAAACATTCTATAAATAAAATGTCAATATGCTGCCATCTGCTGGATGACTCACCTCATCACTGTTCCATCTGTTGGATACAGTGGGCCGCAGTCCTTTGACACAAACAACCTCAAGCATATCTTCATAAGACGGATCTGATGGCACCATCTCATAATATGGCAGCTGATAGTCCTCCACGATACCTGGGAAACAACCATTGGATGAATTCAATTCTGTAAGCATCCACAAAAGGACGTTTTCATTTTTGGTCCAAAAACTTTTACATTTATTAAAAAGGGGCAAATCAGAATAAGAGCTCAGGGGAGGGATAAATTCTGCAGGTGATTTACTAACAATGCACACATTAAAAGAACACATGCATATTCAAGATGGTAAAGCAGAAAAATAACTGTTTAAAGTAGTTCTTTACTGCGTCTTTAGTTAATCCTTTTAACACCAAAAGAATGTTTGCATTGGCGCAAGCTGTTAGTACATCTGGCCCTTTATGTTGCAAGTTGAAGTTGTAAGTAGTGACAGATCTGAGTGAAAATATGATCAAACAGAAAAAAACTGGCTTCTATCCATCAGTTGACTGGATGGAGGTAGTTCTGAAATTATGCTGGCAATTGATTTTAAGAAAGGGGCGGACAAAATAGAGAAGTCAAGCTTTTTTGCCTGAAACTCCTAGTTTCCTGTAACTATTATTAATAGTTAGTTAGGTAGTCATTACATTTAGGTATTGGGCATGATTAGGGATGTAGAATATGTGCTTTATTATTATTAATAAACAGCCAATATGTGAATGGACATGCTAATAGGAAGAGAATTTGTACCTATACTAAAGTGTCATCAAAAAAATCTCTTAACAGATGTATAAAGCAAAACAAAAGAAAGATTTGCCAGTGAATACCTCCAGTGACACAGCGTCTAGCAATTTCCCATATAACCAGCCCATAACTGTAGATGTCCGCCATGATGTAGGCCTGGAAGTGGTTCTTATTCAGAGTCTCATCCAGGACCTCTGGGGCCATATAGCGTCGGGTTCCCATACGTGTGCTCAGTGGGATGTCCACTTCATTTGTGTCACTGAGACAAACGAAAAAAATGTTACTTCATCAAAATGACTGAACGAACCACTTCAAAATGAAAGCAGAGTAACAAAGCACCTGTTGAATTTGACAGCAAGTCCGAGGTCAGCGATGCAACAGGTGCCGTTTTTCTTTATGAGGATGTTCTTGCTCTTTAGGTCTCTGTGAGCGATGGCAGGTTTTCCCTGCGTGCCGTAGATCTCCGTGTGCAGGTGACACAAGCCACAGGCTGCAGAGTAGGCCAGTTTGAGCAGGGCCTGCGTGTCCAGAGTGGTGAACTTCAAATAGTCATAAAGAGAGCCGTTCTCATGGTAGTCCGTGATCAGATACAGCTGCGTAGAGGCTCCAGTGCCATTAATGTCAGCAGCAATGAAGCCTTCAAAGATCAAAGAGTTGTGTTACACAACTAATATACAATAAAAAAACACTACACATGAACGAGATCATCTGGAATGATGTGAAGAGTACCTAGTATGTTCTCGTGCCTCATGAGAACTGTTTGGTAGATCTCGGTCTCTCTGAACCAGCTGGCCTCTTCTCGAGTGAAGAACACTTTCACTGCTACCTTCTCCCCCCGCCACCGCCCGAGCCACACTTCTCCATACCTGCCTTTTCCAATAAGACGCACTGTCTGTATCTGCTTGGCAATGGTGCGCTGCACCTGTAAAAATGAGCAGAAACATGGTGAAATTTTTTTTTGCTCCTACTAAGATTCTTCAGCCTGCATTTCTAATTTCTCACCAGCAGGGGGAGCCCGGAGCCACTGCCTGAGGTTTGAGACTGGTTGATGAGATCTTTCAGAGATTCTCCTGCTGGGATAAAGGCCTCGTCCTGCTCCAGGTCTCTGTGGTAGAGTTGCCTCTCTGTCTGCCACTTATACCTGAGGACAGAGTCAAAAACAAAATCTTTTTACAGCTACTTGAAATCGGAGAGCTTTCTTTCTTTTAACAAACACGACATGTTTTGACAGAGGCAAACTTTTACATAGTTAGTATTCTTGCCCCTACTTGCAGTAAAAGAAGTTCTCTCTTTTGCAACAACAGGCCATGATGTGGGTGGCATGTGTTTTCAAAGGTTTTATGAAAAAAAACATAGCAAGCATAGCATTTACAGTTCAATGATGTGGAAAAACAAATGGGCACGTCAAAGCAGCTATATTACATGTAGGAGCTTTAGTGTATTTTGTTGCTTTGTGCCGTGATGATCTCACCTGTAATAACAGATGACAGTGACACAGATGAGGGCGCAGAAGCACACAGTCACTGAAATGAGGAAGGTCAGCCAGTGAGGGTCTGGTGGTTCTGTAAAGACAGCAAGAGAAAACACATATCCATCATTAAGGCATTAGGTTAGCCAGGGCTCAATCAGCAGGCCTGGTCAGATTATTATTTTGCTAAATGTATTACATAAAAAAAAAAAAATTCTATGATGACCAGAAAGTCCAAAAGAATCAGTATTTTTTTGACAATATAAATCTTTGAAAATGTAAATGTCAATTACAGACAATTTTGATGCATTTAATGCTGAATAAAAGTTTTAATATCCTAAAAAACAAATTTTGAATGTAAAACATGAATGCATTAATGTATTCAGTAATGATTTTGATGAAAAATTATGGTATAAGATGCTAAACATTCATTAATTTGTCCCCATTCTTACCATTTTCACTGCAATGGATTTTAACTAGCTAGAATGTTGATTTTGTTTATTATATAATATGAATGATCGCCAGGCAATTAGCATACCAGTGTCTCGAGGTGGTAACTCTGGCTTTAGGTCTCGATTACAGAAGTCAAACTGGCAGCATTCAATGGTTCGACGTGTCTGTGCAAACTGTGAATCCTGTAAATAATCAAATGGGTCAGTCTGATATTTAATTACACAAGGTATCCAAGCATTAAAACACAAGAAACAACGTTCCTTACCTTGCACTGAAAGTGAGAGCCCTCATATTTCATACAGCCTGAGCTTAAGATTACTTCTCCATTTTCATCTTCCTCAATTATGGCGAAGCACTGCCCATTTGTCCTGTTATGTTTAGAAAGTGAAAAATTAAAATCTGCTTAATTGCTTTTAGTACCTATAAACTAAGTGTAAACATGCAATAATCACTTAAAAATTGTAATGCTTATGACACTTACTCGCAGGTGTTGTTCTTGGCATCATCAGGGCAGTGTCCTGAGCAGTGGCAGCTGAGGAAGCGTGCAGCATCCTCTGGTGCCACAGTAGAGTCGTCGCCGGCCCTTCTGGAGTTGCCAGGCTTCACTCCAGTGCCCTGTAGCACATGGTCAGGATTCTGACCCGCTGCAAGACACAAAACACTAACAATCAACGGTAGGCCAGGTGAGCAGACAACCAACATGACCAGTAGTTGTTAATAAACCAAGGATACTGAAAATTCAGCTTTGCCATCAGGAATAAGTTACATTTTAAAATCTATTAATAGCATTGGTGAGCACAAGAGAACTCTTTGAAAAACCAAAACAAACATCTTACAAAACCCAAACTTTGCCATCCTTGACTCCTCTATAAACCTACTCCTACCCAACTACCATATGCATCCCTGTATGCCCCTTTCTGTTTCACACCCTCACAACCATTAATTTTCCTTTTTACTTGAATTTCAGTTCAATAAATGCCTCTGAGACACGTCACTACTGATCTTACTTGTCTTATCATCATGTCACCGTGCATGAGCATGTATTGCTGTAGCTTTCTGTTGAGCATGACTCCAATCCAGTCCAGACCTGTCGGTAAAACAGCTAATCACTCACAAAGCAGCAGTTTGAGAGATTGAGCGGCAGCGTGACACGGCGCTCTCTTTATCAGCTGCATTCCATCCTCAGATCCCATTACTAGTCTGTCTTACACAGCCTTCGTGTGCTGCTGATCTTACAATTAGACTGGACTTTCCTCTTGGACTAATTCTATTAGGCGTCAGTGATTAAATAGAGAGCTGGGCATGATGAAGGAGCTTCTGTTGCTCTTCGATTCACTGCATAGTTCAATGGATCGCCTACAACGTACAATACATTCACTGAAAATGTGATTAATGAGTACATACAACTCAATATAAACACAGTACGAGCCTAACGAAATAGGCAGCCTGAAAGAAATGCTATTAGAAATATGCTATCATCATAAAAAATATTTTTCCTAACATGTGTAAGCATATCACAGCAGTTTGCTTTGAAACTGTTGAATGTCCCACGGCAAAACAAAACTGTAATATTGAATAAACGTGATACGTTAAAATGGATTTTACCATTCTGTCTGTGCTTTAAGAGATCACACCAAAATTAAAATTCGGTTATAGTTTTCTTGCCCAAACCTGTATAACTTACTTTCTCCTGTGCAAAATTTTGGAAAAATGTGTTGTTCGTTCAGACTATAAAAGTCAGTGTTGTTTTTGGCTTGGAATGACACAAGGGTGATTAAAAGAATTCATTTTGGGGTGAAATATCCATTTAACATTCCACAATCCATATTATGTAATGAGGTTCAGGAGACTGTTGTTTATATAACAACTCTAGTTCAAGAGCTGTTATATCTACTTTATAATATTTACATTAAATCTGGATGGCGAGGAAAAAAGAAATTGTGGTGGTCTTCAATAGCATTATGGGAGTCAAAAACTAAATGCGAGACAGCTAGAAACATTAACAAAACCGTTGATCACAAAACAAACAAGACAGCTGGAGAAACACCCTGAGAAAACAGAGCTGATGGAGGCAGTGCAGTTAAATGTCCAGATAACGCCCGTGAAGCTGCGAGACGCTGTCTTTGATACGCTCAGTCTATCAGAACGATTCTAGACCGCAAACTAAATGACGCACTCAGCCTCTCAAGTGCTCTCGTTCAGGGTGCGGACAGACTCCATATCTTTCTTACTTAAGTGGATCAAACACCGTCTAATGTTGCTTTACTAAACTATAAAAATCAACTCTTGAAGGGAATTACACTGTCTAGACTTAATCTCATTCAACTACTCGCAAGGGATTCAGTGAGGTCATTTTAGTAATTGAGCTACTCATAAAGCATATGTATGAGGTTGTGTGGCCTTTAGCCCATGCAGGCTAAGGGAGACAGTCCCCCTTTATGACGGCAGATCCTGATACGCAGGGCTAGGATGGAAATTTTGCATTAGGAGAAGGCTGGACAAGGATCAAATGGGCAAAGCACCAAAGAGGAACCCAGATATTTCTTTCCATCACTCTTTACTCCTCTTCTCCATTCTCTACACTCCGTGTCAGTTCTAGAGAAATTAATTTAAGGATCCTGAAGGTTTTTTTTACTGAAACTTCACAAATGTGCAACTTGTACGACAATGTTAGGATTTCAAAACTCTTCAAAAATAAAGCAGTCCTTCTTACTGGGCTAAGAATCTCTGCCCACTGCTGGCCTGTGACTGGTTGTGGGCGATGACTGATGTGTCAGAGGGGCCCATTAGAGCCTTCACATTCACATGTGTGCCTAATTTTGCAGCCAGTTACAGTGGAGTCTGAGGTCTGGCAGATCATCTCCCCATAATCAGACTCCAGCAGATACACACCATTACCCTCACTTGAGAAAAAGAGCAAAAGGCAAGGAGAGCAAAAGAAGAAAATCGAAAATAGATTTCAGTCTACAGCAAAGCTTTATCACACTGTTTCTCTTCAGAGCAATGCATTGATTCATTGACTATATCCCACTTCACTGTGAATTAATAGCTAAATTAAGTCAGTATATGGAAATAAATTGTCTGTGTCATTTCTAGGCCAATTTAAGCAAATTTCATTATATGTTCACCTCACCAAATTAAATGCCTGCCTGCATTTAAAACATAATTTCTTCTCCCCTAGGAGGAGTGCTAACCTCATTCACTATTCAGTCCAGGTACAAGTAGACAATTGCTTGGGAAAAAAAAGCCCTTTGAACAATTGGAGGCAATTGAGGGCTTTCAGTCAATGTCACCTCTCTTTTTCTTTAAGATTATGTTTCAGAGGTGCAGACACCTGCCTGAAATTACATCTCACGGGTGCATCTGAAGAGCAAGGTAAAAAAGATGTACTATAGAGGTATTTAACTAGCCGTTACACAACTGTAACACTGAGAAAAACAACAGCGCATTGAGAAGTCAAATGTCCTCGCCAAATGTCCACGCTGCATCTCTGGTTTCAACCATCTCCTACTTTTCTGCTGCATCTGTACAAAAATACACTGACAAGGACATTAGACTGATGTTTGATATAATATGAACTCTAAAGGAAAACTGAGCTGTTTGAAAATCTGACTACTCTGCATGCTACAAGACCACTTTTCTTTCTCTCTAACTAACTGATCAGAGTTCATCTGCATGGGTTGAATTTAAGTGTGCACTAAATATGATTAATTCAAAACTTTTCAAACATACACATTAAAACAAACACCTAATTTGTTTATTCGAAAAATGTGGGTGAATTTCTTTGTAATAAAGTAGAAAAAAAAAAAGTAGCCTAATGAAAAAAGTTCTATAGTCAGTGTGGAACAGAAAGCAAGCAAGCCTCTCGTAATATCTAAAATCTACTAAATAGGGGCTTAAATCAACAGCACAAAAAGGCCCAAGTATTTCCGGTCAACACAGTGTGTTTGGAATAGTTCTTACCAACTACCAATTGTGAAGTGCCATAGAGGAAATGGTTAATGTGCTAAAAAAGGAAGAGAGAGCGGCAACAATCACTTCAACAGCTTCCTTTAGTGGGGGGCCTCTGAGAGGCTCGTGGTTCAGGAGTGAGTCACAATGGGAAAGATGTCTTTTGAACTCACTGGCATGAGTAAACATACTTCAGAGATATCAGAGTGTGTTTTAACCCAGAGCACAAAGTATTGTTTTACGCAGAAGTTCAAAAGTATGTTAAAATAAACAATCAGAGCTAAAATATAAAGCAGTAAGCTTTTCAACTTTTTTTCTGTGCTGTTTTCAGAGTAATCGGCTGTTGCTGTTTGCCTTCACAGCTCATTGATTGTCCACAGGCAACCATCAGTTTGTCTCAGGGAGGGCGTTTTTATTAAACATAGCTATCAGTTTTCTTTGACATCAGTAAACATCACGTTATTAAGCATATGGAAACGTTCAGACGGGCACACATGATTCCTGCCCTGGTTTACTGTAATCACATCAAAGCGCCCCCCCCCCCACCTCAAAAAAACAAAAACAAATAGATGCAAGAGAATGTGAAACTCAAACCAACCAGTGTGTCTCAGCTTTAAACGTGTACCTTCAAGAAAGTGATTTAGGAATTTACCCTAAACCAACTTTAATCACAAAAACAGCCATCTGTACCTCATTGTGTTCCAATGAAAATAAAACAATTTACAACATTACATCGCATATATTTTCTTCATGAAACAAAGAAATGCATTCTTATTTTTTTGTAAAATAAAGTCCTATCAAATTAAATTACCTGTAGCATGAGACTAGTTCACAGCCATTCTGTGTGATAATTACTGCTGTTACTACACAACAGCAATATATTTCTTCATATCTCTGAAAGAGCCTGTGCATTAGATTCGTTTTAGATAAAACTCTCCTTTCAGAACTAAACACTGAAATGCTTTTTACGTAAAGTGTTCATATATAACAATTCTTAGAGCAGAGATCTCATAGAAAAAGGCTTGACAACCACCTTGATTGAATGCCACTTACATGACTGAGACTGTGCTTGGTTTATGTGAAGAGCACGAATATAAGATAAAGCTGCTGTAAATGAAAGATGAAGACAAGGACATATGTGTGAAGTAAAGAAAACACCCTTACCTCCAGTACAGAGCCTCAGAAGCAGGCAGACTTCAGCCAAAACCACAGTGACATACAAAAGCTTTGCCATCTTCAAAGAGCGTCGTCGTAACCTTTGGGTTGAGGATGAGATCAGTGATGACGGCTGCTTATGCTCCTGAAATCCCAGTAAATACTAACGTACAGGTGGAACTGAAGAGATTATGGTTGAAGAGGTGCAGAAAATGAGAAGAGCTGATGGCACTAGAAACTCAGAGATCCCTCCTCATGGGGTCCACGGCACTAAAATAATAAAAGAAACAAAGAATATGTGATGAGCAGATCATACACGTCTCAATGCATCTTTCTAGACACAATGTCTACAAACACTAAAATCATCTATGGCTTACTAATTACTCAATATCACAAGAAAAAACAGACTTCATTAGGCAGTGCTGTAATTTTTCTTGGTAGCACTGAACATCATTGCCCCCTTGTTTTTTCTGGGCTTGACCCCTCAACCCGTCAGGCCGGCGCTACTCTTGAATGCTGAAACATGCCCAAATAATTTGATGAAGGATGTTTCGCAATTACCCCGTTGGCCCCTTCCAGCGTTAATAACGTGATGTGTCTGTTCCCTTGTAGGCCTGTGCGTCTCGCTGCAATTAGTGGCCCTGAGTGAAGTCTGTCCTGAGGGGGGGACAAATTAGTGGCGGAGTGGGCCGGTGTCTGTCACTTCTGATTTGCCCAAGGGGGACAAAGAGCCCCGACCTGTGCCCCACTTTCACACATCCCTGACCGGATAACAAGGGAACAAAGCTAGCCTCCGCAAAGCAAGGGGACAAGATAACTGTGTAGGCACTTACTCACAGAGACAAGAGACTGAGGCTAGCTTTGAGGCCTGCTGCAAAGATGATGCTTCACAACATACCAGGCGGCATCACTTTCAAACACATTAGAAAAAAAATTACATTTATTTATTTATGTGCACAGATATGTCCTATTAAAGGATACACAGAACAGAACAGTTTGTCTTTTGCTTTAGGAATTCGATTTAGAGCTTAAACCCCACAACATTCAAGGTTGAAAGAGTGGGAAGAGAAGAAACACAGAACAGGAGGATGTTTAAAGGTATCAGGCACCAGTTTTGAGTCACATGATCCTTTAGAAACTATTGTAATATGTTGATTTGGTTCTCCATGTTATCCATGTTTAAAAACAGTTGTTGCAAAGGTGATGTTTTTAGAATTTCTTAATGAATAGAAACTTCAAAATAACATCCTAAACACCAAGGAAACAAAAGCAATTACTTTCATTCTGCAATTAAAATAAACTTTTATACAGCTGTTTTATACATGAATGGCTGAACAAATTGTATCACGCCCTGACTTGAAGACAAATCTTGTATCCACACACACATACACAAAGTGTGGAGAGAAAGACACCCCTGAAAAAAAGCTTACTGCACTTCTAATATTAGACAGATTAAATCTACTTCTAAACCTTGGAGACCAGCAGTCATGCATCTATCACTATTATTGCTTCAAAAGTATCACAGATCTTAAAAAGCAATATATAAGGTGCACTATGTTTCAGTGTTTCATCAGACACTCCTGGAGCTTTGCCCTCTGAAAGGCTTTGATGGCGCCATACATTTATGTTAGGAGGATGAATGAATAGGGGTATTGTATGGGGAAGCGTAACTGCGGTGCAACTTTGGAGTCAACCTTAAAGCCTGACTTTGCTTCATTTTCTGCATTGTGCACAGCTTTCAAAATGTACTGGATAGGCGCAGATGGGATGAGTTTGGCACTCTTCTGTCTCATCATTTCACCTTGTATGCTGTCGTACACGTACCATTCACATTGACACAAAAAATACATCACACAGTGCATGGAATGCAGTCATCCCAAGTATACTTTTATGTTTTATGCTTGACCATAAATCTCTCTCAATCCCTGAAGAGGGAATCACATCTGACCTTTCTAATGTCCAAAATATAATTCACGAGTTCCCTAAAGTCAACAACCCAACATAAATGACAGTCTGCAACAACATAAAGAAGGTTTGGGTGGGGGTTACAACTAGAAGAAAAAGCTAATGTTTGATAACATTATGAAATAGACAGAGGGGTCTGGTGTTTGTCTCCCCCTCACCCCTGCTCTCTAGGCCTGCTTTGGCCCGGGTCTCTGGTCCCTCCTGGGGCCCCTCCTTACAGCAGTGCTCCCAGTACTGGAGGCTGTCTTCCCTCAGTGTCGGCGCTATGCCCGACATGCCTTTCAAGGCCTGCTAGACTGCAGGGCAGACTTTCTGGCTCCGCTGCCATTGTTTGCTTGGCTGCTTTGCGCCTCGTCCCAGGAAAGGATTAGCATAAGAATACTTAGGCACATTGAGATGTGCCCCACGACCAACTCTCTCTCTTCTATCATCCTCTCTTCTCATCCTCAAGAAAGTCCCACATCTCTTCCTGACACAACACCAATCACTGTCAAGCATCTGCATCGCAGAGACTCAGTCAAGCATAGACTTTAAAGGTAGCACAAGACTGGTGACACAGCAGTGGATCGCAGTAGAAGAACAAAAGTTAATCTGTAGAGCACTTGGGTGCAATATGAGCTCCTTTGGCCAGATTCCTCTGGAGGGGTAATGGGTTGAGACACCATTTCTAGAACAAAGCCCCCAAAATTTGAGCACATTTTGGCTGAGAAGTTAAGAAACTCAGCTCAACAGACTAAAATCAGAACAGCTCATCTGTGAAACATGAAACAAATCTCACTAAAGAAGCCGACTTGACCATTATGCTAATTTGTGCAACTAATTACACCAAAATGGTTTCAAAGACCCAACTGCACGTTTTGTCATTACTTTTACCGTTACAAAAAAAAAAAAACGGAATAGGAACACTTTTTCATTATTACTGCCTCCTTTCCATGAATAAATTCTTAATTTGCTGCTTATTATTTTTTTAGCCTATGTTTTATGGTGACTTAATAGATTGATCAGTTCCCCAAAAGACTGTGCTGAATTATTATATTTCTCTGCTTTTAAACTGGGACAATTTTTTTATTTTTTTCTTGGAATTAATATAGGAACAAATATGGAGATGGAAAAGTCCACAAAATTCCTGGAATTACTGAAGCAGCAGAGGTTTATTGCATGTTTATTTTCCATTACCTGCCACACATAAAGGGTCTAAGCATTTGGTTGTGCTGTGGTTTGATGAGAGACGGGTCCAATGGAGAGACCTACCATACTAGTCTTCAAATTTGAACCAATATCAATTTCAGCTTTGCATCATCATTAAATCACATTACTTCTTTAAGAGAAAATACATTTTCCTCTCTGAATAATTCACAGCTTAGCATCTGCTCACAATTAGTCTGCACCTGAAGTGTGAGAGAAACTGGGTAGGGCTCTTGCCTTGGAAACCAGCCACAAATGAATGAACTTTGACATGTACATTTTTTAAAAAATTTTAATGAATTCCCAGATCTAAACATATGGAAACCATTTGTTGCAGTCTGGCCATCTCTGATGTGAAGAGCATTTTTATCTACTGTGGTCATGTACTCACCACATAAAACACTTCTTGGTTGCTTTCTACTGCAGGGGTAGTCAGAAGAATTTTTTTTTTGCAGAGGTTCCCTTACCGTACAGAAAGATCCATTTCTGTGAAGCATGTTGGCGTAGTGTTTGGTAAGCATGGAGGCTGGCAACAGGTGTCATTCGGATCCAGGTGGCTGAATGTCCAAATGGCATTTGGATTCTGGCATAGTACCACAAAACACTGCAAAATATAGAAGAAAATATAAGGTGTTTTACTCCTAGTGCATAATTAAGATTTTTTATGTAATAAAATGTAATAAACTCAAAGTAAAGCAAGTATTTAGATACACAAAACAGACAGTACTAACAGAAGGCGAGTGACATTTAAGCCCCTTTCACACCGCACGTTGGTCCTGGAAAATTGCCGGAGTGCCTCCAGTGTGAATGCAAACCTGTCCCAGGATTGAATCAGGGATTGAAACAGGGTTGGGAACCTAGTAACATTGTCGGGTTCAGTCCCGGAACGAGCTGTGTGAAAAAAATGCTGAAGCCAATGCCGTAACGGATGTGTCGTAGTGATGACGTAGTTATTGTGTGACTCTTTGAGCGGGCGTTTTCAATAATACAACCCTGCAGTTCCAAACTCTGAGAGGATTTTGTTCGCATAAAAAACAGATACCAATACTACTACTACTAAAATTAATATTAGTCGTTGGTCATTCTTAAAATTGACCATGTGATTGAAATCCTTTTTTTAATTAAGCTTATAATTAGAAGAATAGCAACTTAAAACAGAATTGCCATAACATGTAATCTCTTGCATGCACATGGGAAACAATCTTGTCCACTTTAACAGTGTAGTTCAAGCAAAAATGAAAAATTGCTGAAAACTTACTCAGGCCATTCAAGAAATGTACGAGTTACCAGAACAGATATCCTTTATGATGGATGCATTACACAAGCACATTATGCGATGGACTAATGTTTTTATCAGCTGTTTTAAATCTCATTCTTACAGCACATATTCACTGCAGACGACCGATTGGTGAGCAAGTGATGTAGCTAATGTTACATTTCTCCAAATCTGATCTGATGAAAAAACTAACTCATCTACATCATTTTAATTTTTCTATTCCCTTAACACCAGCTTTGTAAAACAGAACAAAGAGACAATATCAAAAGCTTATATCTAAAGCCTGCCACCAATGCCGCTTTTCCACTACACAGTACCAGCTCGCCTCGGCTCGACTCGGCTCTGTTTGGTTTTCCACTGTGTAAAAGTTGTA
>JAUCMS010000022.1:6896586-6917300 GCA_032357445.1 Enteromius radiatus | reverse complement strand
CCCCCCCCCCCCCCCCCCCCCCCCCCCCCCCCCCCCCCCCCCCCCCCCAAGCACATTACCATCACATCTGCATAACAATTGATTATTAATTAACATTCAAAGTTAGACTAAACAAATAATTGCTCTAGCAACTACTGTAAATACACAGTCACATGCTACAAATAACAGGACAGCACATACAAGATGTCACCGTTTTGCATTTATTAGCATAATAGATCACCCAGAAATACATACATATGTTTATACTTAACTAATCATCATGTCATTCCAAACCAAACCTGTACAAAGAATGTAAAAGTTTAACTGTACAGGGAAAAAAATACTGTGAGCATTAATAGTGACTTTCCTCCCTAATATTCTTGCTAACGCCTCCAGAAATTTACAGAGCACAATAGGGTGAGTAAACATGACAGAATTTAAGACACTTTATTAACACACCCTTGTTTTGTTCTCATCAGCACAGCTCTTCAGATATTGATATTTATTTCAGAAGAGATTCCGCATCAAGCTCTGGAATGCACAGATGTCTGGCATGTATATATTACGAGCCTTTAGCTTTAATTTTCTAAAATAAATCAATTTTCTTCAGACTAAGCCTCTCTCCTCCAGGCCTCTCGAAGCAGACTGCTTTACAGGCACTGTTACCATCTGTTTTTTGACCTCCTTGAGAAGGTAAAGAAGCTGAGTAGACCCCCTTCCCCCCAGAACCCATAAATTAAAACCAGCTTTTGCTTTGAGCGGGCTAAAGGCTTGGACAAAAGAGGGACTAAAATCTGGAAAGCAGTACAAAATGTACAGCAAAACCAACATCATTTAAATGTATTACTTTTCCTCAAACCCACGCATACCAAATAAAATAACCCAAAAGCAGCTTTTTGTATTGAGAGGCGGCTACGTGAGCAAAACAACACCCTGAAAAGAATACATCCTGCGAAATGTAAATAAGCACGATATTGTATGGTGAAAAGAAACAAACATAAAACGTGAAACAGTTTCCAAGTAAACATTTAGAAACAACACACAGCTGTCAGATTATTAGGGAACTTACTGCTAGCATTACGTGACTGTGGCGTTAATAACTTTTTACTCAGACTTTTACAAACCGTGACATTTTCTTCAAAACAGTTCAATGTTATTTTAAACATTTAAAAAAAAAACATAGATTACAAAGACTCTGTATTGTTTTAAATCAAAATGACAATTATTTGGTGTTATGGAAGTAAATTTATACGTATTTTTGCTTGCTAACGGCGATAGCACACTAGCTATCACACAACTCGCTCCACTCTGAGGAAATCTCCCGACAAAATCATGTAATAAACGCGTCAACGCTCTTCGTTTTTTTTCTTTAAGCCTTGTACAGTTGTTTACTGCGTATTAAAAATATATAACACCCCACGGCAGCCGCTTTTGCGTTTGTAACGCGTTTAAAACATTACGTGGAGAATTTAAAATTCAGCGCAACAAACTTTCGCAAGGCAGCGTTTAGCATAGCCAAGCTAACACTTTCCATTTCACTTACCGAAAAGATTCTTCAGGAAACTTATTTCCGTTTACTCCGTCAATTTATTGCGCTCTCCAATAACTCAGAGGGTTTGTTTGTAGTTGCGATCGTGGTGGACTCTGATTGAGGTCTGTTGAGGGTCTGGCACTGACCATCACAGAAGAGCGTCCTACACTTACTACGCTGACTGCGAGCCGCGAGCGCCGATACGCCGACTCCCCAGCGCCCCCTGCCGAGTAGCGCGAGACATTCACGTCCTCAAATGTTTCAATAAACACTCACCTGACAGTTTAATACAAATAAAATCATACTATTAATTAGGACAATATTGGTTCGTTTTATATTAAAACAGTATCACAGTTAAGAGAACATAATGTTAACTACTTTGGTTTGGGTGACACCGTTTTGAGGGAAAATAACGGCACACATTACATTATAATACTTAAAGCTTATTTCTTATATGTCATTTTTAATTGATTTTTAATTCATATATGAATGATAAACATTATATTTGCATTCAATTAGAAATATATTTATATGCCATTTTTTTAATACAGAAAAACGTAGGCCTATAAATTCTTTAAAATGGCTTTAAATATTTTATTTGATTGTGTGGAACATGATCATTTGGATTTAAATAAAATATGATTCAAGCACAAAATAAAAGATCATTTCAAATACAAAGAAAAAAGCCAGTGTTGCTCAAAAAGTAAATCTACAGTATTCTGTAGAGCTGCATCTCAGTTTGAACTATTATACATAAATTCCAATAAATTAAAGACACTTGTTAACATATACCCCAGATCGTCATATTTATAAAAATGAGTGTCACATAACACGTACTGTATATGATTCTTTATTGTATTATTGGAGTATCTGTAACTTTATGTAATTATGGATCAATCCTTTGTCTCTGTAATTCCCAGGTGAACTCCAGAATACAGCAGGTTACATATTTTTAGATAATACAATACTTGTACATTCAATAGCATTGAATTACATCAAATACATCTGCTTTTGAAAAATGCTAAAAAGATTCCCACTTCTAAACCCAACACTGCTATTAATGCAATTTTAAGTAACTTACTAATCTTGTGTAAAAAAGAAGCTAACAATTTATTCAATTTAAGAGAGGCGATTTTGACATGCCAAACCATTGTTAGTACTATTCAAAAAAATAAGCTAAAATCAAAAGTAGCCTTAAGAAAACGTCAGCTGATGTGGTAGGTTACATTAACTTCAATATATTGCAATGAAATATACATAAATCAAGGACACATTTATGAAGTATCTCTAAATAAAAGTTATTTTAAGTCAATTGTATGCATAAAATATCAGCATAATATAGGGCAACATGAGTGTCTACAATTGTAATATCAGTACTTTTTACCATAATGTTCATTAATAGCAACTAGGCATGAAGCAAAAACTGTACTGTAATCTTAAATTTTTGTACATCAGAGTTTGGGTAGCATATACCCACAGAGAAAAAGTCTCAGGTACCCCATTTGTTACATATTAACAATACAACTTGAATCCTGTGTGTGCCTCTGTCCTACTAATTAAAGGATTTATTAAAAAAAAATATGAATCTCTCCTTCTTGGCAAAGAAAACAAGTAAATGATCCATGAAAATGTTGTAAATATTTTGTAAATATTGAGGTTTTGCGCACAATAAATAACAACAAAATCACAACTATAATAGGTGACAAGGCAAAAAAATGAACAACTGAAGAAAAAAAATACTCCTTGAGAGCTGGACATTATAACTATTGCATACACTGTGAGGGCAATAATTAATTAATTTAAATAAATTCTGTTACCTTTTCAGATGCCCTGCTCCCATTCTTAAAATGAGTTGATAAAAATATGACACATAACACTAATGCTGAAATCACATATTCATGAATTAGCTCACTTGCTTTCCCACACACTAAAAGCACAAATGAACAAGATTGATAACACAAAAAACACCCATTCAATATTAAAAAGACTGCAGAATAACACACAGTCTCAATCTATATAACATTCTTTTGTAAGCAAGTCAGGGATCTATAGGCCTCATTATTATTCAAGAAAACAAATAGTAATGGAATAAAAACACATTAAAGTTTACTTAAATTTTTAAGGCGTAATAATATGCATAGACGTTTTCAGGCTTTTTCAATCTTCAACATTCACGTATGATATTCATTTCTTTCAAATTCAGGTTTTAGTCACTAATATCACAAAAAAATGTATGTTGCATGAATTCACCAAACCAAAAAAAAGAAAAACAAGTGCATGTATGCAAATGTATTAGGGTTATAATAAAGACAAAGAATGACCTACAAATGTCAAAATGTCTAGGTTCATCATCTTACTAATATGCTATTTAATATACTGTATGTCGTTTATATTAGTTTTGTGTCATTTGGATAGGCACTGGTGTCTTGCCATTAAACCACACATGCAAATGTATTAATTGCATTTAGATCCTTCACTGACAGCTTTTGATACAATGCTGAAGCATCTACACATTGATGGCATGTGCATGCTTCTTGCATAAGGGCTTGTCCTTCTTGGAGTAAAAAGGTTGTCCTTCCAGGTTCACATGGCACACCTGTATGTGGGGACGGAAATGTCATAATTCAAACTCGGTGCTGAATTATTTATAAACCATATGGCCAAGCGCTTTGACAAACTGATTCTGAACCTACCGCACAAACAAAGCAGGTATCATGCCATGTGTGGCCAAGAGCTTCAATAAATTTGTCTCCTGCCTCAACTGGGAAGTCACAGCCATGGCACTTTGTGCTGAAGAGTGCAATATAATCTGTTGACGGAAACATTTCATCAAATAATCAGTATACAGCAAACTTACAAAAATAAAATTAGTGTCAGACATAGCTGGTGGCTCCATTACCTTTCTCACAATACGGCTCACCGTCCTCCATATGGAAGAGGCTGTTTCCAAAGGGCTTTCCACAAGCTGCACACACAAAGCAAGTGGTGTGCCAGGTCTGCCGCAGCGCATGCATCACTTCCTGTTGAGCAGATGTTGAGCGGATAATTTGTCAGTACCTGTGAAGCGTGTTTACTGTCTGTGCATGTGTGCGCGCAACATAAATACGTTTTCAACATACTCCCATGATCTTGGTGTTGCAGCGGGCACAGGTAGGTGCAAAGAACTCTCCATAGCAGTTTTCACAGTAAACATTATTCTGCTCCTCCACAAAGCTGACATCAGCCAGAGACGTGTGGCAATAATGGCAGTTGAATTCCTCTGGATGCCAGGAACGACCCAATGCCACCAAGAATGGTCCCCTGAGGAGTCAAAAAACACTTGCAAAACATGCAGACAAATTCTTTTGATAACATACAAATCTATTATAACAGTATTAAATTAATAAAACGTGGATAATCTAAATAAATGTGAAATAAACAATGCCAATATTTTCAAATATTTTACATTAGTTTTTCCACTTCCTCAGCTGTTGTGACGTTTTTCACATGCTACCTCTTTTTAGAAAGGAGACAAAAAAAGAGACTGAGATGTTATATGAGATGAGTAAAATAACAAAATCTATGAACAAAAAACTAAAGTAAAATTTCATTTGAAAATAATGCGTTTGTCACATCCTTCTCAAACAAGAAAATCACATTAATAGGAAAAAGACAAACAAAAAAGTTTAGTCATTACTTATTAATGTTGTAAAATAATTTAAGATTTAATATCTGGGTCTGTGTTGAAGGTACAATGAAACAAATCTATACATAAAATGCTTTTTTATTTTTAGTATTATTTAGACACTATTATTATTAATTATTTTTATTATTAGTAGTATTATTTTTCTTTGGCTTTTGTATTTATTTTATATGATATTATATTGCATACAGCTTTATTTTATTTGAGTTTTAGTTTGAATACTTTAAGTACTTTCACTTAAACTAATTTATGTTTAGGCTTTCCAGCTAATATTTATTTATTTGATTTCAGCTTTATTTAATTTAATGAAAATGTTTTAGTTACACTGGTAAGAAAGTAGTACAACGAAGGCATGATTTGGAAGCTATGTTGAATAAAACCACATATATTGGATAAAGATTGCACAAGTGTTTTCATACCTGATGATGCTGTTGCAGGCTCCACACAGAGGTGTTCTGTTGCTGGCTGCAAATCGCTCTGCTCTCTGAGCAACTCCACGAGCCACAGGTGGGAAGGGGGCGGGGTTGAATCCAGGGCTGGGTGCAGCGGGTGCAGCAGGAGCGGGAACGGGAACAGGAACGGGAGCAGGGATGGGGTTGGGCATGTAGGGTGGTGGTGGTGGGGCTGCCTGGGGAAGAGGCTGCACTCTGATGTTTGTGGTGGTGGTGGGTTTGCTAGGGTCAAATTTATTGGCAAAGCTGTCATCAGTAACCCAAGGAGGCCTGTTGGAAGAAGACGCTGGAGCTGCGGCAGGAGCAGGTGGAGGTGGAGCAGGTTTGTGAACCATTGGAGGAGCTGGTGCTAAAAGATGCTCATGAATTAGTATTGCATACAAAAATGGACACACACATACACTGAATTATGGCTACCTGGGGCAGCTGAGTAGGCTGAAGGCACAATGGTGGCAGTGCTGACCACTCTAGGTTGAGGTGGACCTACGGGGATCTGGATGGAGCTCTGCTGCATGGGTTGTGGTGGCTGCTGCATAGGTGGGAGCTGGGGGTAAGAACTACAGAAGAACAGACCAGACATTTCAGTTTAAAGCTACTCCTTTCTGCTTTTCCTTACTACTTAAACTTTTCCTGATTAATCTAAAACACATTTTTGGCAAAAGCCACTGCATTTAAGATTGTACTCCCTATGTAAAGGCATACATAACGTTTTTATGAATTATGTATTAATTACATTATTGATGTTTTATAAAGAGATGCTACACATTTTACATGACTTAAAACACAGATGCTCGTATTTTGCCCATGTAACTGCATTTTAAGTCTTAAATATGTGCTATCCATTAAGTTGTCATAAGCTTTCCTAAGGTTGTCTACTTTTACAGTACGTCAGCTGTTTTTAAAACATCTATAGTGTACACATAGAAAAAGAGTGATATTTCTATTGGTAACTTTAGCTGTCCACCGGCTTAAATGGGTCACTGTGGAGTTCTCATAGACTTTACTGCTAAAATTATCCAAGGATGTCTGACCACATACTGTAATAGAGATGTCTTACGTAGATTCCCTTCATTACAATATTAATACAAGAATTAGTGTTATTTGAACAGAGCATCTCACAAGAACAAAGACTAGGTCTAATACCAACAAGTGTTAGAAAAGAGAGACTCTATTGAGTCTCCAAAATGACCGGGTTACACAAATCCTTTCCATTTAAATACATAAAGACACATATTCAAGAATGGTGAAAAGTTAAAGAACAATAACCCAAGCATAAGTATCATGCCTTGGGTAAATTGGCTAAGTAGTAACAGAGAAAAATGTGTTATGACACATTTGACAGGCCACACTGACACTGGGAGGAAGAAAACACACTGTGAACACAGAGCATGACCACAGCAATACCTGGAGACAGAGGTTTGGTACTGGGAAGTGTAACCCATAGAGGTCTGCAAGTTGAAGCTATAATGTAACAAAGACAAAAAATGGTGGACTGTCAAACAGATCATGCCTAGACTGAACCAGAGAGAGGATGTGCACTCATATCTGTACGGCTGCCAAACTCATTCAAATATTGTCTAATCAAATTAATTAAAATCAAAATACATATAAAAAAATGATATGTATCCTGTTCGTTTTGCCTGAATACAACAACAGTACACTATCGGTATTGTACAATATGAGTGAACATGGCAACAAACAGACCATGAACATCTTACCATAAAGACATGCAGACACACACAAAACAGAAAACAAACAAATGCATTCAAAACAAAACCCACCCAAAACGTACCAACAACTGTATTTCAATAGCTAGTGAAAACAACCTAATTTAACACAAGATTCAAATATTTCAGGGCGAACTGTTTCACCTGCCGACTCAATCACTTCATGTGTAGTTGGAAACAAGTAAAATAAATATAAATTAATAAAAATATGAGTATGGTTTATAA
This sequence comes from Enteromius radiatus, assembly GCA_032357445.1. Classification (NCBI taxonomy): domain Eukaryota; kingdom Metazoa; phylum Chordata; class Actinopteri; order Cypriniformes; family Cyprinidae; genus Enteromius; species Enteromius radiatus. Next base: position 6,909,704 of record JAUCMS010000022.1, on the reverse strand, counting down.
GTACATGGAAGCCTGGTTATTTATATGATTATTTGTATAAATAAGAAGTTCACTCTGGTCTGCAATAAACTTAACAGACTGCTCTGTCCGTGTAAGCAATGGATACATGCAAAGAGCTTCCGCCATGTCTCAAAAACAAACTTTCTCAAGAAAGTTAATAAAGGTGCATGGGATTTACGCTTCAATGCCCAGGTACACTCTTAAGAATAAAAGTGCTTAAAAGGGTCTTCACAGTGATGCAGTAGAAGGACCATTTATGGGTCCATTCAGTCCTTTAAAGAACCATCTCTTTCTTAAGTTTTTATAACCTACCTACACTTAAAAATTGACTTGGTAGAATAGATAAAGTGAATTCTCTAGAAATAATACATATTAAATACAAACATTTGCATAGAAGAAATTGAAAGAGATTTATTAAATTTAAGCTAACTTTGAGTGAGATCTGAGAGATAAAAGCGTCTGGGGTAGCAGTACTGACATAGTACCTCATTAAAAGAAAAAAACATGTCAGTCCCCAGAGGAAACATATTAAGTCACTTTATCTCGGGTTTCATAAGTTCACAGTTCCTGCTGTTATTGTTAGAGTAACACAAGTACAGAGTAACGTGGCACATATAAGTGCTTATAGTAATCTTAAGCTTAAAAAGTAGTTCATGGATGTCTTGGGAGGTTTTTATTTGGGTCAAGTCCTGGCATTGAACAATGTGATGATAAAGAGACGCCACATAAAAGCAGAAGGCCAAAAAGACAGCCATCCTGTCAATGATGACATGTATTCAATCAAATGTGAGTTTCTAGTTTCCTTTGGGGAAGAGTATTAGTGGTAATGAGCTGCAGCAAATGAAGCAGCAGCTGCAACAAGAAATTGGGTTAAGACAAAGATCATATTAGAGAGGATTAAAGTCATTGATTATGAAATTAATAGGATTGGAGGACAGGCTTTACTTTGAATCTCGAGGATCAATGAAGACTCTTTGTTCTAACAATCTCTCTTGTCCTACACTCTCAAATGTTGGGTGCAAATCTAATAGAAATAGTTAATTTTGCGTCTTCACTAATAGAAGTTAAATAAAATCGAAATAACTCACTAATGTTCTACACACCAAACAAGCCAAAGAAGTCTAAAATTTTTAACCATGTTCCTTTTCAAAAAAGTAAAATTAGGAATGAATAACCCCAAACATACAACAATAAAAAAACAGCAATACTAGAACATAAATAAAATAACATGGTAAAAGTTTGAGGTTGGTAGGATTTTTTCATGTTTTGAAAGAAGTCCTTTCTGTTCAACAAGGTCACATTTATTTATCATTTTAATAATAATAATTTGAAACAGTAAAACAGTAATATTGTGAAATATTTTGGCAATTGAAAATATCCATTTATAATTTGAATATATATTAAAATTTGCTCAAGTGTTGATAAGCCGCATTTACAGCAACAATGACTCCAGTCATCTGAGTGGCGTGACCCTTCAGAAATCATTCTCATATGTTGATTTGTTTGCTCAAGAAACATTTCTCATTATAATCAATTTTTTAAAGACAGCTATGCCGCTTTATAGTTTTATATGCATGTCCCCAGGAAACCTTTAAGTACAATATATTCTGTATAATTATAAAACCCTGTCACTTTTGGTTGATATAATGCAACCTTTCTTTCAAAAAAAACAAAAAATCGTACTATCGCCAATCTTTTGAAATGCATGTACATATATACATACCAGTGGGGAATACAATAAACCAAATAAAGGTAAAGCAAGCACAAAATGCAATACATGCAACTTTACCTGGTTACCATGGTTTGCTCAGGATTCCGCTCCCCATCAGGCTCAGGTGCCTGATTGGCTATCTGCGGCTCCGAAAGGAGCTCATTGGGTGAAGCAACGATAGTAGGCGGACAGACGGGTGCAATACTGGTGGAAACTGGAGCATGCTCAGCAGGAGTACTAGATACAAGGTTAGGTTGCAGTGATATCAGAAAATGATGTCAGGCTGAAGCCATAATACAGACAGCAGCCGTCTTTCAGGCCGTGTATGTATATATGCCTTAACTGAAGTTAAATTTTGTTATAAGCTGCTGTTTTCATTCTCATGCTTGCAACATTTCTGAGCACAATGCAAGGATGTCCATCACTGGGGGAAGAAAATGTTAAAGTACTCATTAAATGTATGTATTTTGCCACTGAAGGATTATAAAAACGTAGAAGACTATGAACTATTGATTTAAGGCGCCGCTTGAGCTGTGAAGGAAAACTGGGCTGTATTTTTACTCTAAAAGCAGTGGTGTCTCGGCAGCTGAGACCACTGCAAGTGCAATTCTAGGATGAATTAAATGAATCCAGATATAAGGGCTACAATCAATCTTGTGATCAAACAGTGGTAATGAACTACATATGACAGGATCTCACCATTATACAATGACGCAGGGTATATAGGTTACGTAAACCCTCTTAGTGTGTCCATAAAACACAATTCAGTGGTTAGAGAGCAGCAGATTAGTGTTAAATAAAACTCCCCTGTGATCTAAGCAAAGAAAAGTGCATTATTCACAAATTGACATTTCTTTCATTTGAATCAGTTGGCATCCCTTGTACATAATCAAACACAATCAAATGATAAAAAATAGGTTGGTGTTGGAGCCGCCCAGGCAGGAGAGAGAAGATAAAAGGCAGGCACCTAGTAGCATTAGGCCTGGTGGTGGACCGATGGCTGACCCCCTTCACACACTCTGCAACCACCCTTCCTGACCATCTCTCTCTTCCAGTCTCATTTTATTTAGAAAAACAGGGAGGAGTGAGGTAAAAGATGAAATAAATAGAACATTTAAAGCTGAAGTGCCTCATTATTTTACTTTATGTATCCCATGCTTATATTCAGAACCATCTATAAATGAAGTAAACTATTTATTAGTTTCCCTGTTGATTAATCCTACATTTAAGACCAATCCAACCAACCAACCCGGTTTCATGAGAAAATTTTACAAAGGAGTGATTTCATACCGAAATGTGTGATTTTTAGATTGGTATGAGTGTTGACTATCTGTTTGTCCAACCAATAAAAATTCAATATAAATCTATATAACATTTCTGCTTGCGATTTCGATTTGTTCTTGCTTCAGCTTTAACGTCATTCTGTGTATCATACCGAGTTATGGTGATGGAACAGAGAGAAAGGTCTGTAAATGTTGGCTGCAGACATTTATGAAGCCTTCATGAAGATTTAAACACTTTCTGTGGTGAACCTGTATGCACATTGAGTCCATCTCTGTTATTTTTGTTTTTGTGGAAAGAGCATGTGTGTGTGTGTTTTGGAGGGGCTTTGGGAAAGGTGTGTGGTGTCAGAAAGCAAACACACATTTATTGCAAGCTGTGAGAGACTGAAAATCAAAGGAAAGTCTACAAACAAACAAAAATGGCATCTTAAGAAATTATGATTACATCACTGATTACCTGACTCTTTAGTGTCTCTCACACACACACACACACACACACACACACACACAAACATTAAATAGATCATAATATCCTGAACGCTCTATTCATCAACTGGCTATGCTGCCAAACTGCGGCACTTTTTAGTTATTTTAGCAAAATCTCAGCACAGATTCAGAGAACAATGAAATACAGATCACAGAAGCAGACAATGCCTTCAGAAAGAGGGGTTGTTATTGAAACTAGACTACTTGCAAATGTGTGTAGCTAAATTTATGGAAGAGGACCACAGAGCAAAGAGAGTCAAGACTATTCAGACAATACTGCAGTGCCACCTGCTGGCATTATATGTTTGACACATAGTTTGGACATAGGGAAAGTGTGTTCTTGTACTAAAGCGGGTTAGTGCAACAGTCTCATGAAAAGCAGCCTAACATGTAGACTATCACTGTTCCTCTCATTACATGCAAAATAGCATACATAATTGTCACAGTATAAGGTTGCAAAGAATAACTAAATGAATATCGAATAGAATATAAAATATACTCATGCAATAATAACAACCACACACAAAAGACATTGTACAGACTGTAATGCTCTAAATGTGGATAGATTCAGTTTTTTAACCCATGCATTAAGTATTAAGCATTTGTTTCCAACAAAATCTAAGATGAAATACAAGAATGCATAAAACTTAATGGAAAAGACTTGTGTGTGTTTCTTGGAGTTTTTTTTTTTAAATGCACATTTGGCTTCTTTTAACTATATACAATCATGCATGACAGAAAACAACCTTTACAACGATGGATTAAAATACTAAAATAATCATATAATATTTATTTACAATATTCAGTATTATAACAAACATTCTGGAGAAGCTTTTTAACAAGGATAGAGAGAATATAATATATATAAAAAGGTTGTTTAATGCTAATTTACATGGAATGATTGCGTGAACAAAACAACAGTGAACAGTCAACAGATTCATACAGAGCTGCTTGGACCACATGTGGCACTACAGACAAGATAATAGCATGGTGGTACAGAGAAATTTGTCACAAAACAGCAAAAATCATTGTTTTGTGACCAACTGAAATTACTACAAAATTAAATAATTTAAAAAGAGAACTTAAAGTAACAATATAATATATTAACATGCCCCTATTAAAGGTTATGAAATGTCCATATTTTGGTTTTGGGAGTCATAAACAACAGGCTGGCATGCATGCAAGGTCAAAAACACTTTTCATTTTCTTATAATATGCATTTATTTTTACCTTAGTTTTTAAACGAATTGTTCAATGATTAATTTTTACAAACCCCTCCAGTGATTTGTAAATTTTATTTAATGCAGTGTTTGTGAGGTTTTATTGCACCTAGTGGCAAAGAATGAATTAGCATTTTCATACAGACCAATGTGAAGATCAAGTTTTAGCCTGCACACAACAAGTGGGCGGGCAATATGTTTCATGTTGGTGTCAACATCAAAACAGCTTGGGACTCATTTTAAAAAGATGTGTTTAAATGATTTAGAGTTAACTCTTTCTTTTGAGACTCATACAAGGTGCACTTTCAGATTTAACACACTGCATGAAAGGTCATTTTTAAAAATCCATAATAGGGGTACTTTAAAATACTAAATGAAATAAAAAAATTAAAATTAGAAATGTGGTAGATGTTGCTAAAATTACTAAACTAAAACTGAAAATAACGAAATTACTCAAATTTAAACTAAAAATAAAATATATAATATATATAAATATATATAAATACTAACACTGTGATTATAAAATAAGACAGCAATTAGAACCAAAAAAGTAAAAAACATTAGCAATAAAGTGCCAATTTGATAAGACCTACTGAAAACAAATGTGTCGCGGAATGAGCAAAACAAACATACAACTTAATGGACAGCAGGAAACAGCACTGCAGTGATGTGCAATTAAATAATTGTTTTGTTTCAGTCAAGTGAGAAAAGTCTGATGAAAGGTTGGAGACTGAAAATATGTAGAAAATGACAGCATAACATACAAAAGAGCTGACCGATGCAACATTATGACAACCTAGCATAACGTGTTCATATGTACATGAAGGCAGAGATCTGAATAAATATGACACGGATGAAGAGTGAGGGAGGGGCCAGCCACCCGGGGCCATAAGCACTCCAGTGCAGTCACACAGTCTTCCCAGCATGCACTGCATGCAAGTGGGAGGCTCACAAGTGAAATAAACCAGTAGTGAGATTGTGTGAGACAAGGACACGGTTAGCAGAGGCATAATTCTATACTATTAATACAAATCTAGCGCATACCAGCCCAAAGCACAGCTAACACCATTTCCCTATGTGACAACCAGACAGGCAGAATTACCTGGAAGAAATGTCCCGGTTTATTGACTCTCTCTACTCACAGACATTGACTTCCATCTTGTTCAACAGCTTGAAGTTCTGACGGTTTCACACGCCTTCGCTCATCCTCTGGACAGAAAGCTTGTCCCTTCAGCCACCACTCATCTAGCTAAAGGTTATTACTTTTCCTACACAAATCAACTTTACACTTCCGGGATTTACTCAAAGTAAAGCAAATTAGGTTCTAAAATAGTGATCTGTCAACCTTTTTCCAGACTCATCCCAGATCAGTGCCACATGCAAAGCTCTGTGGTAGTTAGACAACTGACTGACAGATCAACATCCTTATCGCATGAAACCCCCAGGCAGTCTAATTTATAACTTCAGGCTTAAGTAAGAAATGTCTGATAAGTTTAATGAAAAAAAGTGTCTTCAAAGGGATAATAGTGTTGGTTATTTAAAGTCTGGTGTAAAGCAAAATCTTTTACTGTCTGTCAGGATTTAGCTTTCAACAGATAAGAAATGACTTCTGGAATAAAACGGACTGCATTTGCAAGTGATTTCAGCATTTGCTAACCTTTTTAACCAACTTGCCTTGAGCCACTGAAATGCTATCACAGTATCAAAGGGTTAGATTCTACGATCTACACAGAAAAAGGTAAAATAACAAATTATATAATTCAGTGGTTCTCAATTTTATTGACTCTTCAAGGTGCCCTACTATCCAATATAGATATTTCTTCTGGTACTTCTGCCATAATTATGAATTTTTTTTTCAAGAAATGTATTTACTTTTTTCATGATTTTGTGATTCCAGAAGATTCAGTGTGTTCAAAAATGTGTTATTAAGGGGATATATGGATGTATACAGATATTCAAATAAATTGAATGCTTCAATTGCTAAACTTTATATTAAAATAATAAATAATTTTAACTGTTTGCTAAGACCTTGGCCCCCTTATTAAGAACCACTGATCTAATAAACAGAGTGGTTTATTTGTAAATTTATAGCTAAGAATAAAATGGGAATGATTACTTCCAGCCTTGCTATCATAAAAAAGGTTATCAGGTTATATACCTAAAGATTAATATTAAGACATTTTTAATGATATTTTGCTAAAAAATTTTGGGAGGAGTACGCGCAGGTAATTATCAGCCCACTCCCCGCTAATCATCTTATCTCAGATACTTCCTATGAATAGTACAAGCCCCATTTCCCGCAGTATCTCGATCTAAGCATCGCTCCTCCTTCCCTTACTCCTCTGACTTTACTCCTCCTCTGGGAGGGCATGCAGGGTTCGGACCAGGCAGCAAACCTCTCTCCGGGAGTCCTCTCCTCGGACAGCACGCCAAACCAGCTTTGCCTTTTTTGATTAATTACCAGTAAGTAAGAACTTGTGAAAAGAACATTATTTAACACAAACTTCATTTTTGCAGAAATAATTTAGACTTTCACTCCCAAATAAATCCCAGTGCCCAAAAGCCTTTCCACATGATGAGTTCAGCACATTTCTTTTATTTGATGGATTTGAAAGACTTGTGCACAGACGCAATGATGTTCTCAACAACCATCAATATGTAAACACACAATCCAATATACGCAAGAGAGAATTTAAACGGTGGCGACACTCTCATGAACAATTCCAATCTATACTACAGTGTGAACAACTAGCTTGAACTGATGAGCCCAAAAACATAACTGACATTCATCTTCATTCTTTCTGCTTTCCTCTCACATGCTTTGACTTTCCTGTTACAGCAGTCCGTCTATGCCACCTGTCTAGCTCTCTCTATCTTGGAGTGCTTTACTGAGGCACATTAAGTATTTGTGCCGACAGGCCATGGTGCCAGTTTTTCAGTTTGGCAAAACGAGGGCCTTTGGCTTCAGATTCAAACCTTTCCCTGTAACATCAACACATATATACAAGACAAAAGGGGAAGGAAAAAAAAGAGAGAAGAGAGGTTGGAGAAATGGGTTAGGGAATATGGCATTCACTCCCCTGCCCAAGATGTGTATACAAATATTCATGGCTGCCTTGTGGTAAAATGTTCAATTACACACTAAATGTTTCACATTCAACTAAATGCCAGAGGTCACATTCTGGATGTACTGCGTCAGATATGTAATGCCAGTGTGAGATAAGGGAGAGCTAATGATATATGAAATATAAAGCTTGATGTAAATATCACAGACCAAGGGTGTACAATACAGCATTTGAGTAAGTGTTAGTCATTACTAATGTAGTAATACTATTAATAAGTAAGGATTTCAGCATTTTAGCAAAATAAAATATTTTACTCTGTATGATTAACTTGATTAAATGCATTTCATAATTTAACAATTGTATTTATGAATCCCCTTCCATCTTGCTACTCCAGTTTATCAAAAATGTTTTTTGACCTTTTGGGGTGGATTACTTTTTTAGGTGGATGAACCTTCCTGTATGTTTGCTCGTCGGTTTTATGGACATTAATATACAATCATATAATCCGGTTTTATGTTATTTTGATCATCTAATTTAAAAAACTGGATCTAGGTTTAAAAAGACATGGTTAGTAAGCATTTTGTAATGCAACATCTAATTCGAAATGTTTACTTTGTTTTATAATTAACCACAATTAAATGTGAAACTTGCAATTAAGTACAAATATTTTAATATTTCAGGTAAATATTGTGGGATTTCAATATACAACTTAACTAAATGACAATTTATTTAACCATAAAATACTAATTCTCTGTACTACACCCCTGAGGCAGACTATTGTGAATACACCCAAGCTGTATTAGACTGAAGCATCTAATGAGTGCGGATCAAGTTCAGCACAGAGAGTGGTGTCTGATTATGGGGGTCTGTGGGTCGATCAGCCTTTCAAGTTTTAAGAAGCAGAAGGCTGGATTTCAGCACAGGTCAAGTATGTGGCCACCAGATCCTGCTACCAGATGCCTACCTTGACTTTCTCAGAGCTTCCTCGTCAGGGTCTTGCACTGCAGAGGAGAAGAGAAAAGACAAAGAGAGAACATGTCAGACTCTATAAGTCAAAACCTATATCAAAACAAAAGCAAATCAACAAAAACATGACTTACTGTATTCGGTTCCAGTAATGTGGGCGAGGACACGGAAGGACTTAGACTGCAGCTGGGCGGCTCTTTTGGCCCAATCAGCTGGCCCCAGTTCATTGGGTTCACTGGGGATGACGGCCTGATACACTGGGGAAGCACTGTCTATAACACGGTCTTTAACTGGCAGATTACTGCAACCACAGAAAGAGCCGTTTGTGTGAAAACACACACTTTTCTATTAGCATGACCGGAATGTTTAACGACATCAAAAGCATTTCGCATGATAATGAACTGGGATGTAAATGTATCCATTTGATCTAATTTACTGCCATTATCACTAATTTACAGTATAGCCTAACTTGTTAACACTGATTAGTATTATGCAGCATATTTCATATAAAACAGAAAAGCATGGGCATTGTGGCCAGAAGCTTGCTTATCACTACTAAATGCAGTATGACAGCATATCTTAGACACATTATATTTCTTACCCAGAAGAATGACAGAGCAGAGCATTCAGAAATTTGTCTGTTGACATCTAAAACTCAATCACTGACTGTTTTCCACATTAGCAGACCCTCCTTCTGTAAACCTCAGCTTTACACGCTTCCACCAAACACATTTAAAGTCACCTAGCAGCAGAGGCGGACAAAGTACACAAAACTATTACTTGAGTGAAAGTATAGATACTACTGGTTAAATATTACTCCATTACAAGTAAAGTTGTCAACAAAAGATTTTACTTAAGTGAAAGTACATAGAAGTACTTGCTATTAAAAGTTCTCAAGTATTATGAGTACATTTCCAGTCAATAAAAATTTTAATTTTCATTAAAAATTGTAATTTTCATTGCATTGTTTTATCTTATCCTTGGTAGAAATGTAGTGGAGTGAAAAGTACAATACTTGTTCTTCAAATGTAGTGAAGTTAAAGTCATAAGTTTCCAGAAAAAAATAAAACTCAAGTAAATTACAGATAGTCAAAAAGTGTACTTAAGTACAATACTCAAGTAAATGTACTTCCCTACTGTCCGCCTCTGCCTAGCAGCAATATTAAGGGTTTTAGAAAATAATTTGAAAAGGACGTTTAAGGTGCAGTCTGAGAGGAGTAAAAAGAGGAGTAGCATGTGATGTCATCGTTGCATTTGGCAAAAAAAAAAAAAAAGACAACTATTTCAAAAGTCACCGGACAGTCTCGGCTCATGAAAACCAGGTGCATTTCAGAACTCCAGATGCTCAAGATCAGTCAAATGGAGGTTAGAGGAAGAGATGAGAGAGAAATGCATAATGTGGTGATCAGGCATGCCATGTGGAAGGGAAGAGACGGAAGAGACTGCTCATATCAAACAGATGGATCAGGCTACTTACGATAGCGGGGAGTCAGTTGCATTGCTGCCAGGCAAGGCCATTGAGGTTGGACACAGGTAGGGTGGGGACAGGGTGCGTGATGTACAGTGTGATGGATAGATGAAGTGATGGATGGTTGGGAACGGAGTGAGAGAGGAAAAATTAGATAAAGCTCCGATGTTATGCATTAGAGAGTAGCTTCTGACAGGAGACCGAAAGCCTGAGCTCTCAATTTCATGATTTCAAACCAACATCAGAATAAAAATGCACAAATACATTACTCACACTAGTACAGATCACCAAGTCAGACTATCAAAACACACAATGCCATTCAAAAGTCTGGAGCTGCTAAGAATTTTTAGTCTAGTTATGCTCAAAAAGGTTGCAAATAATTAATTTAAAATACAGTAAAAGCGTTAATATTGTAAAAAATTATTCAAAATATATATTTTTAAATATAATTCATTCCTGTGATGGCAAAACTTAATCTTTATCAGTCATTGCTCTTCATTGTCTTCAGTGACATATGATCATTTTTAATTAGATAATGTTGTGCTCAATAAGCATTTCTTATTAATATAGATATAGAAAACAGCTGTGCTGCCTAATTTTTAAGATTCTTTTATGAAATAGAGTTCTAATGAAAATCACTCATAGAAACAACTCTTTTGTAACATTTTAAATGGCTTTACTGTCATTATATATACTACATACATAAAAGTTCTTTAAAAAATAATGACCCCAAACATTTGAAGGGCAGTTTATCCATAAACCATGATCCCTAACTTGTGCAACTGAGAATTCCTGTCATCTTTCCGATCTGAAAAGCACACAAAATTCCAACTGGTTCTACAGGAAATCAACATAACATATGCTAACATTGAAGACTTTGAAAACCTTTCATTTGCGCTGCGAAACTTAGGAAAAGTAAGACTATATCAAGACTATGATCAGACATCCTTGGGAAGTCTTTAGCCTCTTGAGCATTAGCAGATAGCGCTGGCTCAGACAAGCGTGGCTTTGACAGGCACTATGGCAAACGTGTGTCATGCAGGACATGGGAGGAGGGAGAAGACACAGTTAGGTGCGATAGGTCTTACCCAGACAGCTCGCTACCCCTGGCCTGGGACTGGCCAGCAATGGCATCCATAATAGCATCCTGGGAGTACATGCTGATGGGGGTGTTGTACTGCGCATGGATAATGGTGGCCTTGCCTCCAGGCCCCTTCACCTCAATGGGCTTGTTGGTGGAGAGTGCAGTGTCCTTCAGAGCTATTGGGTTGAAGCTGGGCAGGTACTCAGTGCTGTGCGAGTGAGGGAGTGGTGATAAGGGATGAGTATGGGTAAAAGAGAGAGAAAAGAGATAAAAATGGATGTTAGACAGAGAGAGTGAGATGGAGGGAATGTGGACAGTGAATTGGGAGGGAAATGTAAGAACCTAGTGGATAATACCAGCATATATTGTATTTTAGATGCCAGCATGCAGGTATTTCAGCAAAGCTTTTTGATTAGATTAACCACCAGAAAACCATGCTGGTTGACTAGTTCTGCTAGACAACAGCATGCTTATACCAGCCTGGACCAGCATGGAAATTCATGATGGAAGGTGTTGCAGGTGAGACAAAAACATAGTATGACAGGTAAATAAATAAATAAAAAGGATCAGCCTAATTTTTAAGGCAACACATCAAAACCACACTTCACACAGCAAAAACTTACTACTGCACACAGCATATACATTTACTTGTATAGCAAGCAGTACAACTTAATATACTAAACACCCATGGGAAATTTAAATTTAATTGTGAATAAAGGTGCATTAATGGCATGTTGGAATTATGAGATTCTGACTTGCAAAAGGCATCTTCACAGAACTTGTATTAACAACTCTTGTAGGGCTTTAAGTGAATGCAGCATAAGTAACAATTCTTGATTCCCAGCCAAATACTGTGAGTATACCAACCAAAAAGTGCCTATCTGAGACCAATAAAATTATGACAAACGCATTCCCAACTCTAAACATGGGTTCAGCAAGCAAATATCTAGTCTCCTAAAACACACTGCAGTACAATGCTAACTGGGATTTGTATAAATAAATATTCCAAAGATTCAGATATGCTTCTCTGATTGTAATATACAGTGGGTATGGAAAGTATTGAGACCCTCCTTAAATTTTTCACTCTTTGTTATATTGCAGCCATTTGCTAAAATCATTAAATTTTTCCCTCATTAATATACACACAGCAACCCATATTGACAGAAAAACACTGACTTGTTGACATTTTTGCAGATTTATTAAAAAAAGAAAAACTGAAATGTCACATTCAAGAACAGTCACAGAGTTGTTGTGAAGCCACTCCTTCGTTATTTTAGCTGTGTGCTCAGGGTCATTATCTTGTTGGAAGGTAAACCTTCGGCCCAGTCTGAGGACCTGAGCACTCTGGAGAAGGTTTTCAGACCAGAGAATCTTATTTCTCACCATCTTGGAGTCCTTCAGGTGTTTTTTTTTTGCAAACTCCACGTGGGCTTTCATGTGTCTTGCACTGAGGAGAGGCTTCTGTCGGGCCACTCTGCCATAAAGCCCCGACTGGTGGAGGGATGCAGTTGACTTTCTACAACTTTCTCCCATCTCCCGAATGCATCTCTGGAGCTCAGCCACAGTGATCTTTGGGTTCTTCTTTACCTCTCTCACTAAGGCTCTTCTCCCCCGATAGCTCAATTTGGCCAGACGGCCAGCTCTAGGAAGGTTTCTGGTCACCCCAAACGTCTTCCATTTAAGGATTATGGAGGCCACTGTGCTCTTAGGAACCTTAAGTGCAGCAGAATTTTTTTTTAACCATGGCCAGATCTGTGCATTGCCACAATTCTGTCTCTGAGCTCTTCAGGCAGTTCCTTTGACCTCATGATTCTCATTTGCTCTGACATGCATTG
>JAUCMS010000022.1:6873212-6894552 GCA_032357445.1 Enteromius radiatus | reverse complement strand
TAAATGTCCTAAATTAGCAAAGGTCTAGTCCTGGCTTAATCTAATTCCTATCCGGGAAACCGGCCCTAAGTGTTTACTGTCACAATTTAATGCATCCTTGCTAAATATAATTGCTATCTATTAATATCTTACAAAAGAAAAGAATATCTGGCTGACCCCAGCATTTTAAACAGAGGTGCATTTTCAATTTTGACAATCAATTTTTCAATCCAACTCCTCTGGTGGATGCATTATCTGGTATTACATGATCACTGTACCTGAAGGAGGGACACCTCCAACTGAAGCCTCAGCTCAAATTTGTCGTGCACATTCCTTTAGAGGCTTGAAGCTTTAACTAGATCCTCCTCTGGCCTGCTAACGCCAGTGGGGAACGGGGTCAATGTAACAGATGTAACCTCTCTTTTCTGAATGTTGCATGGCCGCTGTCATTCTTCTGTCAATAGCAATGTTAGCAACCAGGTGGAGCTGAACTATAACTGGCCCACTGATTCTAACCTCTTTCAGAAACTCTACACTGTTAATTTAGTATTAAACACTACATTATAAATAGAACACCTGGCTGCTAGCATCAGATCTCAGTCGTTCTGTGATTACATACCCACTAGGCATGCCTGACCCCAAGCTCTTAACCCTCTCATGCAGCATGGCCATCTCTTGTAATGTCTCTGCAGAGTACAGACCGATGGGGGAGTTATACTGCTGGCTTTTTTGCCCAGAGGAGGATTTGTCCCTCGGAGCAGCTAAATGCCTTTGGGCAGGCAAAGAGGTTTCTCCGCTACTGCTCACCACAGTGCTACAGGACTGGATGGTGTGCTTGCTTGAGTAGCTGGAGTTTGTCTCAGCAGAAGCCGAGAGAGCTCCATTCATTTGCAAAGGCTGATCCTTAAAGGGGAACGTGCATGTGTGTGGACAGTGTTGAGAAAGAAAGAACAGAAGTAGCCGGTCAGAGGAAAGCTTAGAATGACAATAATTTAAGTTGAAACTATGTAAAGTACAAAGATTTATTTAGAAAATTGATGACTTGATGTTTACCTGAAAGCAAAAGGACTATTTTACCACAAATTGAAATTAAATTATATTTATTGTTTGATTTTAATAGCCCCAATTTTGTATTCAATATATTGAAATGAAGGAATGGCATTTTCAACAAAATTCTCGATTTTGTTGAAACAAAGAAGAAAGCTTGATTATACTCATTTGTATCCACACAAAGGTAGGAAATGGCTAATGTTATGAAAAAATTACTTATTCTTTACCTTCTTAAACATAATATATGTTTGAAGACTACCATTCACTAACACTATCATTTTTATAGATTTATATATATATATATATATATAAAAGAATGTATTTATTTGAACAAAATGCAGCAAAAACTGTTAATATTAATATAAAAAAAAATAAACAAACTGACCCTAAATTTTTGAACAGTAATGTAAGTACTAATCAGGGTTCCAAAACAGAGGATTTATTATATTTCTTTGTGTGACTAACACATTATTTGTTATTAAATGGCAAACTAATTGTGAAGAGCATTACATTTACAATGTTTAGCTAACTTTTTGCTCGAGTATGCAAAGTAACAGCCAGCAGGGGGCATCATAAGGCTTTTTATATGCAGTAGAACATTTATAAAGATATCATCCATGATACAGTCATACTGAGTTACCCTTGTACATAATTCTAAAAACACATTCTCTTTTAACTGAGGGCTTCAGCTGAAGCTTGCACTATTAAGGCTTTAGCGTTTACATTTTATGAACAATAACGTGGATTGTATGACCTGTGCTTGACTAAAAATATGTGAATGCACAGACATATACTGTATGCAGATGAATAATGTTTGACAGACCTTCTGATGAGGGATCACAGGCATAGGGGAGTCAATCCTTGGTGTTGTCATGGGAACTGGAGTAGGTCGCTTTGACCTGTGATAAAACAGAAAATGACAGAAGTGCTAAGGACAGACTGTCTGGATCACATCTTTTATGACAAAATTGCAATGTCCAGTGGGGAACTCTAAACAGTTCACACACAGTTCTAGGTAAATGATGCAGCCATGTACAAACTTCTGGCAAATACTTCTAGTTTTCCAGACCTCTCGACTTTCCTTTGAGATTGAATGCTGTCACAATAATAACATAATGAATCCCATCCACAACAGAAGCAGTGCTATCAGCTTTTATAAAAATGCTTTTGTCCAAACAGACTTTGTGCCAAATTGAACCTTTTCAGAAGACAAAATTAAAAACCTTACTTGCGCTTGCCTTACTCTCACTTATAGTGCACATTGTTTGAAATTTTGTGCAAAAAGAAAAGCACAAAGAACAACTGACAAAAGAGAAGTCCTTGAAACACAGTAGAGACAACAGATACATTTTGACAAAGTAGATCTTGACAAGTGTTAAAGTTTATTCCACCCTACATGTCCACTTACTAACAACTCAGAGGGAACTCTGGCATCTATTAAAAGTGTTAAAGCAAAGGAAGGATGGTCCGGTCAGTGTAATCCCTGCAGGTATGCTCGAAGAGGGGAAATAAAGGTGAACATGCCTTTTTTGGTGTTTTGTGAACTTAAGACTTAAGAACTAAGACATCAGATCAAGGATGTTTTTACAAACTCAAATATGTCACGTATCTCTTGGATGACTAGTGCAGACATGGTCCATGAGGGAGATACAGCTTCATCTACAGTGTATGTCAATAAATGTCAGATATCTTTCATTCCACTCTTTTGATTAAGTGATCACTGTACTCAAGAAGTTTCAACACATCCCAATTATGATATTTTTCTGCTCAAATCATATGAAGCTGTTTACATGATCTTTTAAATGTGGCCCATACAAGACCCTGTCTAAATAATCCCGTAATACACTCTAGCTGAATTCATGCTCAAGAAAAATGTTTTATTATTAATGGCTTTATCAAAAATAATAACATTTTTGATTAATGTTCCTTCAGGATTCTTCGATAGAAACGGTGAAAGACAAAACAGCATTTAAATTAAAAAAAAAATGTTCTGTATAATTTTGCCTTCTGTAACAAATGCTTTCTGTAAAAATGCATTCTTGCTGAAAAAAGTATTCATTATGGTAGTATACAGTATATTTTTACCCTTAAAGTTTGTCAACATATTTTAAATGCTTTTTCCACTCTTTAAATATTACCTGTTCAGTGTAAAATGTCACATACTGCAATTCATACATTAATTTTAATTTTTAATCTAGCATAGTTAATATGAATGCTGAGCTAGTTAAATGAATGTTGAGAAAAATAAAGTTACATGGATTCTGATCCAACTACAAAGTTCAAAAATCATATCCATTTATGAATAAGAAAGTTATGCAGATCAACCGCAGCATGAACGTAACCTTGTTTAAAGCTATGTTGTGTCAGTTCTGCACAGCCTTGAGTTGGAGCACAAGGCTGGAAAAAAGCTTATCAAGTTAACCGGTGTATGCTGTTGCTGATGGATGAATGGACACTCGCCAAAGGCTGTGAAGAAAGATTCTAGCTACAGTGCATGATATTCATTGCCTGTTTTGAAGAGCTTTTCAAACGTGCGCGGATGCTTGTCTAGGAATGCTGAAAATGAGCTAAATGATTCAGCAGTCAGTCTGATGCGAGTTGTCAGATGTGTCACAACACTCTTTATTTATTACACATTTAAGCAATAAAATCACATGACCTTTCCCTGGCCAAACACATACAGAGCACATCTGACCTCACAAAAAATCTCAGTAACATATGTTTATGATATACTGAAGCTGCAGTCAGTTTACGCTTCATAAAAATTAATCCCATGATTAACTTCACTGAACAGACGAGGCCTTCTTTTATTACACTGCAGTGAATTAGCCAACAATAGCACATACACCACAGTAACCCATGAGACCCGGTATCATCTGTATTATTCACTATAATTCATTCAATTAATAATTTGTTTGTAGCTACAGAATTGACAGTTCACACAAGAGCATGAGAAAGGCTGCCCCAGAGCTGTCAGTGAAGATACAGATTGTTACAAACTTATGGTTTGCCAAGAAAGATTAAATATCAGTGTGGATCACAGTGTAAACATGGCAGATCATGTTATTACCTTCACCAAGAAACTCTAATTCTATCCAAGAGGCTTCTCTCACATTTCTATAGACTCTGTGTCATACACAATACTAAATTTCCAAGCACTGCCACTCCATCCTGGTTTTAATACATAAATGTATCAGAGAAATAAAACTCATTTTTATAATTTAAATAATAGGATTGGAATGACTTCTAAAAGATCACGTGACACTGAAAAGTGTAGTAAAGTAATGTCAGCTAAAAATTCAGCTTTTCACAGGAATAAATAAAAATTTACATTTTATATTTACAGTATATAGTAACGGGGAGAGCCAATGACAGACACAGTGGGAGTGACGTCATGCCTCGGAGAGGGAAGGTGCTGCTGGAAAGGTGAAGGTCAGGCAGTGTTTGACAGGAAAGGGTCCAGGGAAGGGGCGGAGTCCGGTGGCTGTTTCCCAGGTGTGGCTCTCCTTCAGCTGCTCGCGTCCTTGGCGGCTTGCATCTCTGATGACTCGCATCCTTGGCGGCTTGCATCTCTGATGACTCGCATCCTTGGCGGCTTGCATCTCTGGCAGCTCGCGTCTCCGGCGGCTCGTGTCTTAGGCAGCGTATCAATCCTCCACCACACCCTTCCTGGACCCACGAGGACACCAGTGTGCATGCATGGGGGAAGACACCGGTCTCCCGAGGAGAGGCGTGCTTGGTTCTTTAACGGCGGCTGTGATGAGGCTCCATTCGCTTCAGGTGTGCCTCATCACACGCCACCAGACCTGCACAGTCCTGTGCCCCTCCTCTCAGCCTGGTGAAGGGCGGTGAAGAAAGGACGGGGGAGGCGATGATTGCTCGCCACAATATATATATATATATATATATATATATATATATTTTTTTTTTTTTTTTTTATTACAATATAAAACTATATTTCACAATATTATAGCTTTCACTGTACTCTTGCTCACTCAATGCAGTTTTACACACACACACACACACACACACACCTCCAAAACACTAACAATGCACTGTACCTTTGCATGGTAAGGGCCAGATTGAAATTGGCAGACTTGATCTTGTTTTGGGCCTCCAGGTGTGTCATGCCCTCTGTGCTGACCCCGTCAATGGCCACAATGATGTCACCCTGGATCAGGTTGCTGGAGGCTGCTTTGCTCCCTGGTGTAATCTGCCACAAACCAAACAAGCGCTTAATAAATGAAAAACTGACAGGTCAGCACTTCTGCAAACACAATACTGAGATAAGGTAATTATTTGTCTGCCTCCACATGAGATTGATAATGTAGGTATGAATAAAGCTGAACAAAAGAGAAGGCTCTGACATCTATAGGTGCTTGCTTGATACACTCTCAATAAAATCAGTGGAGGATAAAAACACACACAGATCCTGAATTCATGACAGCTGAGTGCACAAAGAGATCTTAAGCACACATTTGGCATGCTGCATGCTTAGTGCTTGAACAGATAATGTGTTCCTCTTGATAAAAATAAGACTGTGTTTGCAGAATAAAGTCATGTGCTTAAGTCTGAATTAATGCATATGAAGTCTATAATATAAATGAAACAAAAACATGTCTGAGACATGTTTCATGTGTTTTATACAGGCTCTGTGAGATTTATTAATATCTTTCAAATTTATTTTATACACTACTGTTAAAAGATTTAAAGTCATAAATATATTTTTAAGAAATTAATAATTTTATTCACTAAATTACTAAACATTTCTAATTTAAAAAAATATGCAGTTTTACGGTTTCTCAAAAATATCAATCAGCACAAATGCTTTCAACATTGATAATAGTAAGAAATATTTCAATTTAGAATATTACAATGATTTCTGAAGGATTATGTGAGAGAATATTTGAGAAAAGACTGCTGAACATTCAGCTTTGCAATATAAAATGAAAAAAATTGACAAAATATTGCAGTTTTTACTGCACTTTTGATTTTGAATAAGATGGGCTGGTTATACTTTTGTGTGTGTGTAAATTGTAATGTAATGAAATTCTTACATTTTTGTTTATGTTTCTAAAATTAAGGTTAATTTGACCTAATTTAAATTTAAATAAGGACGTCAAAACCCTCATTGAATGCTTTATTGCTGAAAAATTCTACAGAAACTGTTAACTGCAGAATTCTATTTTAAAAGATTGTGCATCTACACAGGCATCTTTTAAAAAGATTTTGAGTCGATTCTTTTCCCCCATGAAATTTACAGAGCATGTTTGCAGACCATCATCTAGTATTCTGTGACATACAAAAGATACACGAAAACCTTCAGATTGCACATGGGTGGCACTGTGTCATCTCTGTATCATAAAACTAGGCTATCAGTATCAAGATTCAGAGTCTGCATTTCTTTTAAATCTGGTGAGGTTTCAGCTGTGTTTTGAGCCAGAAGCATCTCTTTAAAGTTAGACTGTGCACTTCTGAGAGCCAGCAATGTAGAAGTCTAAGGACTGTCTCATTTATAAAAAAAAAAAAAAAAGTGTGAATGGAAAATGAATAAAGCGGTTAGCATGTTTCTTTCTAATCAAATTTTTAATGAATAAACGAACACATCTGAGCCAAGGATTTAGACACAGAGGTGCCAATACAGCAAAGCCTATTTCAATAGAATGAAAAGTAGACCAGTAGACAAGAAAATAAAAAGTACAGTGTCTGAAACAGCATACAAGACATACAAGATCACTCTGTGAAAGTTAGTTTGTTGTCAATTATCCAAAAGCTATCAAGCTGTAAGATATTCATTTATAGTAAATAACCACATTTAAAGCATTTTGTTTTTGGTCACTAAATATTTTCATAAAAAACTTCAAAATAAGTCATACAGGAGTAAGTAAATGATGACAGAATTTACATTTTTGTGTGAACTATCCCTTCACAAAGGTCACCTTTGGTTTCATATCTACAATATTTATGTCCAGATGTTTAGAAATTCTGAACTGAATCAACCGTTAAACAAATGTTCTTTGGTTTTCAGTTCTTTAGATTAGTATCAGACATTGATCAATTCCTGCTATTTAATTCTCACTAACTACTGGAGAGCTTTAAAAGCCTGTGGTACCTAGACTGAGCCTTTGACAAACCAGCATATGGGCCTGCAGGAATACCAAACTGACAGACGGAAAGGAACAGCAGAGCTGGCCAAACAACATCATCATGTACTATGAAGCATATGATGGAATAAACAATACAGCTAAAATAAAATGACTCCTTATAACTATAGGCACTTCCACAAGATTGTAGAAAAGTATGCATGTCCAAATTTAGCGAGTTCCCCCCAAGGAGTTTAAACAAACACTTCAAACTACAAAAATTATGCAACTTATTATAACTTACATTATAAGTTACATTTAAATTCCACTTGGCTTTGAAATCTGAGGGATGTGCAAATGGATGAATTCTATTGTTTCTTAAGGACCTGTCACATTAACAAGAAAGCTCCACTGTTTATTGTCAATAGAGATGTACTGTAGAAAGCAGAGTATACACAGAAGTCACTTTCAAACCGGTTAGCTTTTTGTTGGTCACTGCAGTGAATATCACCAAATTGTCCAAACTGAACCCATTGCGAAATTCCAGATGGCATGCATTTCTATTGAAAAGACTGTATTTCACCGTCACAAAATCACAAGTATGACCGTAGATGTGATACAGCTGTTATTCTCAACTTTTTCAGACTCCTCTTGGTACATCAAAGGCAATACAATTAATAAACAAAGGGATAAACTGGTAATCAGCATAATAGAAAGATTAAAACTATCATGCATCAAGGATATCTGGTTACTAGTGTAAAGCTGATAATTGTTAGGCAAACTAGAATCTCTGATTGCAGGCCTTGAGTGTTTGCTTATAAAAATATTTTGGCTAATTTGATTATTTCAGAGTGTAGCTTATTTGATTATGTTTACCCATTACACATATTTTTGCAGAAAAAACAAGAAAAAGTCTGCAGATTCAATAACATCTTGATAATTCAGTCCATAATATCTCATAAATCAGTGCAGTTGTTAGGAAAAGCTTGCAGCGTGTGGCTACTGTGTGTAATATCTTAAAAATGTATCAGTATGTGACAGCTGTGTTTCCACTACTGTGGTCACGTCCACACTGTGGATGAGCTTAACATGATCAATGCAATCTGACACCTGGATGGGCTATATATCCAAGCACTTCACACATACTCATAGGCAAATATGACAGATTGTAACTTGCCCTTCTTGCATACTGCCATGGCACAGTTTTTGATAATCATTTTCTCAAATGAATTAACCAGCTCAAGTTCACTGACCATGTTTATGAACCCAATATAACTGCAGCCCCCAACAGGAGAACTCCTATCCTCTGGCACAAATTCACAAATAACTGAAGTCTGTCTCATATGCTTATTGAGGTACAAGCCTGTCAAAATAAGCCACACTAGGTTTAACAAAAAAAAAAACTCTGCTGGTCTGGGGATCTAGCGTCTAACCTTTTGAGCTTGGAATGACTATGCTCACAGTTAGATGGCCATGATGAGTCTAAAATAGCTTTGAATGACTTCCTCCTTCTTTCAAAAAGGTGTTATATATAATGTTCTGTGTATAACTGTATATATAACTACCCACAGTGGGTAGCAATTGCAGTATTTTTTCAGCTTGACAGCTGCTCTAATTGTGTCTATGTGAATGGGTGCTACCCACTAGAGTGCAGGGGTTGTTTTAAGAGTCTTCTTCCTCTATAAATGTCAAGTCTAATTGCCACATATAGCAGGGGGCAACGTTCCCATAAAATGACCTGTGCTACAAATTAAAAGGATTACTTCACCCAAAATGAAATTTATATGAGTTTGGAATGATAGTAAGTGATGCCAGAATTTTAATTTCTGCGTGATTCACCCTTTAAGACTTCATTACTTATAGGCCACATAGTAAAAAAAAACGTTAGAGCTGTGGCCCTCCAGGAACACAACTGAATGTTCCCAGATCCAGAAATGTAATGTTAGAAACACATCTGTAAAACAGTCCATGTGACATAATTTACTGGACCATTCTTCTCCCCTGAGTTACATCTTCCACCATTGTGGAGATTACGCATTTGACGTAATCAGCATTGTCTTGTTTTACTGATGTTTTTACTATGCTTCTGGACCTGGGAACATTTCAATTGTGTTGCTGTCTCTCAGATTTCATTCAAACATTTTAATTTGTGTTCTGAAGATGAACGAAAGGGAGTAATTAATGACAGAAATTTTATTTTGGGGTAAACTATCCCTTTAATATCAGAAAAAGACTTTTACTTGTTTTAGTACATGCACTGATACTGTTGCTTTGTGCCGGGTTAGCAAAACTAACAGCAAAAGGAAAAGGAAGGCAGCATGGGAAAACAAAAGCTTGGAGAGACTGAAGGGAGGATTACCAGGTCTGGCACACAAAACATGCATTAACTCTCTATTCTAGCTCATTCCAATTGATGCCTGGATGAATGAGTGGCTGATATGCCAGCTCAAATCTCCTGCTCACTCACAGCAGCACAAAGGAGCTGTTCTGTGGGTCAAGTAAATCATGGGGGGAAAGTAGGCCACAGAGAAATCTAGAGAGAGACATTTGATGGCTAGTCAGATGGACTGTAAAGCAAAAATAAAATAAAACCAGCAAGAAATCATAATGCACCCTATATACAGTCCTAATAAACTGGTCTTATTTTGGTAACATTCTGGTAAACATTTGTTTGTCACATGACACACAGCAGCCAAGATAGCATTGTATAACTGATACAGGCTTATGTTTTCCTTTTTATTTGAAATATTCCCAGTTGTTAAATATATCTTGAATATGTGTAAGTAAATGCATTTTGCAACTTTATACAGTAGATTATGTTAGTTGATCTATAATGGGCCGTGGGCAAATTAGCCTAATAGTGCAATCCATTTACTATGCATTAAAATGTAGTCTTTTTAGATATGGGTGTCATGCCATAAAATATTTATAATTATAATACTTTCATTGTACAGAGAGAAAGCAAAGAACATTTAAGTTATACATGAATATTTTTAAGTACTCTTATAAATTCATTATAATCACTGAAGCTGTTAACACTATGAAATTATTATACTTACATCATAAGCACATCTGGAGTCATTTCTGATAAGAAGATTTGTCAGAGAGCAGAATTCAGCAAGCAAGTGATCAAAGCAGCGAACACCTCTGATTGGCCATTGGATTCATAAGCTCAACAGAATCGAAATATAAATAAAATCCAATTTGCTCACAAATCTGAGGCGACATGACGCCTCTGCATGCCATGTACAGTACCAATCATGATTTGAATGGACTGTCATGGTGTCAAAATATCTGAAATGGTGAAGACTTGCCCATGATTGAGGCCTGAGCACTTAACCAGATGGGCTCATTTATGCTAACAAGACCGAAAAGAATCCGACACCATATGAATGCAATGTGACCTGATCCTCTCCTGCTGTAGCACCCCTCATATAAGAGCTGAATAAACCTGCCTGACACCAAATGAATAAAACACATGTAAAAAGGACCAAGAGTTCATCACAGCACACCAAAGCCAACCTGTTCAATTATCTGAGAACAAGCTTTGCTTAAACATATCAAACATTTCTGTACTCCTGAAAAGAAGCGTGTCATTTTGCTGGTTGTTGGTATATAATATCTCTAAGAGTCTTCCCCAGCAGGACTGACCTGACCTTAAGCAGCCATCTAAAAACAGCTCTGCCTGTCAGCAGCACCAGCTTCAGGCTCACACGGAAAACACCAAGACTGCCTGGAACTAGCATTATATAATAACATTATTGACACAACAATGTGATATGAGACTTCATACATTAAGTTAATTAGTTAAATATATCAAGCTAAATGAATTGCATGCTTTATGATGTGTGTGTAAATCATAAGGGTAGTCTGCTGGACCACCACTGAATGCCATCATCTCTTAATGTTATGCAATGTGACACAAAATCTATCAGAAGATATTTTTATGTTTAATGTACAGCTAACGGGGCAATATTTTAACTCACAGGCTTTTCACAATAAGGTAACCAGTGTGATTATGCAAAAATGCAATTAAACATTTATTTTTTTTTTTTTTGCAATGAAACAAGTAATTATATTTTATTTTCACAGTATGCAACTATTTTCCAAAATTATTCTAAAGCAGATTATCTCATGCATATAGTATACACTACCATTCAAAAGTTTGGGGTGAAAATAAGTTTGTTTTCTGAATTAAGTCTCTTATGCTTACAAAGTTTAAATTTATTTGATCAAATTAACCTACAGTCTAAACAATAAGGTTGTCAAATATTCATACAATTTAAAACAAATGCTTCCTTTTGTAATGTGTTGAATTTGAATTTTTAGCAGCTATGTCTTTATTGTCACATGATCCTTTAGAAATCAATAAAATCAATATGCTAATCTGCTGTTCAAGAAACATTCCTTTATTATATCATTATAAATGTGCTGCTTAATAACTTTGTGGAAACCAGGAAACTTTTTTGTCAAGATTCCTTAGATGAAAAAAAAAAAGCATTTATTTGAAGGATCATACATTTGTATCGTCACTTATGACAACTGAACAGTGCCATTTTTTAAAAGAAATTCACTTGTACGTTCTTAAATCATATACATTTTTTGCAACGGGACCAGTGAAAATATACATTATATAATATTTGAGATAAAAGTGAGTTATACATTACACAAAAATCAAGCAACAACAAAAGACTGAAATAGCTACTAAAGCTACTTTTTTCTTTTTAATTGGAATCAGCTTTAAAAATGAAGTAGGTTTGTGTTTATTTGCCAGCACCAATCCTCCTGAAGACAATTTCCAATCAGCACATTAGAGAGTAGTCGTGTGGGGAGATGTCATATAAGCAGTCCAGCACTGCAAAGTCACAATGAAAATCAACACTGTCAGGAACGCTCTCACCAGGAGTGTTGTGCTATTTCAAGAACTTGAAAAAAAAAAACAAAAAAAAAAAACACCAACAACTTTGAATGTGGTCCAAGTGATAGTATTAATGCAGATCAAATTCAAGCCTACCATAAAACTCAATCTTCAAAAGCTTTAACTGGATGCTCAGTGAATACCATATGAATGAGAGTACCTCTTAATTTGAAACGTCCATATTTGAACACCCTAATATCACTTCACAAAGGTGAAACACTATTCCACCAGTTGGTGCATCAGGGTACGTCAAAGAGAGCCCACAATGATATTATGCTGAGTTTTATAATATAAGGCTACTGCAAATGCCCTTCACCGGATGAAACATCCTGAAACTATTTGGCAGATGCTAAAGGGTGGATCCCTGTTGACATTTAACGGTAACATCTTTTCAGAGGCAAACACATTTCTAATGACCCAGTGTCAAATGAAATGTCACAGAACATTAGTGTAAGTATAAGGTGATTTAGTGCTGGGTAACCCCATATCTTTCCTCTTTTACATCGGAGGTCCCAACCCCCCTTTACTCCTACCACCACTCAGTTCAATAGGATAAATTATTTCCTCATCTGTGCTATTCTATACATGCTAGTGACAACACAATGGATGTAACCTGCTTGGATCTGAACTTTCTGTCAGATAATCAGTAATAAAGTAAAAACATGTATAAACATACAATGCATTTAGTGAGTTCATAGACAAGATTCAGTTTAATTTAGTAGCTTTTTTTTTTTCAATTGTCAATATCTTTTTGTTGCTGTTACTTAATTACTTTCTAGGCCTAATGCATTCTTCAGATAAAAGTATTATTTTCCTTAGAAGTTTCTTTTCATCCAAACCACCCAGAGGTATTTATATCCCTCATCTGCTGCTTTCAGTTTGAACTGAATTGCAAGTTCATGCTTTCTGTGTGCCATCTGTTACAGTCTGAGCTGCTCTCAGCCAAGAGAAACCCTCATTTCAGCACCTAGCACTGAAAAAGAGCACTCACAGCATCTGCCAACAACATTTCACCCAATTCAGAAGGCCAATATATATATATATATATATATAGGGAAAACCTGTGATATTGTAGAATGTTATAACAAAAAAAATTAAAGTAATATTATTGCAATAATTTTGCAACCATTACTACAGTCTTCAGTGTCACATGATATTACAGAAATCATTCTAATATTTTGATTTGGTGCACAAGAACCATTTCTCATTATCATCACTGTTAATAAAAAATATATTACATTTTTTCAGGATGAATACAAAAAGTTCAAAAGCACAGCATTTATTTAAAAATATATCATTTCAGTAACAATGTAAAAGTCATTGTCATTTTTAATCAGTTTAATGCATTCACAATTATATTTTACATACAGATAATTATTATTATCGCAACAGCTCATAAACAAGTCCCGAACCATTCATTATTGTATGTTTTAACACTCAGAACAAAGTCTCCAGCACTGAACTGGAATTCTCACTAGCTGATCAGTAAATAGCACCCAGGCCGTCTGTCTCCTGTGGGCTGGTGAATAATATTCATCCTCTTAAGTTACACGGATCCTCCTCAGACCTACTAATGCGATACTCACAACAGATGCAAATCTACGTCTTGATTCAAACGCAGAATAACAGAACACTTCTTGCCTCCTTTCCTGCAGGCCCGCACACCTGTGAGGTACTTTTATAGAAAAGCCCCCTGTCGAGCCAAGCGGCAGCCAGAATAAACGTATTGGGTACCACCTGTCACTCCACAGTGACTGACTAGGCCCAATGCTACTGGTCTTTTCCTGTAGACAAACAGACCTGCCACACACCTCTTGATTTAGATATTCTTAGTAACCAGTAAAGTGAGGCCAAACGGCTGTCAAACGTTAGAAATAAAAAGGCCTAGAAGAGCGTCAGAAGATTCCAATCTGCATTACGATAGTGTTGAAGGTATACGTCACTATAATATGACTAACACTATGGACCACCTAGGACAGTGGCAGCACAGAAATTCTTCCTGACCGCAGACTATGTTGGCAGAGGTGACAAAATGGCAGTGCATCGTCTCTTTGTGGCATGTATTGCCACCGTTTGACCGCTCGATCACTGTCTGACATTTTTTTTACACAAGAGGGTCTATTTTTTTAAGACGCTCTAATGCCAGCAACATATTGGGGCAGTGAATCTGTCCTCACTAGACATCTGAGAATAGGTGCATGTGGACTGTGCTCTCATTTGAAGACACTTAAACACAATCACACAGATATATTTATATACATTCACAACAGATACATGTCTCATGCTGACAACATAACATTCTTTAGTATGTGTTCATTATGATTGATTTGAAGACCTAAGATCTTTCCACTAGGTCAACTATCCATGTTTGCAGAGCTAGAATTGTTACAGTACAATGAGTACTCTCCCTTCTGTGATATCTGACCTTCCTTTCTTACAATAAACACCCTTCTGCACTCATTCATCCTGACTTCCTTGTATATATCGAACTACAATTTCACAGAACTAGCTGTTCAAGAGAAGCATCAGTCATCATGACTTCATGTCACACGCAAGAATTACAGCAGAACAAGGATGAATCGACTCAAGTGCAATGAACTGACAGCATATATTTCGATCAATACTGTACATCTGCATTGCACATATGGATTTATAAGATTCCTCACTAAAGCAGCATTGCATAAAGACTACTGAATAATTCAGAAAAAAACATTTCACAATATCTACACAAACTTTACACCAAGATATCAATCACTTCTACGAGGCACAAAATGCACATGCCCAAAACAAGTTTCCAAAATAAGAAGGATAAAGCATAATCATAATAGAGTATTATTATATAGAAGCATAGTCATTATCATCATGTGATGAATAAAGTCATTACTATACATAACAAACAACTCTGGATCAACCACAGACCAGCAAAGGATCAAGTACCAAGATAATGAATGAATGAAGGAACTACAAATCAAGTCACACTGTAGTAAAATGATGGATCATATTTTAAGCCGCATAATAAGAGAACTGGGAAAACCTAAACTGAAACTGAATTTAACTGAATTCAAATTTGAGTGAAATACTTACACAGCACTCTAGAAATTTTTAATCAGGTCGATTAGACTCAATCTACATGCACGTAAACGCATGCTGAACTAATGAATCGCTGTGTGTTTGGCCAAGATTTGGGGGTCTTACCCTGGAAACGGTGAGGGGCATGTTGAAGTCCTTGCCTCCTTGCAACCGGAAGCCCCAAGGCGAAGGTCCAGCGAGTGAAACGTTGTATGAACTCATTGTTCAAAAAAGCCTGTGTATTGTTTAAGCAACAGAATTTCTCCAAACGGATGGGGAAAATGGATTTGGAGGGGGGCGGGGCACGTGCCAAACAGCCTCTGAAAGAAGAAGGGGAAAAAAGTGTAAAATGAAAGTAACACTCAAACCTCTCCGATAAAAAAAAAAAAGAAAACCTGCAGGCCAAAAGGGTCAAAGTAACAGCTTAAAACAAGGAATTCAGGCCCAGCCAAACTGTAACTAATGCAAAATAACTGGAGCAACAGAGCAGAGCTATGAGCCAGAGGAAGAGGATTCTTGCCTGTTCAGATGTGCTGGACAGACAGCCTAAGAATAGCTGCCCCTCTGCAGAGAGCGATAGCACTATGGTATTGTGGGGAGGGGGGAGGAAGGGGTACTTATATGGCATGTAAGGGGACACCCAGAATGCCAGGCCTCCCATGATTCACAGAGCTAATATAGCCCCCTCTTAGGCTAAAAGATTTTTCTAGACTCCTTTCTTCTAGGGTGCCTCATCTATCTGGGTACTGAGCTAGTTTTGGTTTGGGATAGGGTTAGAGTTAGGCTTAACTCCTTGCAAGTGCAAGCTGGCTGATTCTGAAAAAGGTCAACAAAAGGTTAGAGTTAATTGGCAGCCCCTACGGACACAAACAAGCTTATCTCATTCATTCACAGTGCACTCTGGGATTGAACTGTCTCCTGTTTAAGTAAAGTGTCTGTCATCATCCTAAATACACTGATATTTCTACATACACATCGGGTCAGTAAAACATTTAAAGAAATAAAAGAAATTTTAACTTCAGAAATGTTAACTGTAAGCATTTACAATGTTTCAAAAGATTTAAAAAATAAACATTTCATAGTATCCACCAAAATATTTCAGCATTTCAGTACTCAGAAAATAAGAAATATTTTTGAGCAGCAAATCAGCATATTAGAATTATGTGACACTGAAGACCGGAGTAATGGATGCTGAAAATTTAGCTTTATAATATTATAATATATATTAAAACATGTATTTAAATCATAATAATATTTCACAATGCTACTGATTTTATTATATTTTTAATCAAATAAATGCAGCCCTGGTGACCATTAGAGACTTCTTACCAAGCCAAATTTTTGAAGGATACTGTATCTTTATGAATACATTAACGTCACATGCAATCCATCAACATTTAAAATATTCCATTGGCATAATAATGCAGTATGTAACTTTTTCTTCTTTACTGCAAACAAACCTTGGATGGCATCTACATGAGATAATGTTATCCCAAACATTCAGAGGCATCTGGAGGTTCTTTAAGAGCAGCTTTAAACAAAGAACGAGTGGCAGTGAGAAAAGCCTGATATGCTCTTATTGCTCTCAGAGAACCAAGATAAGAGGACCTCTCGCGCACCAGTACATCACAAGCTCCGCACCGAGACATCGGAGGATAGATAACCACTGAGGACCTGCCTGTTCGCCCAGCCTAATTTGGGAGACCTCTAGTTTGCAGCTAAGTTTAGCACTCTTTGTCAACGGAAGAATTTGAAGTAATACTGTACATGAATGTTCAACAATCAGGCCTTCATAGACAGCATTTCAGGGAACAAGAGTCCTGGACCGTTGTGACATTGTTTTGATAACTGATACAGTGCTAGTCATTGTGAGCCTTGGCAAAGACAACATAGCCTACTATTATTGAAAAATGTGCATTGGCCTTTTCTGAAAGTATTTTTCTGATTCATGTATCTTTTCTAAACATTGATACTGTAAAAAAAAAATGTTGTCGTCCTACAATACATTTACCTGCATGTACTGTATATATTTGCGTGTGTAATGTATGTATATGTTCATATTATATATATATTTTTTTTTTTAACGTTCAAAAATGTAAGGTCAGTAAGATATTTATGAATGTAATGTTCAAAACTACTGTTACAGTAGTTTACTGTTATACTACTGTTCAAAACTTTGGGATCAGTACATTTTTATTATTTCTTCTTTGAAAGAAATGAATACTTTTATTAACCAAGGATCTATTCAATGAACAAAAAAGTCATAGCATAGATTTACATTTTATAAATATATTTTTTATATAAATATAAAAATATGTTTTTTTTTTTTTTTACTTGTTATTCATCAAAGAATCCTGAGAAGAAGAAAAAACACAGGCTCCAAAAAATATATTTGGCTGCACAACTGTTTCCAACACTGACAATTCTAGCAATAAATCAGCCTATTAGAATGATTTCTGAAAGGATCATGTGACACTGAAGACTGGAGTAATGATGCTTAATTACATACAGATAAATTGTTTATGCATCACATTGATTTTATGTTTATAATAATTTAGAGATAGACCATATTATCTCTGAATACTGATGACCATACAACAGATGAAATGAGAGTTTGTACATTATTTGAACCACCAATATGAATCTACACAAAAACACAATACAATAGGATATTGCACTAGTTAATTTACAATAATTTGTATGCATCCAGACAACAGTCCTTATGTAAAGACCTCATGTCTATTTATTGCCTGTAACAACAAATTGTCAAATTCTTCTTTGCTGTCACAGCAAAGTGGAGCAGCATCCAACAGTTGTTTTATCACACAAGCACAGTAGTGAATGACTTGTAGCTACTTCAGTATAAACAAATATAACTGATCCATCTTTGACCGGATAGAAACATGGAAAACAATGTAAATAATGCCCCTTGCAAAATTACACACATAAAGAAAGAAAGTAAAAACACTTCAATGAGTTTGAGCATCACTCAATCAATCAGTGTTGCAAAAAAACAAAACAAGACACACGCACCTGACAACAAATTCAGAACAATAACAGATCAGCCATTGACTGCAGAATAGTCTACATTTAAACTCTTAGTATTATATAGTAATATATCTGTAGGTATGGAACAATGGGAAAACTATGAATGAAGCTGTAACGTTAACTGAGAGACGATGCTTACAGAAATGTTTTCACGCGACTGCAACTACTGAGCGTCTCGAGTTCAGTGTCAAGCCTGTTGCCTCTATTTCCATTCAACAAACCGTTAAACACAAACGACTTCTCAAAGTTTCGCTTCAACCTACATTGCATGCTTAAAGTTGCTTTACACTGACAGTCACGAGCCTTGAAGTTTGGAGTCGCTCCGTTTCCTCCAGAGGCGAGCTCTGTCACTCACAAGATCCATGGAACCCCCGGTGTATGTAAGCACACGGGACTCAAATTGACCAATCATACTATGCTGAAGGATTAGCTCCTGAATAATAATTATGGAATGTGGCGTTCCGCCGTAGGCCTCCCTGATTCGCTGGAACGCAGTCGCCGAGCTAATCACCTGTCGAATTAACGAATCATCATATGATGAGCGTTTGGCTCATGAATATTAATGAGCTTTTGTGGCCGATGTATTAGTGGAGTTACCAAGCAACACAGTATGACCTGATAAATATTAATGAGAAAAGTATTTTTCCCCATAGTAGGATTCGTAATTTCCCACACGGGACGGGAAGAAAGAGGGCGAGGGATTTTCATTAGAACGGAATTATTAAAGAGACAGTCGCCCTTGTCAACTGTTTTAAAAATGAATCAACTTAACATCTGATCTATTAAAAAGCCTCAGAAGTCATCAAACATTCTGCATGGCCCTATATATAATTCACTAAACTTAGCTTGTTTGCTGCTCTTTAAACTGGTAGGCTATTTAACAATCTCCCTAAAAAGCAGTAAAGCAAAACTGAGAGCTAAATGTGATGAATGAATGTTATTTATACCCGCTGATGTACAGGCAGCACAGTTTGGAGGTTTGTGGAGAACAGGGGACCCCAGAGGACGTCAGTCACAGTGACTGAATGAATAACTGCTGTTAGTCACACAGTTGAGGGGGTTTTGCATGCCATAACAGGTTATGATGTAGATCTTGCCTCCCTGGAGCACATCAGCCACTAAGAGTTGGGAAACATATATTCTTAATTTTTCATGCTCACATATATATTACTTACAATCAGATTTTTCCAAGAATCATATTGACACACTGATGAAAATGCGTAACACTAGATGGATTAATGGGTTAGTTCAACCAAAAATTGTCATTAATTACTCACCCTCATGTTGCTCCAAAACCATAAGACCTTCAATCATCTTCAGAACACAAATTAAGATATTTTGAATTGAGATGTATCTGTATCTTTATCTGTATCTTAACGTATTTGATGTAATCAGCATTGTTTCCAAGAAAACTCATGTGCATAATCTATGGCTGTTTGCACCTAGAAGAAAGCGTAGTAATGTTCTCTAAAATCGCAGAAGACGGAAGTCATAGGAGAAGAATGATTGAGTATATGATGTTATTTTTTTTTTCTTCGCTCAAAAAAGTGCTCTCCTATCGTTGCCAAACTTAAGTTGCCACTGATGTCACATGGACTCTTTTAACCTGTGCTGAAGACGAACAAAGGTCTTATGGGTTTGGAATGACACGATGGTGAGTAATTAATTCATTTTTGGGTGAACTAACCCTTTAATAATACATTTAGGCATGATAAACCCTTGCTCAAAGAGAAAAGAGTGCTAAAACACTTTTGTTACTTTCCCAACCCATAAAGGAATATTGTGCGGATGTGTGCAAACATTTCTTGCTGTAATGTTTAATGTCATATGTGTTTTTGCAGGAGTCACTGCTGAATTGGCAAATGACACATTGCCCACAGGAGGGCATTGTGTGAAATGACAACCTATGTCATAGTTGCACAGTAGGGGACTATTAACCATATATCACAGTGCGCACACATACATGATTATATGAATAATGTTCTCAGGTACCTTTGAGAAGAAGGCATGACTGAGATGGAAATCCACACATTTTACATGCACATGTCCAACATTTCTAGCCTTTACTATTTCCAGACTGTTCAAATGTTTGGGGTTGGTAAGATTTTTTTTTTATTATTGTCTCTTTGTAACGATATTCAGCTGGAGTTCCCTCAAGCTCCACCAGAGGGCACTCCAGCCAACACAGTTTTGCCTGTCTCCGTTGCATCTGTCTGCCATCGTTTTGAACCCTCCCTGTATTTGACCATGCCCATTAATAAAAGCTTGCGATTGGATCCGTCCTCATCTGTCCCATTCATTACAGTCCAGCACACAGTTGCATTAATTTGATCATAAATATATGCCTAGTAAAAATTTTATTACTGTTAAAACAGGTTAAAACATGTGTTTTTATTTATTTTCTTTATTTGTTCGTCTTCTTTACAACAGGTTACTATATACAGTAATAATGTTATTACACGACCCTAAAGGACAACCGGAAAGTCAACCGGTTCTCTACAGGACACACCTTAGTACTATGCATACGTATTTCATATTATATATCTTTAGCATTATATACTATATTGTTAGCAAATCTGTAGGAATTTTGTTTGTCCCTAAAAGTTTTTGTTGTTGTTTTTTGGCAATCTAGGGTGCGTCCTGTGTCCCACCCATCACAACCTTACAGGACACACCCTAGTCCTAACTTCAAGTGGTCTCTGGTGAGAACAGACAGCCTCGGCTAAACCTGACCTCCTTCCCTGGCCCGTAAGGGCGGCCTCTCCCTAATTGTGCAGGCAGTTACATAGCTCATCTGCCCCACCTAGAGTTCTGCACCGGAGCTAGGAACCAATCCGACATGAAGGCCAAATTAGCTTTTTTTGGCAACCTAGGGTGCGCCCTGTGTCCCACCCACCACAACCTTACAGGACACACCCCAGTCCTAACTCCAAGTGGTCCCTGGGGAGAACAGACAGCCTCGGCTAAACCTGACCTCCTTCCCTGGCCCGTAAGGGCGGCCTCTCCCTAATTGTGCAGGCAGTTACATAGCTCATCTGCCCCACCTAGAGTTCTGCACCGGAGCTAGGAACCAATCCGACATGAAGGCCAAATTAGCTTTTTTTGGCAACCTAGGGTGCGCCCTGTGTCCCACCCACCACAACCTTACAGGACACACCCCAGTCCTAACTCCAAGTGGTCCCTGGGGAGAACA
>JAUCMS010000022.1:6858002-6870374 GCA_032357445.1 Enteromius radiatus | reverse complement strand
CCACAGAGGGTTCCGCCGGCGTGGCAAAGTGAAGAACCCCAAAAGGTGCCTCCAGGAACCTTTAGTTTTTACAGTGTCTATTTACTGTCAAGTGAGATCTTTTTAATAAATATACATAACACTCATTTGATACTTGCCACATATGTAACACATTCGGCCTGTGAGGTCACCTTTTCAAATATGCCAGAGTCATGGCTTTTGAGCTTTGACTTGAAGCTGGATGAGATACAAGGTTTGAAGTCTGGCATCTCCGCAGTGTCCTTGCTGATGTCACAAGACACTTGCCGACTGGCAGGCCTGGAGCTCATGCTTGAGAGATCGGCCTCAGTATCTGTCCAGCCCTGAAGAGTAGAAACAGGTCATAAAATACATCCATTACAATCACATCTGCCCATGAGAAGACAAATCATCAAATCTAGAGATCCTCACAGATTCGCTGTCGGAGGCTGAGGAGAGCCGGGACTTGCCGGTGCTGGTTCTGCGAAAGTGTCCGGACATATCAGAAGACTGGCTTGTGACAGTGGAACGACGTGTGGACATAAAGCTGCTGTGGAGCGAGTGGAGGTCACGCTTGGGGATACACAACAGCACACGAAGACACGGAATGTATTTCGCTATGGCCAACCTGACAAAGACACAGATGAGACACAGGCATGAGACACCGCAGACATTGTGGATACTGTTACGTCCAGAGCCGTAAGATTTTGTTGTTGTTGCTGCTTTCTCTCTCTCTCTGTGTCTCCCTACAGAACCAGTGTCTCCACCTAATACTGATAATTAGAGTTCTGCTTTGATTGGATGATATGAGAGGAGAGAGCGTATTTAAACTGCAGCTACCCTCAGACCAACTGTTGGTGGTGTGTGCCATCTTAGAAGCCGATCAAGACGTTCTCTTACTCTTAGAACTTATTAACCGTAGTTTGGTGATTTGGTGTATCTTAGCTGTTTGACTTTTTTTGATGAGGGAAGAGTAATAGTATGCGTATGATATGGCTTTTGATCTGACTTTGTTTGCGTTATTGTGCGAGATGCAACAAAACATGTAATCAAGGAGGAACTGTTTGGGGATTTAGAAATAACTGGCATGTCAGGGGCTGTGGTGGAGGCTGCAGTCCCGGATTTTGATCCTAACGTAGATGCCATTAATCCTTGTTCTGAGCCATCAGTCGCTCTGAAGTTAAATAAGCTAGAACTTGAATTGAAGTGGGAGGAATGTGGGATACTGAAGTGCGCAGGCTTGAGCTGGAAACTTTAAAGCTGCGCAGACCCACTCCATTGCCTCAATCCGGGCCAGTTTCTGCTTTACCTGTAGAAATGGCAGATTCTGGTTGTGCTCCCAAATCAAGGCACGACTCCTGATTCTGATTCCTCATTTGATTGTTAATGTGAGTAAATTCATTAGTTTAGTACCGCCATTTTGTGAAACTGAAGTCATTTGAGCGTGTAGCCTCTAAATGAAACTGGCCTAAAGATATGTGGGCCCTTCTTCTGCAAAGTCATTTTTTCTGCTTTTCTGCTGCACTACCAATCGAACAAGCACTCAACTATGCCATAGTTAAATCCACTGTGTTATGAGCATACGAATTAGTGCCGAAGCATATTGCCAGAAATTCCGGTTTTACATGAAAGCAGCCAGTCAGACACATGTTGAATATGCTAGAGAGAAGAAAGCACTGTTTGATAAGTGGTGTCTTTCCAGTGAAATCTCTACTCTTGAACAGCTTTAGCAGTTGATTCTGCCGGGAAGATTTTAAAGCCTGTGTGCCAGAAAACGTAATTTATCTTAACGAACAAAAAGTACAAGTGTTAACTGATGCTGCTATTGAAGCTGATGAATTCGTGTTGATGCACAGAAGCGTTTTCTCTGCCCCTCGTGTGCTCAGGAAACAGAATTTAATTGGTTTAGCAACTATCGTAAAGTCAATTCTGTAACCAAACCACTCTTTTCCTCTTCCGAGGATGGAGGACTGTGTAGATAAGGTTGGTGCTGCTTAATACGTTACCAAATTAGATCTCCTCAAAGGTTATTGGCAAGTTCCTTTAACTGACCGTACCTCTGAAATATCTGCCTTTGTCACTCCAGATTGCTACAATACTCTGTTATGGCTTTTGGCATGTGAAATGCCCCGCTACTTTCCAAAAGTTAATGAATCAAGTATTGTCAGGACTGTCCAACGTAGAGGTATACTTGGATGACGTTGTAGTCTTTTCTAATACTTGGGAGAAACGTCTTGATCAGTTGTATGTATTTTTGACTGGTTGAACAAGGCTTCTTTAACTCCTAATTTGGCTCAGTGTAAATTTGCCAAAGCTACAGTCACTTATCTTGGTAAATGTGTCGGTCAAGGGCAAGTAAAACCTGTTGAGGCCAAGATAGCTGCTGTCGTTGGTTTCCCCACGCCTACTAGCAAATGTGAATTACGTAGTTTCTTAGGGATGAGTAGCTAAGTTTTTGTAATAATTTTGCTGCTGTTGTTTCTCTTCTAACTCATCTTTTAAGCACCTCAACTCACTCTGGAATGCATGGAAGCATTCTCTGCTGCAAAAGATCTCTTCTTCTCTCAGTGATTTAAACTGCAGGTTGAACCCTTCCTGGGGCTGAATCCTGGAGGTTTCTCTGCCAGTGCACACCGTCTCACTACCAAACATTTATTTCTGTTGCGGTCTACCCTAGACCTGCATTAAGGCCACAACAATACATACTGTATGTACTGTATACAGCATTTTAACACCAATTATACTAATGGGAAATCACTGGTAGAAATATTGATTGATTTTTAGAATCAAAAATCGAACATTTTCAACAATTAAAATACAACTGAAAGGAAACTAAATGCAACCATTAAACGTGGTGACTTGACTGGTAATAACTATTACAAGTGTTTAAAAATTAATTTTAAAATTATAAAAGCATGTCTCAAAATTACTCAAATGTTTTAAAGGCAACAATGTAAAAAAAAAAATTACTTCAGTGCTTTAGATTAGGTACACAATTTAGGTAGATTTTGAAATAGTACGCTTTTAAAAATTATAATATGTTTTGTCACTGAATGCATGAAAACATATTTAGGTAATAACATGTTCAGGAAAATGTAGTTTAGTGTTGTGGGAGAAAATCAAGTAACTTTTTGACCCAGCAAGCCTTGGTCAAAACACATGGCACCATAACGTCAGGAAGCTCTGCAGGATTAATTATTCTTTACACTCAAATGGATATTCAGGTTAATGAAATCAATCAAAATGTAATTCCACACTTTAACCCAGAAGCAATACATATTTCTGATCAATTTGCGATTCCATGGCTCAGTGAGCTAGACACTAGGAAAAATTAAAACAATCATAATTTGTCTCAGGTGTTTAGTCCATACCAGGTAATGTAATCTCTGACTCATGTTCTTTGTTAATGGAAAGTGAAAATGTCAATGACATTACCACTTACAGTGCCATTCATGATTTTCATTACCACTTTGGTAGTCAAAACTAAATCAGTCTAGATTCAAAAATACTGTACATTGAACTGCCATCAACGATTCTCAATGAGACTCCTGCAGTACCTGTATTTGGGGTGTGTGATGGCGTAGATGATGGGATTGTGGATTGCTGAAGCTTTGGCTATCACAGCAGGTACTGAATTCATATACGGTGTGAGCATATCAGAATACCTGAAAAATAGCGTATAGATTAATTAACATGTTAGTCTACATAATGACAATAAATAAAAATAATTATGCTAAATATATGTAAAAGCTAAATAATAAATCATATTATATTATACAGTAAAAACAGTAATATACTGTAGTGAAAAATGATTGAACTCTTTTGTATTTTAATATACTTTAATTTAATTTATTCCTAATGGCAAATAAAACATTATTATTATTACCAATGTTAAAAACTGTTGTGCTGCATTTTTGTTGTTGTTGAAACAGTGATATTTTTTTTTTGGTCAGGGTTCTTAAAATGAAAAAAAGTCCAAAAGAACAGCAGTTACTTAGAGAGTACAAAACTTTTATTATAACATTTTAATGTCTGTACTGTCAGTTTTGATCAATTTAATGTGTCTTTTCTGAATAAATGTAATAATTTCCTAAAAGGCAAATTTTTTTCTGACACTAAATGTTTGAATATTCATGTATATTTTATATTATATTGTGTTGTCAGGGTTGCTATTCATTTACCCAGCAAAAGCTGTCAGTGCCACAGTCGAATACGGAGACCAGGAGATGACATACATGAGAATGACAATAAGAGCAATTTTCGCCATCTTCCATTCATTTTTCAGCCGCTGAAATCGTTTAATTGAGTCTCTCTTATTATCGCCATTAATTTTGCCCACAGCTCTTCCAAAGACAAAAACAAAGCAACAATTAAACAACACTCATTTTCTAATATTGGTTTACTGCCATCAAAAGCGTATCTATTTTCAATAGGTCACACCTGAAGATTCATTAAAATGCAGAATAAAAAGTATTGAAGTACTTCAGTGTTACATTTTACTGACATTTCTCCAATGCAATTTCCATTTTTAAAACAAGACATTTAACAGCTTTGAAACACTGCTGATGCTAATTTATTCATACTGTTCTGTAAGATCTGTATCAAAGAACTCACTCATTAGTGCTGCGAATGGATCGGAAAATAAAGAAATAGCAATAGATGATGACGATAAGTGGAATGAAGAAGACGAAGATGAAGAGGAGCATAGTGTAAGCTCGCACAGAGGGTGTGAAGGTCATATAATCCCAGGTGCAAGAGGTCAACAGCCCTTCGGGAACATAAGCACCTGCAAAACAAAGACAGACAGAACATAAAACTATAAAATAACAGCATAAGTGGAGGAAAGTGAAGGATAGGCAGCAGCTAAGTCTTTCCCACCCAGAAAAATATTGTCAAAACTGGAACATACTCAGAAAGAAAAAGGATTTATGAGTACTGTCTGGCTCCTGGGCAAACGCAGTGAAATACAACCCAATGCACACACAGCTGAGGATATTTAAGAAATACGCTGTAATCACAGTATTTCCTATTGCCACCAATCACAGTCTGGCTTTTATGCATATGTGCTGCTATCATCAGTTCTCTGAGGTTTGAGGTTGGTAGATATAAGCTGTCAGGACCATTAAAGGAGACAGACACTCTTCGTGTGAAGAGCAGGTCGGCTGTAAACCAAAGATAGAAAGTGCTGGAGAGCCAAAAACACCAGGCTTTACCAGTCTATCCCTCTTAAGCTGAAAGCCTTGGTCCTCAGAGACCACCTTTATGCGACACAGATCAGAGTCCAACAGCTCACTGTTTGTAAAGCCATTGGCTAACAACTCTCATGCTTGTGTGCTCACACATGGATGACCCAGAATGCTCAGAGTACTTGTCCCGAAAGACCTAAGCTTGTAAAAGACTGATGCATCCTGTGAAACAGCATCAAATGTATACTCAACTCCATTAACACAGGAGCGCACTTAAACACCTGCAAAAGCACAGACATCACATGACATGTTGACATCTGGCTTAAAATAAATAACATTTGCTTTGGTTTTGTAATCTAATTCAGTGATATTCATACATTTATTTGATGGATGTGTAGATTAGGTCACCTACAGGTATATATATATATATATATATATATATATATTTAACAAAGAATTAGTGTTTTCTAGTTTTGCATCATTGCCCTTTTTTCTTATTCTGTATTATTTTTGTTTGTAGAAATGCTTTTATAGAGAGCACTGAAAGATAATGAATGTTGCTCCTAGGCACATACCTGTTTTTCTTAGTATTTAAGCTGCGCTGTAAAAAAGGAATTTCTTAGAAAAGCTACAAGTGCAAAGCAACATGATGCATTCAGATATTTAGATCACTGGCGATCAACAAATGTAAAAGAAGAGCTCTTTACATCACAACACAATATATACTAAACAATGATTTTATAACAGTAGCCATATAATTTATTAATGATGCAGTGCATGCTGAGACTTCATTAACCCTTAATATTTCAATATTGTTCAATATAAAATTCTCTGTTGTATGAGTAGTTGGAGCAACATTTGCGGGAATTCAATTCTATTGACTTTCTCTAGAAATGCATGCAGTGCATATGATGTTATACTTTAAGTCCAAGGTCATCAAAACTGTTTAGTTACC
Source organism: Enteromius radiatus (assembly GCA_032357445.1). Taxonomy (NCBI): domain Eukaryota; kingdom Metazoa; phylum Chordata; class Actinopteri; order Cypriniformes; family Cyprinidae; genus Enteromius; species Enteromius radiatus. Next base: position 6,864,236 of record JAUCMS010000022.1, on the reverse strand, counting down.
AACATTGTTCAAAATATCCTCTTTGTGTTCTACAGAAAAAAGAAAGTCATACGGTTTTGGAAAAACATGAGGGTGAGTAAATGATGACATAATTAATATTTTTGGGTGAACTATCCCTTCGAGCCGCATTTAATCATGTATGAATGCCTTTGAAGGCTTGTTAGATAAAAATGTCATTGTCATCAAAAACAAGAAAGCATGAAAACATTTAACAAATATCAACAGGTTTAAAATGTTAAAACAATAAGTATACTACACTTACTCCAGCCAAAGAAGGGTGGCAGGCTCCAGCCAAGTGAATAAGCCCAAGATATCAGAAGAATCAGCAGAGCTCTCTTCTGAGACAACACACCGATGGAGGCTAGCGGTCGCGTGATCACGAAGTATCGATCCACAGCGATGACCATGAGCGTGATCATGGAGCAGATGCCAAATAAAGCCCCACAGAATGCATACAACTCACAACCTGGAGAGATAGGAGGAACAGAATAAGGTTAGTCCGTAACTGAGCACAGCTTATAAAGAATTGATATTTCTGTGCTTAATTCTAGCAGTTTTGCTGGAGCAGTGTTGGTGGTTGTTGGGAAACATTTACATACATTCAGCAAACTACTTAAAATATTTTCTGCTGTTTGTTGGGGCAGTGTGAACCAGTTTTTTGGGCCTGGAGACTCTTGGCTGGCAGGAAGACCGACATCTGTGGCAGCGGTTCAGTAAAATAATCTCCTCTGAAAAACCTACAATTTTTTCTTTCTGGTTATAGCCGTCATTCTCCATCTGTATACATGCTTAGGTTAACTGACCGCTGTGTATTGCTAATGAATTGGAAAACATATTCAAAACAAAGCATATAGTTGTAGTATTACGTACATTTTCTTATTTTAATTTTTTTCATTTTTAAATCAGTGGTTCTCCCCCTATTGTATTATTTGATTTACGGGACAAAAATGTCTTTTTATAACATTACATAATTTCAACCAGATGACATATTGAGTACTAATGTGGGCCCCAGCTCCCTAATTGAGAACCACTGTTTTAAATGAACTTTGTCCACCCCACATATCCAAACACACATCATGGTATCCTAGTAACACTACTGTTCTAAGAGCATCCTGCATTAAATAAACACACACATATACAGAGATAGAGCTAGTTTGGGTCTATCTGATTTTACATCATGTCATCAATAAAACAGGTCAAACAGAAGAAGAACCTGTGAAGAATCAAGAAATAGATGATTTCACACGATTATACTCCACACACACACACACACACACACACACACAGTCTGGCACTTCCTCAACATCCACACACACTCTGTCTTCTAAACTGTCAAGGCATATGTAAACAACAGAATGAGTAGAACTGCATTCACTCTGATTCCTGCTCATTTGTGACACATTTACTAGATGCACTTTAATAATAACAAAACAGAGGCGTCTGTTATTGAAGATAATCCTCTCACACATCAGGATCTGTTCTCTCACACCTTGTCAGGTAGATTATGCTTTCAGGTTAATCCTGGAAAAGAGCATTTCTGTGAGTTGTATCTGATTGAAGAAAGCTTTCAGGGGGATCAAGCACACAGTTGTCACGATCGAATTAACGGTGGTCATTTTTATGCCTTGTTTTGTAGAGCAGTGAGAGCTGACAGAAGCAAGAAAAACATCTTTTAACAGTTTCCACCAAATGAAAGTGGGTCAGAGTCCCTCCTCCAGGAGGGAGGCTTCAAACTCTGCTTGGAAAAGCATGACGCGTCAGGATCCCAACAGGGAGACCAGAGGCTGTTCAGTTTGAATGGAAGTCAATGGAGCAGATGTCTTCAATATGCTAAAATAACTGCTTTGAGTGGAAATTATATAATAATTTGATTTTTCTTTTCTTTCTTTAATTTGTTTTTGTTGTTACAGGCAGGATTAAATTATTACTAGTTCACAAATGTATGTTTGTTTGTTTTTTATCCAGTATAACCAAATATTTTGCCAGGGTGGTGACTGAATCTTCCCATGTATTTTGTTCATCATGACCCAATGGTCACGGAGATGAGCGTTGTTGATGTTGTAGATGGGATGGACACTACTACCCCTCAAAGTTTTAGCTCTCTAAACCTTATGGTTTGGTTTGCCCCATCACTTTTAGGTCAGAGTGGTGATCTATGAAAATCTTAAAAACTACAACAGGTGTTTGAAACCCTAATTAGGCTTCCTCTTATATGCGAGCGTTTTGATAATAACGTAGTTTCGAGAGTTCCTCCAAAGCACTATAAATATCCGCTTTCTGCTTTCTTCCGCATCTCGCTTTTGCAAAAAAAAACCTTTCCCCGCCTACCTCCCTTCACATTTTGCGCTTTCCTCAGGGGGGCAGCCGAAGATCGAGCCGGTCTCCGAACCCTTACCCTCGCTAGGGTTCTAAGCGCTAGGGTTCGGAACCTGCTTCGGAACCCCCGGCTCGCTCCCAGGACAGCACGCCAAACCTGCTTTACTTACTATGAGGAAGCGCGAACTCGTAGTTTTCTGCTTATGTTAGTGCTTGTTTTGTTCCGGAACTTGTTTTCCAATAAGACCTCTCTATAAGACACTATATGACTGGGTGACCTGATTTCCTGTCACAGAGGAAAGAGCGGACAACAGTTTCAAGGCTGCCCCATAAAATCCCTGAACACAAAAGATCAGCATCAATCACTGCAGTAATCACAATCACAGAACGCCTGATCGCACAGCAAACGTCAGCAAGCAGAAGACTCCAACAAATCCCAGTCAAGGCTGATGAAGGCAATTAAGATGCAGCCCTGATAGGAACTGACATTTAAAACACCTCAGGGAAAATAGAGTCTTCCATCATCTAATATCACAAACAGAGGCATTTCACAGCTGAGCAAAATGACTAGCTAATGTGAAAAAGAAAAGCCTTGCTGTGCAGTTTTTTGAGAGGAATTTAGAGTTATTACAATTTGGCAACTGATAAAAAATAAACAACTGTACTAGAAAAGGTTAGACGTATATATATCTAAAAGACATTCATCATTCTTAGCAACAAAAGCATAAAGAAAGATCGTTATGAATCCTTGTAAGCACTAAGAGACGAAGGCCGTCTCCAAGGGCAACCACTCCTTCATTTGAACTCATTCAACCTGAGAAGTGATTCATTTTGTTCTTTAAATTTAAATCCATTCATTACAATTCAAAAAGTATAGTAGACTACAATAAATCATGGACGTGTATGTTTTATTTCAAACACTGCCTATGCATTAACTAATAATCCATCTGAAAAGATAAGTCTATATATTTGACTGTTCCTGTTTGAGCTCTTAAAGTGACCCTATTATGGATTTTTAAAAATGAGCTTTCATGCAGTGTGTAACAGCTCTAAGTGAATGAAAACATCCTTTAGTGTTTCTGAAATCTGAAAGTGCACCGTATATAAAGTTATTGCCTCTCAAAAGAAAGAATCGACTCTGAATCATTGAAACAAGTCGGTTTTAAAACGAGTCCCAATTCGTTTCACTTTGACCTCAAAATTAAATATTAGCATACTGTCCACCCACTTGTTGATCTTTGCGCATTTGTCTGAATGAAAACTCTAATTCATTCTTTGCCACTAGGTTCCGCTTTTGTAGTGTTTAAAGCTCACAAACGCTGCTTTAAATGAAATAAAACAATCACTGGATATCAATACCTTTTTCCCCAAAGATCCATCTTTTGTGCATGCTGGTGGTGAAAAAGATGGGTGCCTGGGTGGCACACATGAGGAAGTCTGTAATGGCAAGGTTTATTATGAACAAATTGGCAGGTGTCCTCAGGGTTCGGCTCCTACACACACACAATAAGTTGTTAATTTCTCTGTTCATTTACTAGTTTATATTATAATATCTTTGAGAATATTAGCATCAATTCAAAGTTAGTTACACAGGCCTAATGATGCTGACCACCAATCCATTGCTACAGTTTAGCTTCTTTTGATAATGAACAATAAACTTTTATACAGTTTTCAGAAGTGTTCAACTTCTTTTATTTCCTCACCTGCTGAATGCATAGATGACCAGGAAGTTGCCCAACATGCCGGTAATGCCAACAGCAAGGATGACAGCACCGATAGTGTAATGAGCATGATCAGGCACGTCCACTGTTGGGAAAGGGTAAACAGATTCTTCCACCATGGCAACCTTGAAGACACAGGAGCGCACATTAATTAATAGCTCAAATGAAAAGCAGCACTTGCTGTTTTATAATGACCTTTGCATCAAAGTGTGTGCAATCTGTTTAAGAAACACTATTACTCAGGACTCGGCTCACACCAAGATATTAATTCATTATATTGGAGAGGAGAAAAAATATAAAAATTTCAGACATACTGTAGATGTTTTCCATATTGGACTGAATGCTAGATTTTCATCACTCATTTTTTTTTATCTAGTATCTTCCAAATGGGAATATGCAATATATTACAAAGTACTGAAAATAGTGTTTACAGACAAATATAATCTGTTTTTGCCAACAATAAGCTTCATTGCATTATATATTTCCATTAAACCATTCTTTATTCATTCGAACAATACAGCCGTTTTCAGGTCTGGCTATACTATTGATACTATTGATTGTATGAAACACAATGTTGAAAATTCTGTGCACTGTGCAGTCAAATCCAATTATTTGCAGCCTATTTTCTTGCACATTTAAATCTTACAGGCCTAAAAATGACAGCGAGCTTGCATTTCTTTATGCTTTTAATTGCAGATTCATGTCTAAATCAGGACATTTAATCTGAACATACAAATATCTGTTTCTGTCTTGTGTGTATTGAGAGACTAGCAGGTATAAGCTAGAGTGTGAATTTGTATAGCTGAATTATTTTAAATAACTCTAAATGACAGATAAATTAGAAAAGCAATATCGATGTTAATCTAAGACCAAGGCAAGAGAGGGTTTTTGTCAATTTAAGCTGTAAATCCTTTTAAATAAACTGAAATAGATATGAGAATTAAGAAATCTGACTATGGCAAAGGGATTGTTTTTGATGGCATAATCTCTCACAACAATCCATTCAATCACATCCTGGGACGTTATTTCATGCATACTTCCAGCACCAATGTAAGAACGATTTCATATAAAGGTCAGTTATTTTTTGCAATCTCTTTTATTTTGCTTGGCATGATACAATATAAGAAGGAATACAAAAGGACAATCACAATTAAATGCAAACATTTGGTTTATCAGATATTTGTTGACTGCAATTTCCTCAGGAAAAGCTTTAATGAAAAGACCTTTAAGTGCCAAGGCTGTGGGCAGATGAGATGGCTGAATGCAGGACAAGCACTCCCGGAAAAGTCATTTCAAGGCAGATGAGTGTAACCATGTGGTCACAATGGAGGAAATATGACAAAGCAGATTCAGTCACTGCCTTCGCTATGTGTCAAGTGATGATGCGGAGACAACTCTTTACCAACAAACTGTCAAAATCATCATATTTGTTATGTAAAACACAGAGTCAGTTATAACACAACCATGCATTTTTTTCTGGGTCATGTCTTGTTTTGCATAGATGTGTTCATGTTCTCAAGGATGTCACGGAGTCTGTCTAATTTGGCTAGTTTCTCTTAAACGAGCGATGAGTTTGAGCCAAAATGGTTTTGCTTGGACACACAGCCTTTGACGTCACCAACAAAACGCAATATATGAGAATTATTTCTCTTCTCCTTTTAATCGTTGGAACAAAAGTTACATTTTTCATATTTTCAGCATTCTACCAAAATAGTGACATGTTTAGATAAATGGAACACACACTGGCCAGGCTCTTTATTCTACTAGAATTTCCACCATTAGTTTCACATTCCACAGTCTATAAAAACCTAACAGGGTGGAACATTTTGAGCTAATTTAGCTGTTTTCAGTGATAAACATTTAACTTGTTTTTTTTGATTGGACAAACATTCTCCATAATATTCTCCTCCAACAGGATGGAACTTTAAGAGTGGGTCAAGCAGGAGAACAGTTCAAAAACTTAAAAAAGGGAGAGGTGACATTTACCTCCATTTGCACAGTTAATTTCCAGCGGGAAAGAATAAACAATATCACTTCTTGAAAATGATCTCAGTGGAATTGTAGTCTATTTTGGAAGGTGAAGAAGCACATCTTAACAGGGTGGAAAATGAGTTTAGGGACACAGAAAATTGTACAAAAATAAATAAATAAATAATATATATATATATATATATATATATATATATATATATATATT
>JAUCMS010000022.1:6828924-6857902 GCA_032357445.1 Enteromius radiatus | reverse complement strand
ATGTAAAGAAAAACTTTTATTTTGGATGCGATTAATCGCGATTAATCATTGCCCAGCACTAATATATATATATAGTTTCAAATTATTTATGTGTATGAGTAGATGAAGTTTAGCCTAGTCCATCACATAATGAGGTTTTTATCATTTCATGGTTTATATTTGTAGTGGAAGTTGATTACTTTACCCTGAGGACATGATAAAATTAAACACATGTCAAATAAAAGGTTCGTAAAAAACAAATTACATATTTTAATATCTATCATTTCTGTTTAAGTGATAAATTAGAACTAATATATATAATTTCAGAAATTTCTTATAAATATGTGACTATTTTAGAAAAAATATGAGTACGTAAATCATAGGGACAGAAAAGTCACTATAACAGGAATACCCATATATTGTGTATATATATATATATTATATTTTTTTTTCCATTGAGCACAAGTACTTCTGTTTAATTAAAACAAGCAACCTGTTGAGAACTACTGTGCGGGCAAATATTTTTTTGTTTCTTTGCTTCTTCCAAGGATGACAAATAATATTTTGAACTCCAAGAGCATAGCTGATAAAAAAATCATGTTCAAATAAAGATTAAAACATGGTTGCTTTTACACACATCCAAATGAAATGAATACAAATCATGTTTCTCATGAACCTCAACAGACATGGGCCATTTTGTGTCATCAAAACATTTGTTAAACTGCTTCCATCTTGAGCTCAACGGGTGAATTTATTTGCTCTGAAGGTTTTTCAAAATATAGCAGTAGCCATTGCTTTGTGTTTTCATTCATTACTTCTGAGTTTGGGGTCAAATGAAGATCTAAGCCATGAAAAACTCTGAGGGCTGAGATAAGACTGTCTTATTTCTCCGGAATGAGAAGGATTCTAATGAAATAGATACCGTTTGAGTCCCACATCTGTTTTTCACTCAGAGTAATATGACAGTAACTGTGTTAAGGCGTTTCGGTGGGATTTTTGAAGATGTTTCAAAGTGAACCAGCCTCTTCAAAACCATGTAGTTATTCTAGAGAAGAAAGGTGGTTTAAGGGTATTTTTTAATTTACTGCAGATGGGAAAACTCCTCATGAAAACATTTGCTCTGAAACACAGGGTCGCCTCATCGACTGTATGCTTTACCAACATTCTTCAATATATCTTTTGTGTGCAACAGAAAAATTAAAACTGAAGCTTTGGAACAAGTACATGACAGAATTATGACTTTAACAGCCTTATTCTACACCTTCAGGATCACATTCATTGAATATGTTGTTTTACTGATACATAATGTTATTTAAAAATAAATAATTAAACATCTCTTTAATGCACATTACTGCGCATGATTGCTACATCCTTGATCCAAATAACTGAGATATGAATGTACTGTAATTCGCAGGATGTTCACAGCTGTCCTTCATATATGCATGGGTTCTCTTGCGCTCCAGATGCTACTGCGCTTGTTTGACCGCATTACCATGATTACTTAGCTCAGTTAGAAAGCAAAGCTGCCTGATCTCAGCTGAATACACGCCCTGCCAATACCTTTCACTCTTTCATCTGCAACAGTTTTTCCTCTACACTGCCCAGAGATGCTTCCACTGCATTCTGTTTTCTCATTGAATTAGAGAGAATGCTGCATTTCTATGAGAAACACTGTAAAAGACAAGCAAAACAAGCAAATTTTCCCCCAGAGTTGGCAGATAAGCTTGTTTTGGTTGTTACATGAAATATTGGCTTTTTAGTGCCAAATAATCAGCCAATTAATGTGTTTTCTTAATGGTGAATTAATTCCCATGAGTCAAAATAATGGTAATTGCAGAATGTTTCACGTTAATAACAGTTTTCATCATAATAAACACTTATACACCCACACAAATTGATATTATGCACAAGATCCCAAACTCAACAAACTCTCCTGAAGCAAAAAAACTGTCCAACATCTACAAAACAGTCCACGCTTTGTCTCTGCTCACAGATCACATCATTTTAATCAACAGGAGGAAAAGAACACATTGAGAGGTCAATATGTGAGCATGGACCTGAATATGATTATATCATAATCGCATGATTATGGTGCATCTTTTTTAACCTAATCCCTCATGGTCAGTGAAGCTGATTTTTCTGTGAGGTTCGTTGTTGTCAGGTTGAGACAAATGCGTAAGATGACGCAAAACACCCATTAAAGTTATTGATTGACTCTGGCTTGGAAATATGTGCATCTTATCAGTCTGTCACTGGGTTTTTGGGTCACATATTATTAACGACGGGTCACACGAACAAATGGGCATGTATGATTTATGCAAATTTGGTTCATCACCTAATAAATCCCACTTGCCCCAAAAAATGAATCCTCCTAAACAAGACTCCTAAAATAATTTCAGAGAGCTAAAATTGCCATTCGTTACAGTAACAGCTTTGGGGCCCTTTTTAAGGTCCCCCATATTCCACTCAAATACAGATTTAAGATAAAAACATGTTCATTTTGCGCTAAAACTTTGCGACAACAGAGATTAGATCAATAATGGAGTACAATTAATTTGTGGATGAATTACATTTCTTTTGTTTGTTTAAAAAACATTCAATTCCAGTTTAGGTCATTAAGTCATAATCTAACTGAAGTCATGTGTATCTATCTCTTAGTGATCTCATTTAGTGATGAAGATATGATTTCAAAAATATTTTACAAATCTTTATTATTTCAAACTTTCGACTGTAATTATTTATTTATTGGTTAAAGGAAGGCATGTACAAATCTAGCACACTTTGTCATCAGTACAGTAGCAGCCTTGGTTTAACGATGGGAAGAAAGAGACATAAACAAGCAACATGTAAAATAAAGCATAAACAGCCCCAAGACATGCCCAATTAGCATAAATACGTAATTCAGTGGTACTCCTCTGTGGCACTGACATGCCTTCACAAATCCTCTCATAGCTCACTGTTTAATAATTATCTCAACAGTGAAGGACCTCACAAATACATCTTTAGGCTCAAACCACAGAATCAAGCCATACATGGTAAAATTAAGGGATTAATAGCTTGATAAATTAAAAGGACAGTTTCAGACAACTGTGTTTAAGAATTGAGATTTCACATGAGAAAAATGCAATGCACCTGACCTGACTTGCTAGCATAAAGACAGTCTAAAATGTAATTATGAATGGAATACAGTTGAAACAAGATTGTTGAATATGTTATAAGACTAGTTTAAATGTCAAAGTCTTTGGGTATCCCCCCCCCCCTTTTGATGAAAACTTTTTTTCAAACTGATCTAGACCATAAATTAGAGGAATTACTGGATGGTGGGGGTCTAAATCAACCTGTTAATAATTTGAGCAAGCTGGTTAAGACTGGTAAACTCTAAAAATGCACTTTAGAACAGTGATAAACCAGCTGCCATGTTTTAATTGTTTTAAATTTAAGAAGGATGTAGCATCAAGAAAGAAATCTCAAAGGCTGAGGATTCTCCTACAACAGTTTCCCAATCTGGCTTTAGATTACCATAATTATGCAAAGTTTAACTTTTTATAATTATATTGCATATATGCTTGGTCAAAGCTATTAGTTCTGTTTAGTCAAATCACAACAATAAGCTATCCGGCATATGTACATAGCAAACATATCAACATGTTGACAACGGAAAAATCTATTTAAACAGCAAGATAAATTTTTTTTCGTTTGGCCAAAATTTTTCACTGAACATCTGGAAAAGAAAAAATGAAAAAGAATAACTAGGAGAACCATGTTTAACTCACAGATGTGGTCGTGGGGGGTAAATCCACCAGCCTGTGCGTGCTGGGTTGTTTCACGAGGAGAGGCTCTGTACGCGCTGGGTTGTTCCACGAGGAGAGGCTCTCCACGATGCGCGTGCAGTTTGGGTCTAGCGTCGGACACGAGATGTCCTTACTCACTGAGCGCACGGAGCTGCTCATCACTCTCTGCCAGAGAGCCGCACGCCAGAAGAGTTTTCAGCCGGAGATAAAAGCGGTAAACGCGATTAGAGCGAGGGCTGTACAGATGTCAGATTCTGTTCAGTCTGCGAACGCGTGGCAGAAAAACTGTGTCAGCGCGCGCCGTAGTAGTCCTGTGACACCCTCGCACACCTTTATATCTCACACACATAAAGACGATTGTTATGAAATTAGAGCAGCATAGTGACATGACCTTACATACTCCGAGTAGACAATTGTTCAGGCATGTCAATGTACCAGTATGACGTAACACGGAATTAAATGGTAATTTTGTGTCAATTTCTACACCAAATTTATATGAAACAGATATGGCTTCACACAGGCATAAAGGGGGTTCAAAAACTTGAGGTACTGTACGTGGAAAGATCTTTTTTTTTTACTTCATTTTATAAGAATTATTTGCTAGAAAATAGAGAAAATTGTATAATTTCACATTTCTGACTTATAGGTCGATGAACTTTTTTTTAAAGATTAGCCTACTTATAACAGAAATAATGTAGTATTAAAAAAATGTAACGTTTTTGGACACAATCGTAATTAACATGCAGTCTAGTCTAATATTACATTGCTGTTTTAGGTATAACCACCACAGATGTGTTTTAACATTAAAATAAGTTGTGAAAATACTTTATTTACAAAATGCCATCATTAAATGGAGAGTGCACTCAGAAATGCTAATTCTGTCATTGTTTACTTAGCCATATGTCATTTTAAACTTTCTTTTTTCCGTGGAATATGTAAATGAAGCGTTGGTAACAAAAGTGAGCAATGACTTCCATTGTAGTTTTTCTCCATACAAAGTCGAACAAAATCAATGCACACCAAATCCGGTTGAGTAGAACATTTTTGGAACAACATGTGGATGTGTAAATGATGATGAATAGTCATTTCCGGGCTATTCCTTTAACATTAAGTAGGTCAACAAGAACATTTCAAATGAAGTTGGTGCAACTTTTAGAATAGATATGGAAAATACATACAGACATTGATCTGCAGTTCACAAAAATGGTCTCAGCTTGCTTTTAGTATGCCTGGCTGGTCACTCACACACACCTGAAACTAAGAAGGTAAATGGCAGTTCAACTGCCCCTCATCGTTCAACACAACCCCTGCAGGGATCAAATCACTTTCCTCTGAATCATTCTTACTCAAAGACCAGAATTTGTTGCATGTAGAACAATCAATCTTGGCAAAAGCTCCATTTGCTGATGATAACATCAGTTCTTCTGAAGTTTGAATGTTTATCTTCTTTTAAAAAGATGCAATATTTTGCGATACTCCAATTATTCTAAATTAATATTTCTATACTAAAATAAACCTAATTCCTAATTCTGACCTGTGAATCAACGCAATAAGAAAGAGGTCAGAAGCTGTACTAATTGGAGATTAATGTCGGCACTTGCGTCACTGAATGGCATCTCTACACAAAACCAGACTACCATTTTTTTTCCATCAGTGGAAATTTGTAGTTCAGCTTCTCTCCGGACCAAACAAAATGTTGCTTGAAGAAATAAATACTCACAGTAAAATAATTACAAACTAACACATGCAACACAAATGATAAATAAAACTATTTCTCTTACTGACAAAAACACACAGTTGCTACTGTATGATTGGCCAAGCAGTGATGAACAGTTGCACTGAAATCTTTAAAGGTAAATATTTTAACTGCCCATATGCATGAAAAAAGCCCAGTGAAATAAAATGTTTACTTCATTCATAAAGTAATTACAATCCATTGATGGAATATTAACAGCAAAGTCATAACTGTAATAAAGCACCAGATCAGACAAGCACTCACAGCAGTGAAGCTAAAGCACATTCACAGTTTCATCACATATTCTCAATAATCCCACTTATCTGATGACACAGGGGAAGGCTTACAGAGCCAGAATTCACACAGCAAGGACTAGGGCAAGACTACTTACATCACAGAACAGAACACTTATCACAAGTCACAATAATGTCAGAATCAATATATCTGAGGAATTACTAAATGTACGTTGTAAAGTTTTGCGGCATAATAAATCTGAATGGATACAGGGAAGTACTTTATGTGATATACAGTACTGCAAAGCATGGTTTGCACTATTATGCCTTATGATCATGAAATATGTAAACCTTCTTTTCACACACATGAAAAGAGTGCAAGCACCTTTGCACATGCAACAATTCTATGCAGTCTTTCATGAAGATATAATGGGTGATTCTCAGTGGGGTCCATTTGGACTCAACGGACTTTAAGATGGTGATAAATAAGATTCTCTAATCTGAGGAGACCAAGATAGAACTTTTTGGCCTTAATTCTAAGCATATGAGTTTCCCCAGAAATGCGATGCTTTCTTATCCGCAAACGTTTCTAATCTGCATATTATTACAGATGCGTGGCACGTCATTCATGTTCGGGGGAAATAGTAAGGAGATATTTAAAATAATTAGTAATAGTGTTTTCCATGAGTTTGTGTCGCAAAGATGAATATGACAATCTCGCCATATGTAATTTAGAAGTCATCTTAATGGATTATGATTAGGCTATAATTAAGGAGTTTTTGTTTTGTTCGATTTGTTTTGTTAAGGGGTAATTTAAAGCTTTCTATACATTTATCATGTCTTTTCGGTACATTTTTGATCCTGTTCAAGAAGCAAAGGCAGAAAATCCCATTTTGTTGATATTGTCAGTGCACACACATAAAAGTAGACCATTTACAGCTCCGAATGATGCATGTTACCATTATCAGAAAAAATTACAACGAAGGCTATTTTGTTTCCACTGAAAGAATAAAAGTGATTGCGCTGGTGCCTCTGTGTCCTGCAGAGCGAGTTTACAGTCTCCAAACAAATTTGGATATGCTAGGCTAGAGCACTTTTATTATAGCGAGGTTTAATGTTTTTATATGCTTGGATTATTTTAGCATGTAGGCTACATTGATTTTATTTTAGGCAAATTGTGATGATTTGAAAAGGCATCAGCTCACTTTATGCTGCTGGCCGCTTGCTTGTTACTTTTAAAAAACAAAGACTTATAAGCTTTTTAACAAACAAAACTGCTCCAAATGTTCTAAACTGACTATTTTAATAGACGGAACAGTAGCAAGCCGTAAAAGACTGGAGCAATACTACGTAGCAGCAATACTACGATTAAGGTGTTTACATGTCTGTATATTTCAATTAAAATCGGCGTAGACCACCAATACGATTAAAGTTTAAAGTTAAAGATTAATCGCAAAACTGTCAAAATCTAATTATAATCACATTAAGAGGGTCCATGTAAACGTACTCAATGACCCTAAGCACACAGCTTAAATAATGAAGAAGGGGCTTCACAAGAACTCTGTGACTGTTCTTGAATGGCCCACCCAGAGCCCTGACTTAAACCCAATTGAGCATCTCTGGAGAGACCTAAAAATGGCTGTCCACCAACGTTTACCGTCCAACCTGACAGATCTGGAGAGGATCTGCAAGGAGGAATGGCAGAGGATCCCCAAATCCAGGTGTGAAAAACTTGATGAATCTTTCCCAAAAAGACTCATGGCTGTATTCGATCAAAAGGGTGCTTCTACTAAATACTGAGCAAAGGGTCTGAATACTTAGGACCATGTGATCCATCCATCCATCCATCAGTTTTTCTTTTTTAATAAATCTGCAAAAATGCCAACAATTCTGTGTTTTTCTGTCAATATGGGGTGCTGTGTTTACATTCATGAGGAAAAAATGAACTTAAATGATTTTAGCAAATGGCTGCAATATAACAAAGAGTGAAAAAATTAAGGGGGTCTGAATACTTTCTGTACCCACTGTATATAGCTTAATGTGAATAGTCAGTGTTTACAGAAATAGACTGTAAACACAAAATTACAGGAAGGACACTAAATATGGTATTGAATCAGGCATGATTGTAGAGTGAAATGTTATCGGCAGTATGTCTACACTTCACAACACTGTAAAAAAACAAAGAAGACAAAACAGCTTTAGCTTGAATGGAAACCGAGGGGGAAAACTGAAAAGATGAAAACAACAGACACATTCAACTGGTCACGGTCAGTCAGTATTAGTGATTTTTTTTGCAAACCATGTGACAGTCAAGCACACTCTGGAGCACAAAGAGTCTGACGAAAGAGAGTCATCTTCACTCTACTACTTGTGGGTCAACCATTGTAGATGAAGTGAATGAATGGATTAGTTCAGCATTGCCAATTCGGGAACCTGAATAGGATTCATAAAATAGAATAAATGTATCTATTCACTCAAAATAACACAGAATTGCAACTCAGACAGGTAATTCAGTTTACTATACTTTACTTATTTTATCTACTTATAAAATGAATGAATGAATGTACACTTTTAACACAGCTAATTTCATATTGTATGCCTGCTACAGGTACCGAAAAACTTGGCACAGGGGCAACAAAGTGCTGAAAAGATTTAGCTGGGATAACATCTAGCAATGAAAATAATTAATATTAGGTCTGCAACATGAATTGCAAGGGATGTCTTAGATGCAGAGTCTCTCAGAAGTAAAGATGGGAAAAGGCTCTCCAACCAGTGAAAACATTTTTGGAAGATTTTAAAAACAATGTTCTTCAACTTCAGATTGGATGCCTGTGGTCTTCGGGCCCTCAGACTACACTGCATCACTCATTGGCATTATTCTATCATTGGGCCCAGGAATACTTCCAGAAACCACTGTCAGTAAGCACAATCCGCTCTGTCTAAAGCTCTATCATTCAGAGAAGGCCTTGTGTATTTCAGCAGGACAGTGCAAAACCACAAACTGTAACTACTACAACAGCATGGCTTCATAGTAGAGTCTGGGTGCTGAATTGGCCTACCTGCAGTTCAGACCTTTCACCTACAGAGAACATTTGGAACATCAGAAAATTACATCAAAGATGACCACAAACTCTTCAGCAGCTCAAATTTCTAGCTCATGTGATTCTTTTCATTTTATTGAAATGTTAAAAATGTTCCAACATTTCTGAAATTTGGGTTGCACTAGGGTGACCATACATGCCATTTTCCCAGGACGTGTCCTGGCCAGGAGTTCTATATTGCCTAAAATATCTGTAGTAGGTGGCTTTGTTTACATGTGCAGACCGATCAGTGTATGACATAGGTTCCTTATGTTTTAAAGGAGGTACTTTGAATCAAAGAAATATAGAAATTCTGCCCAGGACGCGTCCTGGGAAAATGGAACGTATGGTCACCAAGTCTTCACTCAGCAAAAGATAATTGACTATAAGGGAAAAGTTTGCAGTTTTAAACAGATCAATACATTTTTGCTAACAACTCTCTCATCACGCACTCTTAAAAAATAGAAGGCCCAGAGCAGGGGTAGGGAATGTCGGTCCTGGAGAGCCGCAGCCTTGCAGAGTTTTACTTCAATCCTAATCAAACACGCCTGAATGAGCTAATCAAGGTCTGAACGGTTACTTGGAAGCTGCAGACAGGTGAGTTTTAATTAGGGTAGGAGCTAAACTCTGCGGGCCTGCGGCTCTCCAGGACCGACGTTCCCCACCCCTGCCCAAGAGGAACCATTTCACAGCCTTTACAATAGAAGATCAATTTTAGGTTCTCCCAAAGAGCCTATTTAAAATAACCATATATTTCTATAATCACTGAACTTTTATTTTTAAGAGTGTGTGGATCAAAAGTAATTTTCAATAAGCTTTTTTTTTATTATTTCTGTGACTTTCATGGTCACTGCAGAAGATTCTTTGCATCTTATTGGCAGCATGAAGACTTCCCATGCCGATTAGATTAATGCTCATTAAATCTTTATAAGTAATTCCAAAAGCTTTCAGAAAAAAAATCCATTATGCAGAGCAAAGTACAGTGATTTAAAAACCAACACAACCCCTTTTTCCCTTCAGATTTCAGAAAGCACATAACTCCCCTGCTGATGATCAAACCATCTGCACGTTTTTTTTAATTTTACAGATTACGATAAAACATGGTTTATCTGCTTTGCTTTTTTTTCTGCCACATCTTTGGAGTTTTCTGCTTTTTTTTCTGCCACATCTTTGGAGTTTAGCTGGACAGCAGTTCCAAGGATGCTACAGCAGATGAGAGATTACACTGACTATGCCCAATACTGCATGGTTTGCATCTCCATTTTTCAACAGATCAGTAGCCTATCTCACTGCTTGATCAGAAAGACATCAGACCAGTGTCAGGTGATCTCCCAGCATGAGATATGCCCTAAGAATGAACCACTTACATCTATGTTTTCAGATGAATGGACAAGACATCGTTGCTGAGAGATATTGACCCACGCTTGGATGGTTTGTTGGATCGATGGCTCCACATCAATGCGTTTTCATATCTGCAACCTAACAACAAGCATTCAGAACGATATTATAAATAAGCATAGTTAGGAAGCACAGCTGGTGTTGTTTGGAACAGTGTAAATTACATCAATTTGACTGACAGAATCTTACAAAATGAGGCTTTAAGAGAATGAAGAATACATAAAGAGCACAAACATGTTCCCGCAGCAGGTAGATTGTAAAGTTTTACGCATTTTATAATTGCACATCAACGTATAAGTCATAAACGGTGATGAAAACGAAAATGCAGCAGTGGACTGATTTGAAAATAGCATTTACATGATATAAGGCCTGATAATTATATGACAAAGTTATGGTTTTAAAAATCGTTCAAAAATTGCAAATGATAACCACATAATTACTTTCAGACCTTTTTTCCAGTAACCATAAATATTAAACCAGAAACTTAAAATACTTTTAAAAGTTTGCACATTTAAAATGGCAGACCACGTTATTGCAGCGCATTTAAAACAAACATAATTTTTATTTCGCGTTGGTGTCGACGCTTATATATCATTCTTTGTGTGTACGTGACTTTAACATTACCTCGTGTTGCATCTTGAAGTGAAACAGCCTGCATGCAGTGCTCTACTTTTCAACGAAAAGCAATTGTTTCACTCAAGCACAGCCTGGCCTTCGTCTGCAGATGCTGCTTTGACCCATGTTTTGTTTTTTTTTGTGAATCTGCAAGAAAGAAACTAAAGACCTTTTGCTCCTTTCCACTCAAACAGCGCAAATCAATTTCCAGCAAACTGAATTGTCAGTTGCCACTCTGACCTCTTGAATACTTTGTAATTGACTTGCAGACCGCTTCGTCCTTTTTGTGACATTTGTTAACATAACTAGTACAATCATAGAGCAACAAGACAGTGGGACAAGAGCTCTGTCCTTATGTGTGTCATTGACTCGTCTGTTTTATTTACCTCAACACACTAAACTTTAATCACCTTTCTGCAAACATCACTTTTGTTATCAGCTTAGTTTTTTTTAGTTTTTTTTTATTCAGAAGTCCATTACGTTATTGACTCAAGTATTTATTTTGCCTTACGTATTTATGCATCTTCCTTCCATACAACATGCTTCATTCAGCAAACACAAAGGCCATCATTCCATCAACATTCTAGCCTATCTTTTCGTGTTCTTTCTTGTTGCTAAGAAACTGAAACAACCTCATTAGTGTTAGAATGTTATGCAAAAAAACAAATAAGAAAATTCTTAATTGCGATTGTTCATGTACAAGTGAAATCTTTAGAGAAGATGAAGGTTAACAAACATTCTGGTTATTACTGGATAACAGGAAAATATTAATATTATAATGGCATATTAATAATGGCACATGAACACACAGTCGTTGGTTTTTCCCTATCATACAAACATTCTTGTTACACTGATGCTATTATAAATTCTTGCCCAGTTTGACATCTTCATACCAGAGATTTGGGATAATTTAAGCAAAACCATGCTAGGTTTCTAAAAAAAAATAAAAGGGTGGGCAAAGATTTCCCATTTGTTCATGACTTTAAAAATAATTTGATAAACTGCTGGGAGGAAAATGTCAGTATGTGTATTGGGTATTATTCCTTTCAACAAACTAAATAAATAAATACATTTAAACAATCTAGAAAAAAAGAGACTTAACTTACAGTTGAAATTTAGTTTAAAATACTGTATGTGCAAATGAACAATCATGCAGATACAGTTCAAACCGTAAACTAACTAGAGAGAGAGAAAATTAACTTTTTTTTTGTTTTTTTTTTTTTAAGAAAAAAAGACAACCAGAAAAAAAAAAAGTATAGCATTCTGCTCCTGTCTGGAGCTCAATATAACTTTATTGCAAAAATACAAGTTTGATTTCTAGCACAGCATTTACAACAAATCCGAATCGTTCTGTACTTAAGGTCAAAGACTGAATATCTGTACACACTTATATATACAGCCTTGCTTTTTTGCCATATCTGTTTGTATTTTAACTCAGGAAAAAAAGGAAGGAAGGGTAAATCAGTCACAGATCCCTGTTCTGTCAATAATTAAGCCAGGGCAGTGTTACACTGCATATTGGCCAATCAAAAAAAAAAGAAAGAAAAAGCTTCAGAAAATTTAATCAAGTGGGAATTCAACAGAGGCACTCTGATTCACTATAAGGTCCTGATTTACGAAACCATAATACATGCCAAACTGTTCTGGTGAAATAAAAATAAGAGAGCATGTGATTGGTTGAGGTATTTAACATGCTCTAAAATGCATGGAAAAAAAAGTTTGGCCCTGTTTAAATATAAACATGTTTGCTAGGATGAGCAGGTAACACTGTGATTTCCATGAAATGGCACATTGCACCATCAAACTCTCAACACTTTCAACGTTTCAGACTTAAACTAATTAACCATCATAAGCCATAAGTTCCTCCTCAACAAGCATTCAAGAATTTAAATAAAACAAATTTAAAAAGCATTCATTCTCCAGTGGGGGAAAACTTAAATCATCTCAATTGAAAACAGCAATTCTTGAATTTAGCACTATTATAATAAGTATTATTATATGACTGTAAATTTATAAAATGGACACTGGCACCCAGTTACGTTGCCTTTCACAAACCAAGGCACTGCAGAATGTTCTGTCCTTCTGTTTTCGATCTCTTAAGTCTTAAAACAGCCTGAAAAAGTTTTGCACTTAACAGTTAATGTAAGATATACTGTATAAACCAAAAAGCTAAACTGCTGCTACTACAAAATATTCCAAATAAAAAGATCACAACAGGTGTCGATGCTACTATCAGGCAGAACAATACTGTACACAAAAATATTGACACAAATGCCAGTGAGGTTGTTGAAAGTTGACTGTTGGTACCTGATGTACCTCTGATTACTTGCACACACTGACGTTACAGCCCTCTAAATGAAGTAGTTACACATAAACATAGTTTTCCCATAAAAATGGGAGAAGTTACAACAGAGGAACGCTTCTAACTTAACACTTCTGAAGTGCACTAAACTTGAGTTAACATAGTTAAATTACAATCACAGAACTAAGTAAGGTTAGCTTGGAATGCTAATTGGAAACTAAAGCGTATTTGTGCATATACAGAGCAGACACTGTATACCAGCAGGCAAAGTTTGTCAGTCTAAGTGTTTTGTGTTTGCATCAGTTAAGATGCAGCGGCCCACGCAGCAAAGTGCTCTGTTCTTCAAAGCCGATGGTGGCCAATTAAAGCGAACCTAACTCTGTGGAAGTGGATTAGCAGTGGAAATGTTCAAAAGCGCAGGGAGTGGACGTCCTCCTCTTAGCGTTTTAAATGCAGCTGCTGCGTTTAAAATATGCTTTCGGAAAATGACCACTCCACATTCACATACAGTGTGAGCCAAACATCATTGTCTTTTACTTCAGCCAAAGCAGCTTTTTGCTGTGTGAAGAGCTTCACAGGATTGGCATGGGCTGTCGCATGTACTTCCAAGTCAGAGAATGAGTGCATTAAAGGATGCGTGTCCTGCATGACTCAGCTGGTCATCCTGTAGTGGTTCATATGGGCTCTGCAGGTCTGGCAGTAGCTTCTAGTGGGTTCAGCTGGGTTCTGCTTACACAACCCGCAGATATAAACAGGAGGGCCACGGAATGTCCCACCACGTGGTTCTGTCCTGGGGAAGACATGAGTATCCCTAGCAGCCCTCCAGTCCCTCTCGGGGGGCATATCGAGGCGGAGGGGTTGGGTCGGCGGTTCTTTGTGTGGGTGATGATGGCTGGAGTAATGCGGTATTGGGGTAGTTGACGCAGATTGTTGGTGGGGCTGTCTGTAAAAGCCATCCATCATCCTATTTGATGCTGTAGTGCGGTGAGGGTGGGAAAGTGTGGCGTAGGCTGTGTCTGGGTAGTTCCGGGGGCCTGGGCCCGCTGGGGGTCCCGGCCTCGCTTGGTGCACAGGGGGCCCAGATGAAACTGACCTACGGGGAGCCCGTGGAAGAGTGCCGTAGCTCATTGCGACATTGTGGTAGTTTTCATGGGAGAAAGTTTCACCCCTGTCAAGCACAGCCAGAAACTTGTTGGCCTTTTGGCAATCTCCTGCACAGAGAAGCGAAGAACATTAGAATTGTTGTTTTTAGCAGTTATGCATCCTGTGTAGGCCTGCATGATTAATTATGATAAAACTAAATCTTAAAAAAAAAAAATATATATATATATATATATATATAGGAATAATTTTGTTTTACTCAACTGTGCATCTCTACAAAAAGCATGAAAAACCTGGAGCTAAAAAATAAAGAATTTTTTTTTTTTTTAAGAATCTTTATGTTGTATTTTTATGAGAAAATGTGCAATTAGATTTTTTTTGTGCAGCCCTTTATTGATGGTCAAAAAACTGTTTAATAGACAAACTGAATACATCTTGCCAGATAAATCATCAAGTTCAACCTCAATACCGTTAAAGGTCCTCTGAGTAGTTTAACAACAAAAGTGTTAAAGCGCAGGTCACAGACAACACCACAGATGGCAGCCTCTTGCAGACAGAGATAAAAAGCATCTGTGTCCGCAGCATGAGGCTGAACGTGTGGGTGGGATGAGATGGTTACCTTTTTGTCCATGAGAGGGCCTTAGTGTCTGCTGTTGCACATGTGATGGAGGAGCAGGGTGGTGGCGGTGACTTGGGTGAAGGTATTGGGGCTGCGGTTCGAGAGGGAATATAGGAGGATTGTGGGAAGGAGGGGGTAAAACATGCAGGGAGGTGCTGGAACGACGTGTGGGGAGCTGCACATTCACATGCTTAGACATCCTGGAGACATGGGGGTCCTTTATTAAATGGAGAAAAGAAAAAAAAAAAGGAATGAAAAGATGAGAGAGGAGGAGACATAAAATAATAATTCCCAGGAGCACGATGACAAGAACAGAAACACACACACACAGTAATTGGTAATTAAAGAACAGATGGACAATGGACATATAAATAAAATATAAAAATGAAAACAATGAAAACAACTTAAGCTCTACTTCAGTGGTTCTCAAACTGGTGTCTGCCAACTACTGGTGTCCATGAAGGATTCCAAGAGATTTGTGAGATGAATGGCTAATAAATAAATAAAAAAAAAACTACAAAAATCTTATTATAACTGAAAAAGTAGCTTTGCAGCTCAAGTGATACGCCACCTGAAAACCACTGTGTACTTAAGTCTTTCTCTTTTCCACAGCAACACCAGGTGGCAGTATTCCTCTTTGAAAGTGAGTTCACAAACATGCAAGACGACACTGCCTAAAAACCATGACGTAACATTTCATACACAGAAAAGTACTTATGCTAATGTATTCTGAGTGCATAATATAAGGTTTGAGTGGTTGACCAAGTGACTTTAAATTGTAAGACACCCACAAAGCTGCGAGAGGGGGGTATATCAGTCCGTCCTCCGATGACAGTTCCACTCAGACTCCGAGCAATTCGTCGCAGGTTCTCGGCACTGTATGATTCATCCTCACCCGGTGGTGCATCATAAGCTACAGCAGACACAGGCTGCACACACACACATAATGACAAACTGCATTAGCAATTTACATCCTTATCAAATACTAAGAAAGCCCTACACTTTGTTATGACAATTATACACACATCTTATACATAGTACTATAAATATTACTAAAATAATTCAGGTATGCCAACACACCCTCTGAAGTGATTTAGTGCTGTATGCTGGCGTCCTGTAGGCACTCCTCTCGATCTCTGCTGTGGGGGTTTTAGAACGACCAAGTGTGGCAGAGTATCCAGTGTTGTGCTTACGAGAAGCAGCAGGACCTGGAAGAACACTAAGTTAATACAACCTGGTTCCAGAAAGGACAACTTATTTATGAATGACAAAAAATTATATATGTTAGGAAAGTAACAATAGTATCAATATTGTGTTTACATGATAGCATGTAGTTTTTAAAATATATTATTTTACTTATTTATAATTTATTAATAACTTCTTCCAAAAGATTTTGGGCCGTTATGCTTTAGCACAGTCTCTTTTAAATTAAATTAAACCGAAAGCACAATACGAATTCTTTCATCAAGTCTGTTTTTGTTGCATGTTTCAAAGTGAAGTGCGCACTTCATTCAGGTGACCAGCTTGTGATCCGGCGTTTACCTCAGAAGGGCTCCGTTCACAGTGCTGCAAGTTTGTGCATTTAGTAATGCAACGACCACCATTTATGCTTTATTTTAGCAGGAGATGATTCCAGCGTTTCACTAGATTTGTAGTGAGATCCGTTTTTATAAGCCTGTTTTCACTGACACTAACGTTTTCCTTCAAAGTAAAAGTTCTGCTGCCATTTCCGTCCTTAAAAGTGCAATATGAATTGCTGACAGCTAGTTTTAAATGCAGTCCAAATTCAAAACATCTCTTCAGGTAGCCTAATTTTTCCTTCGTTAAGAACATGGCTCTTACTTCTTACCTCTCAAAGTGCATTAGACAGAAGAATTTAACTTCATTACAATAAATATTGTATTGTGGACTTCATATCGCAATATTTTATTATAACAATATCAAAATCTCACATTATTTTATACATTATCTAATAACTGAAATTTACTGGTGGGAATTTCAACAGTTATATGGATCTCAGTGAGATCTTGTTCAAAATTACCTGATCTGTTGGCTGGCTGAGGGCTGGGTCCCTGCGGGGCTCGGGGCATGCTGGGAGCCTTCAAGCTGGCCTGATAAAGTGAGTCCAGCTCTGACAGCTCCTCACAGGGTGAGCCACGTCCCGACCGTGCACAATTCTGGGAGTTGTAGTATCGATTGACATTCTCGGCCCAGCGCTCCACGGGCATTGGGCCGGCTGGACACTGATCCCGTGCTGGTGAAGACAGGGATGGAGGACAGGGGGACGAGGGGGAGCAGAGGTCTGCTGGAGAGTATGGGGAGGACTCCATCACAGTAGGACGGCCATCAGGACATTCCAGACTGCGACAGGACCAATTACGCGAGGGTGCCGGGAGTGATTTTTGACAGGCATCAGAAGCATGGCTGTGGGGAGTGTGGGTTAGGCCGTGGAGAGACTCAGGACGAGGCGGGTTTTGCAGTCCTTGCACAAAGTTGGAGTGATCAGAGATGGAAGGTGTTTGACGGGCATTGAAATGAGAAGGACTAGAGGGCGTATTGTGAGGAACCGATGGCTTGAGAGGAGCCTCACAGCCATTCACTGCAATCACAGGCACAGTGGCAGAACTGTGCATACTAGCACTTTGTACAAGAGAGTTTGTAGTGGTTACAGGGTCTCTGGGGCCCCACTTGTGTGAGGGTGGCCTATTCTCTATCACAGCAAGAGGACTGGAGTTGTCCCCTGCATTGTTCTGCTGCTGGCAAAGTGTATCTGTATGGTAGGAGGAGACAGGAGGGCCGGGGGCTTCAGAAATCGGTTTCGTGTTGAGAGGTGATGGTGGTCTTAATGCATCTTCTGAAACGACCTTCTCATCCTCTTCTTTAACATTTGTCAGAAGTACTTGGACCGGGACAGACTGCTCACTAAATGCAGAACATGAAAAATAACAATGAGTTTTTGGTAATAAATAATGTGAACCTACCTGAGTCAGTATCTTGAATCAGTTCTTGATGATGTCATGCAGTACACAGATTTGTTTTTAGCCTCTCTAAAAATGTTACCTGAGCAGCTCGTTGCAAAATGATCTCTTAAACTAACCTGACTTGCAATTCTTCAAGTTAAAAAAAGAATTGATCATTATTTTTAAGGCGCAATGCATGTTTCCTCTTCCTGTGTGCAGGGCTCCTGGAGCGCACACACACATATATACACAACTGCAGCCAGCAGCAGGTACCTGAGGGGCTGTTTCTGCTCCTTCTCTTCCTCCTGTTGCTTCTGCTGCAGTTCCTGCTGCTGCTGCATGCGCTGCTGCAGACCTCGTGCTCTCCTCATGCACTTTTGCATCCTGCCCTGAGCGTTAGCGCTGCTCTCATGCAAGGTATGCCTGAGTTTAGCTACAACGCAAAAAAAACAAACAAAAAAAAAGGCAAAAAAAACAAAAACAAAAATGAAATAGATGCAGAAAATAAAGAGCTGAGTCATGGGGCACATGCAAACAAACGTTACAAAGAACTGAAATGAAAAGGGTTTTGAAGAATCCTGAATTATGAGGAAGGGGTTGAGGGGAGGGTCACACAAATAGGGGAAATAGGGAATCTAGTAAAATCTTTTACACAAATGTTAAATTCTCTCAAACACAAAAATGATTAAAATTATAATGAAGCTGACTTAAATCAAAATGAATTGTAGTTCAGCCACTGAACTTAAAAAAAAGCAAATTACACAAGCCTAACACCACATCTCAGTTTAATAAGTTTATAACTAATTACAGAATGAGAATTCTTTCCTCATCACATGAGCTGCAATCTACTCAACCCTACAGAGAGTCTGGAAACCGTGAGGTGGGGGGGAGTGAGGTGTAGGTAACACACAGGGGCCAGGCCATGGAAAGAGTTTGTGTGTGTGTGTGTGGGTGTGTATACCCCAAAAGTGGCAAAGCTCAGGGTATGACATACAAAAGACAGACAGACGTAAAATGACACTGGTAAGCAAACACCTTCTACATCAACCACAGACAGAAAGATACAGAAAGCATTTTATTGACATTCATAAAAACTGATGGTTCTAGTCCTAGAGCTGGATTCACAATCAACAAAAGAAGTTAAGAAGTTTCTTAAGTCAAGTATCCTTCATCACAAAGGTGTCTGTTGTTCTGATTAACCATTACGAGCCGTGGTCACAAAAAAAGAAAAAATTATTCACAGATGAACTGTCCACAAATGAAAATCTTTGCATGTGTTGAAAGCTGCCAAATTACAAATGATGTCGAAAATACAATTAAAAACAGCTTCCTATTTGACATATTACTAGTATACATGGTGGTTTGTAAGAAAATTATTTTCAAGAATTCAAAAAGATCAACATTTTAAAAAAAAAAATGTTTTTTTGGAATAAAAAGTATTCTTACATTTATTCTAAAGAATGTTTTGTGAATCGGGCCTCTAGATTCTGGTCAGTTACAGTTACTTTAAAACACTTGCTATTGTCATGGTTTTAAGGTTACCATAGCACTAAGCCCAGGTCACACTTCTTTAGGGCTGCTGGTGGGTTTCTATGGTTACAGGCAAATCAGCCTGTATCATTATGACCTCAAAAATATTCAGAGAATATTCAGAAAAAAGTAGGCATGTGGGCCCATGTATATGCAGTCTGCAAACTATGACACTAATACTGTCTGAAGGCAGACAGTAAAAAGTATATCTGGTGTATTAGTGAGAGGCTTTATATGGAACAGAGACAAACGCACAAACAAAGAAATGTACAGACAGACAAACACATGGCAGTAGTGCTAGCATGAGCAGGCTAAGGGCAGAATTACTTACACATTGCTTCATTAACCACAGACAGAGCGGCGGCCACCTCTCCTGCTTGTTCCAACCTCAGAGATTGGTCTAACAGAGATTCTGCCTCCAACACACACCTTTCAAAGCCTTCCCCTTTCCCTGCAGGTAACAAACATCATAGCACAGCGCTTTTCAGCATGGAAACCAGCACACCTGCGTTTCACACACACATACACATGCAGTCCCAAGCTCCAAAGGATAAGCCACAGCAGAAACCCAAGGAAATGCATCCAGAGACAGAGCCACTCGCTTTGCCCTTGCATTGGCATGCTGATGACTCACCTTGGCTCTGGAGCTCATCCAGATCCATGAACTTGCTGGGTCTGGGATTGAAGCCCATGGCAGCCTCTTTCTCCTTTTCCTTTCGCCTCTGTAACTCTTGCTCCTTGGCCCGGCGAGCTACTTCCTCCTGTAGCTCATCCAGTTCACTGCGGCCCTCACCTGCTACACACAAACAATATGAAAATATTAAGCAAACAGTATGGATGATCAATTGGAAAATCTATAGCTGCATTTACACATTCAACCATATTTGTTTTTCTGCTGACTGAATACATATCAGATCGATAAAAAAAAAAAAAAAACTTTGGTAATTTTATTCCAAAGCTGAAATAAAATATTCAATTAAAAATGAACAAAAGACTTAGACTTAGAAAGTACTAAATTACTAAAACTGCTGAAACTGAAATACAAATGAAGGTTTAATTGAAGTAATACATATTTTAAAAATAAATGAAAATGGCAAAAGCAAAAATAAATAAATATATATATATGTATTTACTCAATACAGCACAATTAATACTAATCTTAGACTGCTTGCATAGAAACTTTTGCATCTGATTCACTTCTTCACAATCTTTCATAACTGTCACATGGTTTAGACAACTGTTGTCCAAACCCAATCAGACCAAAAGTACCTCTTAATAATACTAAAATATTGTGTGATCAATTCTTGCCGCACTTTATAAATCTGTTACATACGCTTATCCCTACTATTAATGTAAACACAGTCCTAAGCACATACAAATAGACAGAATAATAAAAAAAAAAAAACATATGCATGTCATAATATTATATTTGTGCATTAAGCCTTGTAGTGTGATATCAGCCTAAAAGGCACACAATTTTAATATGCACAAAATTCTATATAACGAACAGTAGGCGGTGACCAAACACATCTATTCTGGTCACATGAAGAAGCATAAACAGATATAACAGTTGATAGCTCTCCAGGGCAGACTCATGTTCCTCAGTTTACATAACAGATATACAAAGATAACATTTCACAGAAAGGAACAGGATGTATTTTTCAGCTGATTCTGCTTAATACTGCTTGCTTATTATATAAAGGTCATATACTGAAACAGCAAATAAAGCATGTGACACTTACGATTCATATCGTAAGGTAAAGAACAGGTGAAATCACCCATATGTTGACTGTGTGACGACTATAAACACACAAGCTCCTAATGAACACACCTAAACTCATGTGACTGCTGCCCTTGACTGATGCTTTGACATCCTGCAGTAGGGCACTGCTGCTCTTGGATTTGGCGACAGTCTTCCATGAGGGGCTGACATCAGGTGGAGGTTTTTTCATTCCTGCCTCTTGTAAGCTGGAAAATGCAGAGACAGAGAGAGAGAAAAATGAGTGATCTGCTAACAAAGATCCTTATCAGCCCTGACAACCTTTTTCCATTATACCTGTGTGTGCCATTACTGGTGCCCTCGCTAACAGGCATGTCCAGGCTAATAGGGCTGTTGCTATTCCTCTCACTGCTCTCATAGCCGCTCTCCATCCTCTGGATAAGCCGTGGGGGCTGCTCTGATCCTCGTCTCAGGGGTCCCGGTAGGTCTCGAAAGGTGGTCTGTTCCGATGATGCCGCCAAGTTCCCCTGAGGCCCAGTGTCTTCAGACAAGAGAGCTCCTAACGGACTGTACCCGGCCTGCTTGCGGCGTTCCCTGCTAAAGATGCTGTCGATGTTGAGAGCCTCACGGCGAGGCTTCCAGGGCGGGCGATATCGCCCTCCAGAGGAGCTGGACTTAGATTCACTGCTGGTGCTGTCAGCTTCCCAGTCTCGGGCTTTAGCGATGGAGTCAGGTGGCCCAACGGAGCCCGAAGATGATGCAGAGAGTGGGCGGTTATGGATAATGTTACTCATAGTCTCCTTAAAATCTCGAAGTCGACTGGAGCTAGGTTTAGGTAGGGAACGAGGAACCTGCTGCTCTTTTAAAGTCTCGCCTGCAACAGAGTGGGAGAGGAAATCATTTTTAAAAAAAAAAGAGGAAGGAGGAATGTTATTTTTACATAACCTAATATTACTGTACACAGCCAGTACAAGCAACAGCGATGACTAATGCAGCTCACATTTATTGTCCAACATGCTACTCGATCCACTAATGAGCTGTCAGAGCATCAATCAACTGACCACATTTATGGATTTTTATGTTTTCATTAAAGTAACATGGCAACGTTTGTATTGTGGTATGGTGACAGCTTTATATTGTTTAAAGTACCCCTATTATGGCATTTTAAAAGTTGCTAATATTGTTTTATGGGTTTACATGTATGAAAGGTCAAAAAACAAAAGTTTTCTCCAAAAATAGATTTAATTTTATCCCCATTTCTAAACGATTCGTAAACGACTCATATGAAGCAGTTTGAAGAATCAGTCTGCCTAAACTCCTCCTTTCCGTGAGCCCTGACTGCTGTGATTGGTCAGATGGTGCAGTCCTTTTTGATTGGTCTATCACTGTCTTTCTGACATTACATAGGGATGCTTTCAGAGAGAATACGTCGGACTACTGTGGAAAGTGCTCGCAATTTGCTTTTGTAAGTGAATCGGGCACACCTCTATGTTGTGAACTCCAACATTGCATAATGCATAACACTGCGTTAAACCATCATTTATCATTACTGAAACTAATGAGACAGACAGACAGTCAAGCTGCAATCATCACAATTTTCAGACTACATTAGGCCACAGCTGAACAACAGAACTATAGAAACATAAGTTAGCGGTTACCAAGACATGTGCAGGGTTGTTACACAACATAACGTACACAAATACATATTTTGAACGATCGCTACAAAATACAATCATCAATTATTAATCAAACTTACAGGTAGAAGTTCAGAAGAGCAAGCCAGTCCAAATAAACTGGGCACTGATCCATCTTTTAAGACTAAGCGTTTGGTGAATCCCGCGTTGTACTCCCCAAGATCAGAATAATAGTCATCAGTAAAATGATGCGAGCACAACACAAGATTGGAATTGTACTGCTGAGGTGTTGTTGAAAAAAATGAATGTTAACCACTCATTCTTTGTAGATTCATCTTTCGGAAGGTCATATAAACCAAATTTACTCTCACAGCGCAGTATACAGTGTCTTCTTGACATGATGGAAATTGTACTGTGGGCTGGCAAGTTGTTCGCGATGTAGAATGTGGACAGACATTATGTAAATATGTTACTTAGTGACGTTGATCCGTAACAGAAAAAGATTCAAATTGCTGACGACTAGTTTAGGCGAATGAGAGCCGAATCTTTTTTTTGATAGACAAAAACTTCATTTATCATTCACTGTCTGTGTCACAACTTTGCAGATAGATTATGTTCACATACAGCTACATGACACACTGCATGAAAGATCATATTTGAAAAGGTATAATAGGGGCACTTTAAGTGTGTACCTTCGCTGTGGTAGCCGGCAGACAACACCTCATCTGTTTTAGAGCAACGACTCCTTGAATCACCCCGGGCCTCAAATTTTCGTGGTCTGCTGGCACTTCGTTTCCTGTCCAGAACTCCTCCCTTTCTGTCTGAGACTCCGTCTTTTCTGAGAGTGTGGCGCTGCACTTGATCGCTGTCTGGACCTTCAGAAATGAGCAACAACCAAAGTCACTGTTTGAGTTGAAGAGCAGTACCATTTTATTTTATAGTATGTATACTTTTTAAATATCTTGTACCTACAGGCAAATGTGTGGTTACACAAGGTTCTTACTATTTCCATATACTTACTAAGTACTACGTATAAGTACTACATATTTTCCATGAGTATACCAAGTTTTGTTTGTTGCCACATAATAGCACATTTTTCTGTAGGTGCTAAATATTTACCACGTATATACCTTTATGCAGTGCAGTGTCTTAATAGTCACCAAGTACAGATACTGTAAGGACGTGCCTGTTTGTACCCTCTTGTCTGTAAGTATTACATCTTTACCATGTATACATTAGTACAGTAAAGTATTTAGTTAGTTTCCATGTATGGGCACTACCTGTAAGTGACAATTCTTACCCACACTTGTCTGTATGTACAAACTTACTGCATAACCATGCATGTACAACTGTTAAGTACAGCCCTGTATCTTATATAACATACACTTCACTACCTTGTGTTACCACTCATTTGTCTGTAGGTACAAGATATTTACCAGTGAAGTATGTATGTACCAGTGAAGTACATAAAATAAAGTGCTATAGAGCAGTAGGACTACAGGTAGTGCAACCTGTCATGAGCTGCTCATGGATAAATTAACACAGTGTCATGCTTTACTCCACATATTTCTTTAATTATATCATAGCATTTGCTATTTGTTAAATAAAACTAAATTAGTTTGACCATTAATTGTGCTGCACTAAATAGGACATAATACAGATCACATTAAGTGGGACATTCTTTATAGATCAACTCATATCTAATACTGTGTCTTTCATTCTAGTGTGAGTGCACAAACTGACGTACCTGTGGTTTCCAGGCTGCTGTGGGAGGCAGAGTCGTTGTCCGGGTTACAGATGACAGTTCCTTGGGAGTCAGAGGAGAAGTGGGAAGCCATAGACTCGTGGTGGGAGTGTGAGTGCTTGTAGCTGTAGCTGTCTGTGGAGGAGTCTGTCCTTGTGTCGCTGGAAATTGATGGCTCACGGCCTGACAAACAAGCACAAGATCAGATGCTTATCACTAAGGCTACCAACTGGGGAACACATATTGCTTTATAAACTAGATTCTAGAATTTTCAAGCCAAAAGTTGTGACCGCCAAAAAGAGTTTTGAGAGGTGACAGGGCAATGCTAGTAATAGTTTGCCACGTTTGTAAAAATTGTAATCTTTAACTTGTTAACTGTCAGTTACCTTACTGCTTACAATGAAAACCTGTAAATGATTTAACATTGCACTACATGTAATTGTATGGTACATACTGTTTATATGTAATTTATCATTTTTGCAGGTTACAATTATGAATTACTGTAAAATGTATAATTTATAAAAAAAAAATTAAAAACACAATAAAAAGAAATTCCCAGAAATCCCTGGATGTCACATCACACATTAATTCATTTTATTTAAATTGATTTTTATATATATATATATTTTGAATGCGTAATGCATGATTAGGATCATGTGTTATTAATGTCAACATTTATCACATTATTTAAGTGTCTGGTATGCTACACTGATTTGTTTTGTCTTTGTGTGTTTTACCCTGTGCACCATTTATACATGACTACTGGCTATGTTTTATGGACAGGCTGCTGATGACTTTTAATGAAATAAGGTTATTAAAGCTGCTGATTCTTTACCGTTAATTTAATACAGTAGATTCTTTTTTTTTTTTTTACACTGACAGTCTCAGCAAACTCCACTAAAGTTTTTTTTTATATATACAGCAAAGCATAGATATAAATATTATAATAGTGAAATGTTACTCATTTTGTTATGAATTGAAATATTTGCTTTTCTACATATAACTTCCTCCTGAAGGTACACTGAAGAAATTCAGATAAATAAACTGGTTCCGGGTCCAGTAAACCGGTCTTATGCTGGTGTGCAAGTACCTGAATCCTCACTGTCGTAGTATGCTTTAGTGTAATGATGTAGGTCTAGGCGAGAAGCCAAATCCTGAGCTGACACTGGTGTCCCTCTGGGGTCAGCATAGAGCAGCAACAGCGGCTGGTAATGCCCCTTTATACAGCGGGACACCACATCCTTCCACTTGGGCCCAATCTGTGAGTCAGGAAATAAGAGCAAGATTGAGAGTGTATAGTTTCAAAGCAGTTTAAATAGTACATTTGACAGATTTCCCAAAATTAATCCCTAAAAAGCCCAAGAAAATATTACTCTCACCTAGTGAAAAACAAGATAAAGACCACTTGAAATGTTTTGGATAACCTGAATAACAAAGCTGCGACTGAAACACAAGCCCGACATTTTCTGTAATTTTCACACCAATCTTACCCCCAAGACTCCAACTTTCCCTATGCTCCTTCCATAAACAGACAGGATGCCTGAGCGAGCCGCAGTAACAGACAAGCATGCACAAAAAGTGTGAGCGGGACAGTAAGCTTTAGTGTGTGTGTGTTTGTTTGCGGTGGACTATCATGGCGGTTTCTGTCTGTAGGCCACGCCCTGCCACTGTCCAGCTGGGATTGTAAACAATAGTGGGATATCCTTGTTTTTAGAGGGCTTTTATAGGAGCTCTGCACAGCTCACGTGTAGGTCAGCATAGGCTTGCCAAACCCCACAGAAAAAGCTGCTTCGTTTGCAACTGTCTATGATCCACATCCCTGCACTGCTTTTATGAAGATAAAATTCTGCAAGTTCAGAACTAAGGGGAATGACACACCACTCTGAGTGACATAACACACAGAATTTGTTTTTCCAAGCAGCTTTAAAACTGGAATTACACAGTAAATATATCGCTGTAAAAGTAGGCATGAACCAAAAGTAGGCATCTACCAATATATTGCTACCACATAAGTCATCAACCAATATTAGGGACTAGTATCAGCTGATAATGGGCATTTAATTGAGAAGTCCCATTTTTTCTATTTTTCTATTCATATTATCCTTGGGGCCATCTAACTCCTACTAAAAGTTCATTAGGAAAATTGTTTGAGAAATTCTCAAAATTAATATCCATTTGTCATACCATACCGTGTCATGTTTTAGGAAAAAACAGTATATAATTTTAGAATTTAAAGGGCACTGTACCGCCATTTTTTTGATTATCTGCTGGACACAAACATTGTATGTTCTGACACATGGAAACATTTTCTATGTTTTGATTTGAACAAAAAAATTATATCATTGTGGTGCAGCTGACATAGACCAGCGTATACTATTTGCGTCCAGTGAATATTCTCCAAAATGGTGCTACTGTGATGTGGAGAGACACAGAGACTAACACCTTGACAGTGTTATTTAATTGGCAGTCAATGGAACAGACAAAGGTTTTTACGGGTTTGGAATAACACGTGGGGTAACTGATCAATTTAATGCAGGGGTCATCAAATTTGAGGGCTGGTGTCCTGCAGAGTTTAACTCAAATTTGCCTAAACACACTTGCATGGAAGTTTCAAGTATATCTAGTAAGAACTTAATTTAGCTGCTTCAGGTGTTTGATTAGGGTTGGAGCTAAACTCTGCAGGGACACTGACCCTCCAGGACCAAACTTGGTGACCCCTGATTTATTGTATCCAAAAGTTTAAGTTTAAAAAATTAAGTTTAAAAGAATTTTAATGTTATTTTATATCAATGGCATGTGCCAGATTTGTGCATAATAACTAACTGTCATTCACTTGCTATTAACATTGTGCCATTCCCATCTTTATGTTTTGACAATATACAGAATATGCACTAATGACTATTGACATAAACTGAGTTACTGGCGTGTGCGCATATACCTGCACAAACAAATACAGACTCCTAAGTGGTGAGTCAACAAGCTGTCGAATTATGTAAAACAGCACACACACATACATTCACCCACCCACCCACCACATGCTGGGAGCCTGTGGGGCACTGCTAAATAACGAGCCAACACATTGGTCTATCCCAGTTAACGATTCTACACAAACTCCCCATGGACAGAGCAAGCAAGGAACATTAGATCAGGCCATGTATAAATAAAGCCCTATGAACAACCCTGGCAAACCGGCAAGCATTTTTCACATTCACTGGTTACACAAAGCCCAGATGATTACCTCTTTCACATGAGCGTCATCGAAGTAAATCCACTTGCGGATTTTGGTTTGGAAGAAGAAAGTAGAGTAGTGTTTTCCATAGTAACAGACCACGCCCACAAGGTAGAGCTCCGCCTGTTTGGCCTTGTCCTCTGTCACTCGGTAGAACAGCTATGGGTGAAACGAAGGACGAGAGGTTGCTTACTAGTCATAAATACAAACACATTCGAATACAAAACATAAGAGCAAATCCTCACAAACAAACCATTACAAAGATGACCCATTTTAAGTGAGTGAGATCTTTCAAAGGCATTAAAACATCTGTGATGGAGATTATCAAAACACCACCCTTGATCTCTAGATGCATTTCTAAGTTTAAAGTAATCATTTGTTTAGGCCTTTTAAAACGGTTTACATTTCACATTGAAACGTGAACCCAGCACTTCATGAAATGCAAACCCACTTAGGACTCCCTGTGCCTGCCCTGTGTGCTAAGCAAGTGTGAAATCAGTGACAGAGTTACTTTTATGTGTGAGTCATTGTCATTGACGCAACAAGTTTGACAAGTTCTGCCTGTAATTCCCATGTGCATCACAGCGATCTCAGAGCTGCAGCACTGCTGTTTGGAGTCTACTGCATTTATCACCATCTATAACAGTCAAAAGCTTCTTTTCAGCTGTGGATTTGTTCATCTATCAACCAATGTAGGGGTGGGCTATATACTGGCAGAAACGATTAACCGGTAGAAATTTGTCAACCGATAGAGATTTTGGTCGGTTGAGATCACGTGACGTTGCATGTTACGTAACCACACAATACACATTATCTTCGACAATGGAAGAAGCAGTGTTGACAACTTATTGACTTTTTCCAAAAAAGTGACTAAATCTAGCGACTTCTTTGGACAAACCTAAGCGAGTCTGGTAGTGCCGCGTACGTGCGAGCTCTTGTTTTCCCAGCGCGCGCACCCCTGATTGCAGCAGCGGTGAGTTCGCTTACATGTGACGAAACCAACATCGAGGAGATTGTAAAGAAAAAAGGTGCATCGTTTGTGGTGTGGAATTGGTTTGGGTGTAGGAAAATTGATACGAATGAGACAAACGTGATTTGCAAGGTATGCAAGAGCACTGTTTTAGCAAGTGGTGGAAATGGGACATTCTAAAACACTTAAGTTAAAAATGCTTAATGTGGCTTAACACTAGCCTGGCATGGCCATACGTAAGCTTCCGCTCAATTTTCATTTCCCTCCAGCATTACGTCTGGGTCTGTTCCCATTGAACGCATTTCCTCAGGAGAGCAGCGATCCGGACCAATCAGTGA